>ML805205.1:140511-215682 GCA_009831015.1 Picea engelmannii | reverse complement strand
CACAATCTCTCCCCCCTTCATCTCACTCTCTCTACCTGCTCTTTTTGTCTCCCTTTCCCTCCCTCTCACACACTCAAACACTCATTGTCCATCCCCCCTCTCTTTCTTTCTCTCCCCCCCCTCTCACACTCACACATTCTCTCTCTACCCCCCTCCTCTCTCTATCTCTCCCCCTCCTCACTATCTCTCCTCTCTTTCTCTCCTACATGTACCACCGCTTTATCTCTCTCATTCTTAGTCTCACTCTCACTGTATTCCTCTCCCTCTCTCTCCTTAGTCTAGGCCTCCAAATGGTTCATTGCAATCTCACTATCTCTTCGCCTCCAAACGATCCTTTCAACTTGGTTGCACTACAATCTCATAATCTCTAAGCCTCCAAATCGTCATAATGTCCATTTCAGTAGGTTCCATTCTTCCAAATATCTTGTCACCAGACCCAGAGCTTGACGTAGACAATGACCTAGACCACCACATAGAGCTAGATCTAGATTTAGACGTTAACCTAGAGCTTGATGTAAACAATGACATAGACCCCCCTAGCTCCATCTAAGCCTAGGCATAACTTATACTCAATCCTTAACTCCAACTTAACTCAAGCCCCGAGTGCACTATGCATATACCTTGTGTACAACCCTTGCACTCACATCACCTACATCTTGGTTCTCTAACCATTTCTTTATCCTTGAAAACACTTTCAATCATAACCCCTTAGGCCTTAGTTCTCTCCATACCCCTATACAATTTTATTCATATCCCTTAGGCCTTAACGTGTGCGTTCCTACTGGGCATGTTTTGGTGCCAAGCACACCCCACCTCATCTATCTCATAGTCGAGAAAAAACACGACAGCTTCAGACAAAAGCATCCTGCACAGACAAATTTTACTTTTTTTAATGTTCTTGTTAGATTCATAAATACTTTTGTGCTATTGCCAAACCATTGCAGGAAAATTTGGAAGACAACTTTGTCAAGTGCAATTGGAATTTTTGTTTGTATGTAATTATATCTTGTTGGAATTAGAAGACAAATTTTTCTAAGTGCAATTGTAATTGTTGTTTGTATCTTCTTGTGTCTTCATGGAATTGGAAGACAAATTTGTCCAAGTGCAATTGGAATTGGAATGGGAATTGGAATTATTAGATGTGTCTTCTTTTGTAATACAAAAACAAATTTCTCCACTTGGTTGTGCCTTATTACATAATACAAAGACAAATTTGTGGTGGGTGTTTGGAAGCCAATTCTTATCTTTAAACATGGAGAACCACCAGATTTGAGAAAGAAAGTCCTCGAGAAAAAAGAAACCGATCGAAAAGGTAGAAGAAGAAAGAGAAAAAACAAAGTTACGTATGTCAAAAGCGTAGGATTTCACATGAGGGAAATCCAATTTCTAGCGCAATAGATGCTGCTAATGTTTCTTCTCCATCACTAGAAGAAAAGATCAAAAGTTTATTAGAGAGCAATCCAAACAATATCTCATCAAGACGAGTTTTTGTGGATTAACAGATGACGGAGGATTTGCTTGGAGCTGATTATACAATGGATGAAATTAGAGAAGAAACTGGTGTACAACATTGAGATGAAGAAGGTCTTGTTGTGCAATCCCTTGTTGGACAGACAAATTTTCACTCTCCTCCCACAGTTGATTCATTAGTGATTGAAGGGGCAAGAACTGCAACATTGTTAACTCCACAACAAGGAGGTCAAGAGTCCCAGAATAGCGGTACATCGCCCTTACCTAGATTGAGCACTGTGTTGGGCCCGAGATATGATCAGTTTTATGACGTTTATTAGATACTTTTGCCGAATGTATATATGTGTTTTCATGTTTTGGAGAAGTTTTTGAAGGGATTTTGTGCCAAAACTCTATGATCCACACCAGGTCTGCATAATTCGTGTTTTATGATGATCTTGAGTGTGATTCAACAAGATTTAATGTTTCCAGAGATCTAATTCACATTTTTTGGTGTTACAGGGAAAAATCACAGCATGTTTTTGCTTCCAACACTCCATCCGGTACTCAATCCGGTACCCGGTCTAGCACTCCGTCCTGCACAAAAACGATGGGCGATTTGGAAGTTATGGTATTGGCGGCCAGTGATGGGAGAATCAGGAACATGGGCTTTTCTTGTGCTTGCCCCCTCCACCTACTGAACTCTTGACAACTCGGTTTGGGTTGTTAAGCAGGGCGATTATTGACTCGCTCCATTTCGGCAGTCAGGGCACCATTAATGTAATTTACTATTTTTAGAAGAGGTTCGACCCTCCAATGGTCGACCTCTCAGTCTGGAAAGCCTATAAATACCACCATGGTGGTCATACAATAGTTAAGCAGTAGAAGAAGTAGTGTGTTAGAGACAAAAATGATTTTCTTCTGTTTTTCCATTTTCATTTGCCAGAATTATATAAGACTGCGTTTTTGAGTTTTAATGGTGAAATCACTTCGCTGAGTTCGTGGTGTGCATTTGAGAAGTGACCACAACTTGTTGGGGGGCCCACCAATAGTCTGGTAACTGTTCTATGAGTTTATTTATGAATTCCATAGCTTAGATGTCTTTTATTTTATTTCCTGTACATTAATTGTTATTTTGCTTCTTTGTTATATAATTTTTTGTTATAGTTTAATTGTTTAGTTCTCTTTTGCACGTTAGTATGAAGGCTTTTGTCAATATGCATTGATTTTGCAGTTAATAGGAACGAGTTTGCAAACTTATACACTAACCCCATGTGTGATTAAATATTAGATTATATGTTATTTATGCTTTTAAAATCAAGTTCAAAACAGAGTTTGAAACATAGTTTTAGAACATAATTTTAGTTTATGTTTTCTTTAACAAGGCTTCGGTGGATGGATAATATTAGTTCTAGTTTTCATTTGTAGATTGCCTATTTAATTGTTATTTAGATTTTTCTTAACTAGTTATTAATTAATTTACTCATTAGTTTACTTGTTATATGCTAGAATCATGTTTAAATTTTTGTTTACAAGCATTTTCCTTTTTGCAATTTGAATTGTTGAAATATGTCTAGCTTAGTTTTACTTTATGCAATTTCTTTCCTAGATTTAGGTTGCAATTCCAATTTTTAGTTAATGATTGAATTTAGTTATGAGTTTGCTTACATAGCATAGAGTGCAATCAAATTTTATAATCTCGTTATACTGTTGATGATTAATGCATGAGTAATAATCACATGACTATGCAAGGTAATTGACATTGTTTCCGTAATGGCTAAGTTCTCACTGGATTGCTTAATTCACACCTTTCACTTTTCTATTGAAATCAATATCGAGTTTATACCTCTTGAATTATCTTTCATTGTCAAGTGCCATCGTGATATTATAAGACACCGGAGACATTCACACAACCATCAACACTATATTTGAGTTTTCATCGGTTAAATGATAGTTTCTTGCTTTTGTAGATCAGAAGATAGTTTTCTTGCTATTGTAGGATAGATAGTCTCTTGCTTTGATAGATTAAGAGTAGTTTTCTTATCATAGATCTAGGATTAGTTGTTAGTTACTCTTTTCTTTCAATTAAGTAGATTTTCTTTTGTAAATTAGAAATAGTTGTATTAAGAATAGTGTTCACTTGTATTTTAGTTTAGTTAGTTGCTCGTTGAATAGTCTTACTTAGTTTACTTGCTGTAGCAGTTAGCCTAGGTTAGTTAGTTGTTTACTTGTTTTAATAGGTTAATTGCTTACTTTTCTATTCTTGCTTTGATAGTATAGTTGCTTGTTTATTTACTTGCTTTCACATGATAGTTGTTTATTGAATTTAGGTAGGCTAGCTAAAGTAGTTTGTTGTTGCTATTTGTTTATTGTTATGCTTCAATAGTTTCTTTTGCTTATTGTTATAATTGAACTAGTTTCCTTCAAGTAGGGTTTTCACTTGTTTTCCTAGAACTATCCATCGATCCTTGGTTCAAAAGTACTTAGGTTACATAGTTTAAAGTTGCTTAGTAGGGTTTGCTCATTAGATAACTTTGCTTGAATAGATTAGCCTTTATATAGCCACTTCCTTAGTTAGACTATACTACTACCAGCCCTTCTACCTTGGCATATATTTTTCTACAACTCTAAGTTTACTTACCCCAGCTTGACAATTTAATTGAGGCTTTTTAGTGTGTTTTTAGTGCATATAGAACATCCATCATTTTTTGTGTCGTTGCCAGGGAGTTGTCTCAAGGTAGGAATTAGATCATTTCTAAAACTTATCATTAGTTTAGTGGAGGGGGACTTTAAGACGAGAGGTAAGAATCTGCGCATATGCTATAGCAGGTTCCCCCAAACCCAATGGTAGTTTTTCTTTTTGTTTTTGTTTACTTTCATGAATAGACCTAGAGACCGAAAAGGTAGATACGTTAAATCTAAATCAGATCTTTCAACTAAGGTTCCTTCCGACCTTTTTGGGGGAGGGAATGTTCCACTCATAAGTTCCACAGACCGATACCGAAAAACAAGAGCTAGCTCAACCCAAAGAGTTAAAGTAGTCCCTGAAGAGACTGAGACAAGGAGCACTATAGAACAGAAAATTGAAGCATCAATAATAGTGGGACCAAGACCACTCGAGCCTTCTGCAGAACCAACCAATACAATCTTTGTTTTCTTACCACCATCAGGAGATCCTAACTTTGTGGACATCATCTTTGTGTGAACCAAGTTTTATCAAATGGTAAGATGAATTCAGAAGAAACCATTAGCCTGAGGGAACTTTCTCAAATCTTAGCAGCAGTTGGGATTTCTTCTTTTTAGGAAGAACGCATCTTGATAATAGCCAAGAACTTGTCTACCTCTCCGAAAATATTAGAAGAATCAAGGTCCTATGAGCTAAAAAATGATTTTCCTTGCCAAAATGCAAAGGAAGACGAAAAATTATGGACTACATCCAGTGGAGAGAAATCATTAAGACCTAAGATTGAGGAGTTCTCAACATCCACCTCAGTAGATCCTTTATGTACTTCAGAAATCAATCATCAAGAAGAAGAGGATCTGCATAGCATGATGAAGGAGAGCATATAAATTACTGTTGATGAATATCAAGATTACATTGAAATTTGGTTTCAAGAGGTCATCAGGCCACAATACTATTCTCTTCTTCAACACCTTCTAATACCAAAACAAGTAGGTTGGTTGGTTCTTCATATCTAGGTAATCACTGTGGTAACTTCTTCATATATGGATATGACAATTTTTCTTATCTTGCTTCGCACATGGTTACATTGGAAGAGTTCTTACACTTGAATAAAGATTCTCCCTTTCTTTTTAGGTAGGGTAGGATAGTAAATAAAAGTTGCATGTTGTTAGTTTAGCTTTAAGTCTAATGCAACCTCATTTTACATTTTCTTTTAATGAAAGAACTATGAGATACATGTTCCTATGACTTGATCTCATTGATCTTAATAGTTTATTATATTTTAGAGTGTGTCTTTTGCAAACAGTTTTAGAGATATATGTAGGTATTTATATCACCAAGGGTAGACAATTTCAAGGAGATATAAAAGAAGAATTTTTCTTCAAAACATTGCTATACTTAAACCTTGTTGTCTGTTAAGAATCAAATGAATAATGACTTGTTGTAGTTAGCCATGTTTTTGCAAAAGCTTTTCATCTTGTTTTTCTCAAGGCATCTTAAGAAGCAGTTGCTCTTGAACCTTCACCACTATATAAGGAAGTGACACCGTAACCATAAAGCTTATAAGCCTCTTGTACAGTGTATCCAAGAAACCTGAGTAAATGAGTAAAGTATCTTTATTAAAGAGTAATAAGGAGGTCTGATTAGCGGCTAGTCATGGAAACATTACAATAACTTATAAAAGAAGAAAGTGAGTTGAGCCTAGAGATACCTTTTTATTCTTTCTCAATGGTACCATCCACTACACACTAAATAGATTGATTATATCATATCTTTAGATAGGCCACGTCCACTTAAGTACCCCTTACATCAGGACAATCAGTAAGGAATATATATAACAAAAATTTATTCTCCAACATAAATACCATCCCAATAAAAAGAAAGAAAAAGTTGTTTTCAGAGTTGTCCCCCCATATTCGTGCATAAAACAATCTTATACTAAAATCTTAAAAGATGGAGGGCTAGTCTCCGAGGGTGTAAGAGGCTAACCTGTCGGGATACTGAACAGGTCTGCTGGCATCAAGTATTGGCCTGTGGTATCACTAGGTAAACCCGTCGGAGTAGTGAACAGGCTTGCTGGCAGCGAGGCATTCTACCTAGCGAGGATGATAATCTGACAAAAAATAAATAATAAATTTAAACTTGTCCTGATGTATGACATTACTTGTAGACAAAGCTGACACGAAGTATGTATGGTTAAGCTAAGTTTAATGAACTCCATAAATTTGTCATTGGGAACTAACTTTGACACTATATTGAAACTCTCTTGCCTACCTCTTCTTATCTATATATAAGATCTCTTATCCTATAGGTGGGGCCATCTTCTAACTATCTCATCAGACCAATCTGTGAAATTTATCTCTACACTTAACAAGATGTAAATATTCGGCTAATGGGAGAACTGACTGGTTTCCTGTATTTTTTATTGTGAGGTGTCACAATACTTAGGTGTGGGGTATGGGTTCATGAGTTGACAAATGATCACATTGCCTAGTAGAAGTAAATCTTTGTAAAAAATTATGTGTATTGTTTTCATGATATAGGCTATTACATCAGCAGTCATTTTATTCTCGAAATGCTAATTCCATGTGTGTTATAAACTATTGTACATCTCCCGAAACAAACCACTTAATTGGTTTATTTTCGTTACAGACTATTCATTACAAAGTTATGATTACATGCCTTATAAAATGCGAGATAGAGGAATGGTTTGTGTGAGGACGATGGCAAAAAAAATAATAATGGAACACTCTTATCTTGCCTCTACTCCTATTTACTATATTCGTGGTCTCTAAGAAATCAATTGCCTCAGCCACAAAGCTCCTAAGATTTGGATACCGTTGGTTTAAACACCACCAGTTTCCAAGATCAAGCTATAACAGGGTTTTCAAACCCGAATTTCAGAACATCTTTGGAGCTAAGGGATACTCCAAAGAGTGGATAAAAGAAGAGCTAATCTAACCCCCCTCTCAAAACAATAAAGACCTATTGCTAATTCATGGCACAAGGATGTGCCATATATTTGGTCTGGGGGGAGTTTCCTAAGCTAAAAAACGCTAAGCACTACCCATTTGTATAGCAAAACCCATGTGAAGAGGAAGTAGGATTTTTGTCAAAATTCTATCATACTGTCTTTTTACAATGTCTTGGGATATTATATCAGCAGTTGTTTGTATTGGTATGCTAAATTATATGATGCTGACATCATTGTGTGTGTTATAATCTTACTATGCATTTTTATGTTTATGCTATAGAAGACTTCGTATACTTAACTGGTTCTTTGTAACAATTACAGATCAATAACACATTGTTAAACTCACTACAGATGTGTGTTACACACTTTTGAACAAAGGAGCAAGGTTAAGTGGCTCTGTATTAGGCTAGTTATTTAGCTCAGTATGGTTTTGATTTGGAGTTTTCTGGATGAGAATCTTGGTCTAGGGAGATAGGCCAGGGTTTCCAAAAGATGAGTTGCAAAGATAGAATGGGGCAAGGTAGGTATACTCAATAGCATTTAGAATTTGTCATTGCGTATAGGGTAGATGCAGCGAGTTCAACATGGGAATGAGATCATGAATCCATTCATAAGAAGAAGGTGTAACATAACATGAAATTTTCATCCAAAACAATGCAAATAACTTTGAAACAATCATAGGAAAGCATGGAGGTGGCAACAAATTGTAGCAGAAGAGCAACAAGTTTTGGAGGCCTTCCTCGATGAGTTCTTTAATGAAAAATTTATGAATGGAAATATGAATATTTCCTCTACACTCTGGAGTCACTAATCCAAGCAAAAATCTACATATAACCCCTTCACAACTGATTTGAAAACAAACTGTCCAAAAGTGCAACAACTGTGACAAAAGCGCAACAGAAAAATAGGGGTCAAAGATGGGGCTATAAATTTTTAACCATAACACATTTTACAAAATGATGAGAGTTTTTTTGTAGATAAGTTCTTTCTTAATATAAACCTCTCTCAGTGTTGTGAAATTCATTCCCATGTTCTTGGAATATGTGCCACATAAGAATGACTAAAACGGGAAATTAAATTGGAGAATTTGATTTTCTAAGATGGGCCTCCAAGAAAGTTGAATATATCCCACTATATGCTACCTGTGTAAATACTGAAGGAGGTTATTATTATTTGGTATGTCCTTAGAAAAAACCTCCTTTGGTTTTCGAAAATTCATCTTTATTTGGTCAAAAACCTGTTTTGAAAATAATGACTAAAACAGGAAATTAAATTGGAAAATTTTATTTTTCTGAAATAGGTCTCCAAGAAAGTTAAATATCTCCCAATATATGATACCTGTGTAAAACCTGAAAGAATTTACTGTGATTTGGTATGTCATTAGAAACAACCTCCCTTGTTTTTCCAAAATTCATCTTTATGTGGTCAAAAACATCTTTTTAAAATGATGACCAAAAACAGAGTAAAAAACACAACGTGGTCTTGTAGAACACTTTTTGTGACTTTTCCTGATCCATTTTCTGACGTAGTGGTTCCTGGCCATGTGTCTCTGAAGCTTGATGTCCATGTTGTCATTTTTCAAGAGCATATTCAGGTGTTCATTGACTCTTCCAAGACAATACTCTTTGTCCTTTTAAAATCTTGCCGCACTCGTGCCTTCAATGTCTTGTTGACATAGTGAAGGTAGACACTCTGTTTTTTTAAGCTTTCCATTTTCAGATTGCTAGCTCATTTTCAGTTCAACAAACCTTTGAATTTCCTCTTCTACTTTCTAAAAATCTTGGAGAAGATGTCCTCTCAAGTGAGGAAAAATGTAACTGACCCCCACAACAACCTCTTTCACCATGGCTTAATCAAACTCCTTGTTCTAGCCGAATTAGAGAAACAGGGGAAAACTTGGGATGCATTTATCTATCAATTTGCAAACCCTCACTTGACAATTAAGACCGACAAAAATCCACTTGGCCCAAGGACTATCTCTCCATCCAAGCCCCACTCTCCAAGAACTCTGAACCCCCTTGCACAAACCATCTCTTTACCAGAACAATACAAAAAGCTTGTTGACATCCTTGCTTCCTCATCAGGTAAAAAGACCAAGAGTAATGATCAAAAGAAGACTATTTTTAACCCTATGATGCCTTCAATCTCTCTTGATCCCACACCTAAAAATTTCCAAGAAGTGATTCAACAAGACTTTCCCATAGTTCCCACAAATAGGAGGGGAGCCAATCGATTTGGTAAATGACCCTTTCGAAATAGTACCCGAAGCACAAGAACAAAACCTTATGCAAAACCCCTTCCTGCTTCAGATCTTATCCAAGTGTCCTTCGATCTTGACAGTCCTCACAACAGACTTAGGGAAGTTTCTACAAATGGATTAAAGCCACAAAGAAAGACAAAATCAGAACCTACCTCTCCTTATCAATCCCCTATTAATCCTACTTCACCCATGCCTACTCTAGATCCTAAGAATGATAGATTGTCCACATCTCTCAAAGGATCTAAGCCTTCCTCCGAGATCATTGATTCTGCCCCAGCCATTGAGAAGATACAAAAATAGATTTCTCAGCTCCTCCAACAGTTGGAAGAAAGGAAGACAATAGACAACCACCTTCATCATGATAATGCAGTCCTCCAAGCAAAGGTAAACTCCCTTCAACGGTTGGTTGATGAGATGACCAAATCCAACTGCAGCCTTAGAGCACAATTGAAGCAACACAAGAGGCATAAGGAAAAGTCTTCACAGCAAGAAGGAGAAGCTTCCAAAGTTGATCCTCCTCAGCAAGCTTAATCACGAAGGGTAATTTCTTTCTATTTGCAGTGGGACCTGCAAAATCGTAAGTGTGGGGGTAATGTTGGCCCCGAGATATGATCAGTTTTATGATGTTTATTAGATACTTTTGTCGAATGTATATATGCATTTTCATGTTTTGGAGAAGTTTTTGAAGGGATTTTGTGCCAAAATGCTATGATCCACACCAGGTATGCATAATTCATTTTTTATGATGATCTTGAGTATGATTCAGTATGATTTTATGTTTCCAGAGATATAATTCACATTTTTTGGTGTTACATGGAAAAATCCCAGCATGTTTTTTCTTCTGGCACTCCATCCGGTACCCGGTCCAGCACTACGTCCTCCACAAAAACGATGGGACATTTGGCAGTTATGGTATTGGCGGCCAGTGATGGGTGAATCAGGAACATGGGTTTTGCTCATGCTTGCCCCCTCCAGCTATTAAACTCTTGACAACTCGGTTTCAGTTGTTAAGCAAGGCGATTATTGGCCTACTCCATTTCGGCAGTCGGGGCACCATTAATGTAATTTACTATTTTTAGAAGAGGTTCAACCCTCCAATGGTCGACCTCTCAGTCTGGAAAGCCTATAAATACCACCGTGGTGGTCATACAATAGTTAAGCAGTAGAAGAAGTAGTGTGTTAGAGACAAAAACGATTTTCCTCTGTTTTTCCATTTTCATTTGCCAGCATTATATAAGACTGTTTTTTTGAGTTTTAATGGTGAAATCGCTTTGCTGAGTTCGTGGTGTGCATTTGAGAAGTGACCATGACTTTCTAGGGGGGGCACCAATAGTTTGGTAACTGTTCTATGAGTTTATTTATGAATTCCATAGCTTAGATGTCTTTTATTTTATTTCTTGTACATGAATTGCTATTTTGTTTCTTTGTTATATAATTTGTTGTTATAGTTTAACTGTTTAGTTCTCTTTTGCAGGTTAGTATGAAGGATTTTGTCAATATGCATTGATTTTGTAGTTAATAGGAACGAGTTTGCAAACTTATACACTAACCCCATGTGTGATTAAATATTAGATTATATGTTATTTATGCTTTTAAAATCAAGTTCAAAACAGAGTTTTAGAACATAATTTTAGTTTATGTTTTCTTTAACAAGGCTTCGGTGGATGGATAGTATTAGTTCTAGTTTTCATTTGTAGATTGCCTATTTAATTGTTATTTAGATTTTTCTTAACCAGTTGTTAATTAACTTACTCATTAGTTTACTTGTTATATGCTAGAATCATGCTTAAATTTCTGTTTACAAGCATTTTCCTTTTTGCAATTTGAATTGTTGAAATAGGTCTAGCTTAGTTTTACTTTATGCAATTTCCTTCCTAGATTTAGGTTGCAATTCCAATTTTTAGTTAATGATTGAATTTAGTTATGAGTTTGCTTACATAGCATAGAGTGCAATCGAATTTTATAATCTCGTTATACTGTTGATGATTAATGCATGAGTAATAATCACATTACTATGCAGGGTAATTGCCGTTGTTTCTGTAATGGCTAAGTTCTCACTGGATTGCTTAATTCACACCTTTCACTTTGCTATGGAAATCAATATCGAGTTTATACCTCTTGAATTATCTTTCGTTGTCAAGTGCCATCGTGATATTATAAGACACCGGAGACATTCACACAACCATCAACACTATATTTGAGTTTTCATCGGTTAAAATATAGTTTCTTGTTTTTGTAGATCAGAGGATAGTTTTATTGTTGTTGTAGGATAGATAGTCTCTTGCTTTGATAGATTAAAGAGTAGTTTTATTATCATAGATCAAGGATTAGTTGTTAGTTACTCTTTGCTTTCAATTAAGTAGATTTCCTTTTGTAAATTAGAAATAGTTGTATTAAGAATAGAGTTCACTTGTCTGTTAGTTTAGTTAGTTGCTTGTTGAATAGTCTTACTTAGTTTACTTCTTGTAGCAGTTAGCCTAGGTTAGTTAGTTGTTTACTTGCTTTAATAGGTTAATTGCTTACTTGTTTATTCTTTCTTTGATAGAATGGTTGCTTGTTTATTTACTTGCTTTCACACGATAGTTGTTTATTGAATTTAGGTAGGCTAGCTAAAGTAGTTTTTTGTTGCTATTTGTTTATTTTTATGCTTCAATAGTTGCTTTTGATTATTGTTATAATTGAACTAGTTTTCTTCAAGTAGGGTTTTCACTTGTTTTCCTAGAACTATCCATCGATCCTTGGTTCAAAAGTACTTAGGTTACATAGTTTAAAGTTGCTTAGTAGGGTTTTCTCATTAGATAACTTTGCTTGAATAGATTAGCCTTTAGATAGCCACTTCCTTAGTTAGACTATACTACTACCAGCCCTCATACCTTGGCATATATTTTGCTACAACTCTAAGTTGACAATTTAATTGAGGGTTTTTAGTGTGTTTTTAGTGCATATAGAACACCCATCACACTACACGTCGAAGAACTCCTAAACGCATTTAGGTCGATGAAAGTGGTCTAGCATCACTTGAAGGTAAGTTACCTAACCGTACTATCACTCTTATAAAATCATTCAAGAATATTTTGAACCAAAATCTGATGTTGTTAAATGCCAATTATTTTTATCTTTGTTAAAATGTAGAAGTTTGACTGTTGTTAGGATAATTTTAGGCATTAAAACAGTCAAAAGTGTAGAAACAAATCATCATATAGTACGAAACCTTGTAGATGATTTTCAAAGAATTGGTAGGAAGTCTCGTTCTAAAGACCTCAATGTAGTCCGACGTGTCTTGTCCCAGTCAATTGATAGCAAGATTACAAGAAAACATCGTTTTCTACAACAAACCTCTCACCTCTTGAAATGCAATGTTAAAACCCTTAGAAAGTATTCTCATAGACGAGATAGCCTCGACACAGGTGCCCCAACAGATTTGTGAGCCTTCACCGGAAGGCTACCTCATTCTGACATGAAGTTAATTGGAGCGGTTAAGGGACTAGTTCAGGATTTCTAGCATGATAACACAATGCCCTCTTCCAACCAAAAAGACGTACTAAAATTGAGAAGGGGATCTAGGGACTGTGAACCCCATATGAAACACTATCTTGACATTACACAAACAAAATTGTATGAGAGATTCATAACAATACATAGTGCACTTAACTTAGGCCAAAGATCTTTCCATAAATGCAAGCCTTGGTATGTTCGAATAAACACAATTCGTAACATGTGTTGTTGTAGATATCACATTGAGTATGGTTATTATTATGACACATATATATTTTTCGTGTTTTTCACAACACTTTTTTGCAGGAATGCCCAGTTATATTGCCACTATTGTCATCTAGAGACTTTATTCAAAACATCT
The DNA here is from genome assembly GCA_009831015.1 of Picea engelmannii. Classification (NCBI taxonomy): domain Eukaryota; kingdom Viridiplantae; phylum Streptophyta; class Pinopsida; order Pinales; family Pinaceae; genus Picea; species Picea engelmannii. The sequence goes on along the minus strand of ML805205.1, from coordinate 202,460 downwards.
TCTGTACAAGACCATAGGGTTTTACATTTTATTAAAATGCATGCTTAGATGAGACATGCCCTAGGTGTGGTGGAATGACATTACTAAGCAAGTGCATCCATGTAAGCGATGCGTATGAATTGGGGAGGAAGGAGGTTGCCTTGCAAAGATTTAAATATGTGACATATGATATTGATGGAGGACAGGAAAGAAAAAAGATACAATTGGTTACATCCCAAGTACGAGTTTGTGACTTCATGAAGGACTTCGTCGAAAAGACATGACATTATGTTCAACATGTCTATGTGGCTCGATGGAAGGATGAGCATTTTAGAATATGTAGAGATACATTTCCTATCGGTACTGTGTTATCAGTGGTTGATTTTGTTGAGAAATACACCCTTCAACCGCAAAATGAGATTCAAAGACAATATTATCACTCAGAGCAGGTCAACATAATGACACATATCACATACAGACATGGACCAGATAGTAATGAACAAAACAAAGTTATATTGAAAGAGAATCACTTCTACATAAGTGATTATATGTGCCATGACTTAGCCTATGTACAACATTGTTTTCAGTTGTTCTACAATCACCTTAAGGAGAAGAACATGCAGATGGATCAACATTAGATTTGGTCAGATGGTTGCATAGGTTAGTTAAAAAATGCTCATGTATTTCAATGGTTGTGTATGTTACACAAAAAACTAAAGGTACCATACATTTGGAACTATTTTGAGTCTGGCCACGGGAAAGGGGAGCATGATGGAGCAGGTGCATGCATAAAAAGAGCATTATGCGGGCAAGAAATGAAGTTCACTACTACTTCCTTCATTTGAGATGCAAAATCCTTTGTTGAATGATGTTCTTCAGTAATGGGAGAGGGAACAGGAACCCATGAAGACCAATCACACAAGAAATGACATGTACATAGATATTTTTGGGAGGTGGTCAATGTAGATTGATCACAGTGGTATGAATGCAAAAACATCCAGGGCACTCATGGATTCCATTAAGTTAGAACATCAGACAATGCAATAATTGAAATATGAATGAGAAAACTCTCTTGCTTTTTTGGTCCATGTAGTAGTAATGAATGGGATGATTGTGAATCGATAGATTGGGTTGATAGATGGGATTGTGTATTACTCCCCATTGGTCAACGTATAACTATGGAATTATCCCAATTGGAGGAGGACCAATCAAGTATTTCAATAGATTATGATCATGTCTTAGATCTTGTACTGCCAGATTTGTTGAATCCTTCTATTAAATTTTGAATAACTAGAATGAATGTGTTATTCTTTCGTCATTTAGTGGACTCACATTTTGGCACTCCATTTTTTGCAGGGCACATATACGCAGTGGTTTCCCCAAGAGATAATGAAAGGGGCACTGATTATTGGTTGGAACGATGCTTAGAGGGAAAGAAGACCCTCATGCGATCAGTAACAAACTCTGAAGGCACTGAATTTCTGATAGGGTAAATGGTTATTAAAGGACAATATCTGACACAGGATGAAATAAAACGAAAGAAAGGTTGTTATGTATTTCAAGATTATAAACCAGGTCAAGTTGTATACCACTTTACAAACTTGGTTATTGGTACAAACCTCCAACTACAAGAAATGCCAAGTAAGAACTCATCAAAGGTATGATACTTCTTTCCTTACTCTGAGCACGAGAAGTTAATGGAAACCATTAGTATTAGAATTGATCCCGATGGTCTACTTGAATGACCATCCATGAATCTGAAATTTAAAATTTTGGTTTCATTTTGACTGTTGTTAAAATATTTGTAATGTTGTTAAAATATACCCATGCCATGCCTTTCCTTTCCATGCCTTGCCTTGCCTTGCCTTCACTTTATTTTCCATGTCTTTCCTTGTCTTTCCTTGCCTTGCCTTGCCTTTCCTTCAATTTCCTTTCCTTGCCTTGCCTTCACTTTCCTTGCCATGCCTTGCCTTCACTTGCCATGCCTTGCCTTCACTTGCCATGCCTTTCCTTAACTTTCCTTCACTTTCCTTGCCATGCCTTTCCTTCACTTTCCTTGCCTTTCCTTCCCTGTCCTTTTCTTTCCTTCACTTGACATGCCTTGCCTTGCCTTCACTTGCCTTGCCTTGCCATGCCTTGCCTTCACTTGTCATGTCTTGCCTTCACTTGTCTTGCCTTGCCTTACCTTTCCTTCACTTGCCTTGCCTTCACTTTCCATGCCTTGCCTTTCCTTCACTTGTTTTTCCATGCCTTTCCTTCACTTTCTATGCCTTACCTTCACTTTCCTTGCCTTGCCTTCACTTGTCATGCCTTGCATTTCCTTCACTTTCCTTTCCATGCCTTTCATTCACTTTCCATGCCTTGACTTCACTTTCCTTGCCTTGCCTTGCCTTTCCTTCACTTGCCATGTCTTTCCTTGCCTTCACTTTCCATGCTTTTCCTTCACTTGTCTGACCTTGCCTTGCCTTTCCTTCACTTGTCATGCCTTTCCTTTCCTTCACTTTCCTTGCCATGCCTTGCCTTCACTTGCCTTTCCATGCCTTGCCTTCACTTGCCATGCCTTGCCTTGTCTTCACTTGTCTTTCCTTCGCTTGCCTTGCCTTTCCATGCCTTTCCCTCGCTTGTCTTCACTTGCCATACCTTGCCTTGCCTTGCCTTCACTTACCTTGCCATGCCTTGCCTTCACTTGCCTTTCCTTGCCTTTCCTTCACTTGCCTTGCCTTGCCTTGTCTTCACTTTCCATGCCTTGTCTTGCCTTCACTTTCCTTGCCATGCCTTGCCTTCACTTGACTTATCTTCCCTTGCCTTGCCTTGCCTTGCCTTCACTTACCTTGACATGCCTTACCTTCACTTTCCTTGACATGCCTTGCCTTCACTTCCCATGCTTTGCCTTCACTTTCCTTTCCTTGCATTTCCTTGTCTTGCCTTCACTTGCCTTGACTTACCACTTTCAATGTCATGCTTTTCCTTAACTTTCCTTACCACTTTCCATGCCTTGCCTTCACTTTCCTTGCCTTGACATGCCTTGCCTAAACATATGTAATAAGCACTAAGCAAAACCCTAGTGCCAAAGATACTCCAAGATACGGTTTTCTGGTGGACAAAATGATAGCGGAAGGGCCCCCTAGTTCAAACCCGGTGCTTCGGATCCAATGCAATTGATGGTTCGCCTATCCAAGTCTCATTTTGAGTTTTATCGCGAGTTGCAACTCACCTCTTCAAGTCATTCAAGGGCATGTGGCCAATTTGGTCTGAGAGCATAAAATCCAAACCGAGCGGCATAACATAGTTCTGTAAGCTCCCACAAGTTTTTTTTTCCAAGGACCACGTGACTAGACTACCCACAAATGTCCGACACGGTTTTCTTAAAAATCAACCTCCTCTTCAAAAATTGCACTATGCCTCATTGACCAAAACCCTAGTGCCGAAGATACTCCAAGATACGGTTTTACGGTGGACAAAATGACAGCGGAGGGCCCCCCCTTGTTGAAACTTGATGCTCAGGATCCAATGCAACTAAAGGTTCGCCCATCCAAGTCTTGTTTTGAAATTTATCATGAGTTGCAACTCGCCTCTTCAATCCATTCAGGGACATGTGGCCAATTTGGTCTGGGGGCATAAAATCCAAACTGAGCAGCATCATGGAGTTTTGTAAGCTCCCACAAATCTATTTGGCCAAGGACAATGTGACTTCACTACCCACAAATGACCAACACAGAATTCTTGAAAATCGACCTCTTCTTAAAAAATTGCACTATGCCTCATTGACCAAAACCCTAGTGCCAGAGATACTCCAAGATACATATTTTCGGTGGACAAAATGATAGCAAAGCCCCCCCCCCCTAGTTGAATCCCAGTGCTTTGGATCCAATGCAACTGTTGATTCACCCATCCAAATCTCGGTTTGAGTTTTATCGTGAGTTGCAGCTCACCTCTTCAAGCCATTGAGGGACATGTGGCCAATTTGGTCTGGGGGCATAAAATCCAAACCAAATGGCATAGCCGAGTTTTGTAAGCTCCCACAAGTCTATTTGGCCAAGGACCATGTGACTACACTACCCATAAATTCCCAACGCAGTGTTCTTGAAAATTGACCTCCTCTTCAAAAGTTACACTATGCCTCATTGACCAAAACCCTAGTGTCGAAGATACTCCAAGATACGGTTTTTCGGTGGACAAAATGACAGCGGAGGAGCCCCCCTAGTTGGAACCTGATGCTCCAGATCCAATGCAACTGACGGTTCTCCCATCCGAGTCCTGGTTAGAGTTTTATCGCGAGTTGAAACTTGCCTCCTCAAGCCATTCAGGGACATGTGGCCACTTTGGTTCGGGGGCATAAAATACAAACTGAGCTGCATAAGGGATTTTTGTAAGCTCCCACAAGTCTATTTGGCCAAGGACCATGCAAATACACTACCCAGAAATGCCCCACTCATTATTCTTGAAAATCAACCTCCTCTTCAAAAATTGCACTATGCTTCATTGACCAAAACTCTAGTGCCAGAGATACTCCAAGATACGGTTTTTTGGTGGAAAAAATGACAACGAAGGGGACCCCCTAGTTGAAACTCGGTGCTCCAAATCCAATGCAACTGACAGTTCTCTCATTTGAGTCCTGGTTTGAGTTTTATCACAAGTTTCAACTAGCCTCTTCAAGCCATTCAAGGACATGTGGCCAATTTGGTCCTGGGGCATAAAATCCAAACCGAGTGGCATAACTGATGACTCTGTGTTTTTCCCATTTTTCCTTTGTCCAAACCCCTTTTTGCACATGGAGATTATATATATTATGCTTCTATTTAGCTCTTTTTGAAGGTATTATCATGTTTCTTCCATAAATTTGATATGGATCAACATAATGTATGTATAATCCTTATTTGTGATGATTTTATGATGGTTTATCTTTAATTGAGTGAGTGCAATCTATTAACATTTCTCGTTTGTTTGAAACAAGTCGAAAACGTAATCCAACCCTTGATCTGACCCTCGATCTAGCCCTTGATCTGGCCCTCGGTCTGGCCCTCGATCCAGCCCGTGATTTGGCCCTGAGAGCACAGTTCAGTTGTGGGTTGGCATATCGGCAGGCTCTTCCAGGCGAATACGAAATATGGGTTTTGTACCCTCTTGAGCTCTCCATCTATGGAACTCATTACATTTGGATTCAAGCAGTTGCCTTCAGCCTCTATTTTGAGCGAACAAAGTTACTTAAAGATGTTGTTTGTTAGTAAGATCTTAATGGTTTTCTGTTGTAGGAGAGTGTCGACCCTTTCAGTGATCTACCTCTCGGTTGTACCAAGAAACTCTATAAGTAATGAAAGTCTCTTGGGACGAAAGAACATGATTTATATATATATATAGCTATTATACTGAATTACTCTGTAAACTCAATTATGGTGTTAATATGAATGGTGCGCTGAAATTGTGATTGTATATTGAGTTGGAGTAGTACCACGACTGTCTGAGGGGCCCACCAGTGGTCTTGGTATCTTGTTAATTTGTTGTATATTCATATTTATGCATTTAACTCTCTTGTGTGCATCTTGCTTGTTGAAGTTGTATTTATTTTTATATCACTTACAAGTTACTCGTAGTTGTCTATATCTAATTGTCCATACTATGACATCTAACATCTCTTATGCAGGTTCTGTTCTACTAATGTGTATATTGTCATAGCTATCTAACTATGCAATTATAGGTTCTTTTCTCTTGTTTTATAAATTATAGGTTACTTTCCAAATTAGTTATTTAGGCAGTGTCTATAACAACCATCTATGCTTCATCAAGTTATGATTTTCAATTACTTTCTGTAGTTCTGCATAAATTATTAACTCTGTATAGAGTACTTCCAACATCAGAGTGATAGGATAAGAGTTGATTTTAAATCTCTTTTGCACAATGTTTATAGATTGTATTAATTGTAATTGATATTTTTCATAATGGCAAAGATTTCCACAGACTGTATTATTCATACTCTGCATATCTCTGTAGAAATTAGCATCGAATTAATTCCTCTTGAATTATCAGTAGTGTTAAGATGGCATCATGACATAATTCGCCACTGTAGACATAATCATTACATTTGAATATCGTCACTATGCTCTTTACCTTCAGTCAGTCAGAATAGTGATGATGTGGTAGAATAGAAGTAATTGTGAGTCTTTGAACAATTTTTTTAAGAATAGAGTTCACTGTAAAGAGTTGCCTTTAAAAGATAGTTTGTTTTTATGAGTTCACTGTCCATAATTATATATTATTTTTAAAGAAAGATAGTTTTCTTTTATTCAAGATTTTTTCATTTAGAATAATGAATTTACCATTCCCAGCTGTAGATTACTCTGTAGATTTGAAGTAAATATCACTGTATAAACAGAGTCTAGTTTGTTCATAATCGTTTTAGAATTGGAAATAAAGCATCAGTCCCTAGGATAAAATTTCCTTTTTTGCTAGCTAGATTCACTTTCCAAAACTCACAAGTAACTAATCCTTACTCTACCTTGACTCATATTGTGTCATATCTCTAAGTCTACTTACCGTGGTCGCTAATCTAATTGAGGGAAATTAAGACATATAGTTTACCCAATTATAACGAAGTCCCGTAATCTCTTACAAGTCTATTTCGAAAAGGACCAGACGACTTCACTACCCACAAATGCTCGACACAATGTTCTTGAAAACCAGCCTCTAAAAAAAATGCAATATGCCTCATTGACCAAAACCCTAGTGCCGAAGATACTCTAAGATACAGTTTTCCGATGGAAAAAAATGACAATGAAGCCCCCCCCCCTATTGAAACCCGGTGCTATGAATCCAATGCAACTGATAGTTCTCCCATCCGAGTCCCAGTTTGAGTTTTATCACGAGTTGCAACTCGCCTCTTCAATCTATTCAGGGACATGTGGCCAATTTGGTCCAAGGGCATAAAATCCAAACCGAGCAACATAACGGAGTTCCGTAATCTCCCACAAGTCTATTTGGCCAAGGACCACGTGACTACACTACCCACAAATACMCGACACAGTGTTCTTGAAAATCGACCTCCTCTTCAAAAATTGCACTTTTCCTCATTGACCAAAAACCTAATGCCGAAGATACTCCAAGATACGGTTTTCCAGTGGAAAAAATGATAATGGAGCCCCCCCCTAGTTGAAACACARTGCTCTGGATACAATGCAATTGACTGTTCGCCCATCCAAGTTTCGGTTTGATTTTTATTGCGAGTTGCAGCATGCCTTTTCAAGTCATTCAGAGACATGTGACCAATTTGGTCCAGGGGCATAAAATCCAAACCGAGCGGGATAACAAAGTTTTGTAAGCTCCCACAAGTCTATTTGGCCAAAGACCACGCGACTGCACTACCCACAAATACCTGACACGATGTTCTTGAAAATTGACCTCCTCTTCAAAAATTGCATTATGCCTCATTGACCAAAACCCTAGTGTCGGATATACTCCAAGATACAGTTTTCCAGTGGAAAAAATGATAGTGAAGGCCCCCCCCCCCAGTTGAAACCCAGTGCTCCAAATCTAATGCAACTGGAGGTTCACCCATCCAAGTATCGGTTTGAGTTTTATCACGAGATGCAACTCACCTCTTCAAGCCATTTAGGGACATGTGGCCAATTTGGTCTGGGGGCGTAAAATCCAAACCGAGTGGCATAATAGAGTTTTGTAATCTCCCACAGGTCTTTTTGGCCAAGGACCACTCGACTTCACTACCCACAAATGCCCGATGTGTTTTTTTTGAAAATTCGCCTCTTCAAAAATTGCAATATGCCTCATTAACCAAAACCTTAGTTCCTGAGATACTCCAAGATATGGTTTTCTGGTGGACATAATGACAATGGAGGCACCCCCCTAGTTGAAACTGGTGCTCTAGATCCAATGCAACTGATGGTTCTCCCATCCGAGTCTCGGTTTGATTTTTATCGCGAGTTGTAACTCACCTCTTCAAGCCATTCAAGGACATGTGGACAATTTGGTTTGGGGGTATAAAATACAAACCAAGTGCCATAAAGGAGTTATGTAAGCTCCCACAAGTCTATTTGGCCAAGGACCATGCAACTACACTACCCACAAATGCTCAACACAATATTCTTGAAAATTGACCTCCTCTTCAAAAATTGCACTATGCCTCATTGACCAAAGCCCTAGTGCCGGAGATACTCCAAGATACAGTTTTTCGATGGAAAAATGACATAGGATGGGCCTCCCTAGTTGAAGCCTGGTGGTATAGATCCAATGCAACTGATGTTTCTCCCATATGAGTCTCAGTTTGATTTTTATCTCGAGTTTCAATTAGCCATTTCAAGCCATTCAGGGACATGTGACCAATTTGGTCTTGTTATCTCCTATCCTAGGGATAACTAAGGAGATCATGTCTCGAGGCCCACAGGTCCTATACATGGAGTGTCGAGAGTCTGATAACTTTAGCATGGCCCTAGAGGGCCCCTTGTTTTCTTCAGTGTAACCCAATTATCAACAGTAGCAGTATCCATCCCACCAGCCTAGTCCTGAAGTAGCAGTAAGTCTTGTTCCATGAGGTAATGAGTCCAGGTATCATGGTATGTGTCACTCTAATTGTTGAATAACTTGAATATGTTACATTGAATTCTCCTTCATTTCATAACGTTTGCTTGGAACTTATGGTCTTTAACTTGTTCATACCTGGGAGGGTGACATGATTCCCTAGTAAGTTAGTCTCCCTTTAGGATGAGTTGCCACTGGGTGGGTCTATGAAAGGTCATCATCCATTCCCTCAATACTTACTACTTTCCATTTTTATTCCTCTCATTTCCCCTACCTTTGTTCGAGCATTGGGATTTTCCACACTAGGAAGGGTTGTACCTTCCCTTGTGGGAAGAAGGGGCTAAAGGACTAGAGGGTAAAATTGTTGGCAAGAGTTAAAAGCCAAAATGAAACGTTTGAGATGCTTTGCCCAAGCATTCTCGAGAAAGCAGTAAAAATATTTTTAGTAAGAAAAGGGAACTCGTAAGATAAATAAACACTCAAGGTATTAGTTGGTGGATGGGAGGTCTCATCACGATCTGGCCTATTATGCCCATGGGCATGTAGCGGTATGACACTACCATCTATGTAGTCACCAAACCAGGGTAGTGGCTCTTGGTGGCATAGCCAAGAGAAAGGGGGTCTCATCACAAGCCATCCTTATCATTTTCGTGAATTTTTTGTGGGTAATGCTGTCACCTCTTATCACCAAGCCAGGACAATGTCCCTCATCTCTTCCCCTTTAAGCATGAAAGAAAAAGATAAAAAACATTAAAACTAAGAATAAAAGATATTAAATGGTCTAGGAAAGAATGGAATCTATGACAAGATGCATCTTTCCCTCTACAAAGGCACCTATTATCCCCTACCCTAGGGATAACTAAGGAGATCATGTCTCGAGGCCCACAGGTCCTAGACATGGAGTGCCGAGAGCCGAATGACTTGAGCATGGCTCTGAAGGGCCCATCTTTTCTTCATTGCCCCATCTTTTCTTCAGTGCATCCCATCTATCAACAACAACAAAATCCATCCCACCAGCCTGGTCCTGAAGTAGTAGTAAGTCTTGCTCCATGAGGTAATGAGTCCGAGTAGCATGGTATTTGTCACTCTGATTTTTGAAGAACTTGAATATGTTTCACTGAATTCTCCTTCATTTCATAAAATTTGCTTGGAAAATATGCTCTTTAACTTGTTCATACCCGGGAGAGTGACATAATGCCCTAGTGAATTGATTCCCCTTTAGGATGAGTTGCCACTGGGTGGGTTTATGAAGGGTCATCGTCCATTCCATCCATACTTACCACTTTCCATCATTATTCCTCTCATCTTCCTCCACCTTGGTTTGGGCATTAGGTTTTCCACACTCGGAAGGGTTGTACCTTACTTTGTGGGAAGAAGGGGCTAAAGGCCTAGATGGTAAAAGTAGTTGGCAAGAGTTAAAAGCCAAAATGAAACCTTCGAGATGCTTCGCCCAGGGATTCTCGAGAAAGCAATAAAAGTCTTCTCAGTAAGAAAAGGGGACCCGTAAGATAAATCAAAACTCAAGGTACTAGTTGTTGGATGGCAGGTCTCATCATGAGTCGACCTATTAGGTCCATGGGCATGTAGTGGTATGACACTACGATCTATCTGGTCACTAAACTAGGGTAATGACTCTTGGTGGCATATCCAAGGGAAAGGGGGTCTCATCACGATCTAGCCTTCTCATTTTCATGAAATGCTTGTGGGTAACATTGTCACTTGTGGTCACCAAACTAGGACAATGTTCCCCAGCTTTTCCCTTGAAAAGAAAAAAGACCAAAAGCAATAATACTAAGAATAAAATTCATTGAATGGGCCAGGAAAGAATGGCATCCATGATAAGGTGCAACTCGCCCTCTACAAAGGTGCCTACAGGAAAGACTTACATTTCCCTGTTATCAATGCCCCCTCTACCCAAACGTTCCCCTACGCCACTTCACACACACATACATGACCTAGATTGGTTCTCACCTAGGAAACACCCCAAACTTAAGGAAGATTAGCCCAATAGGACATCCTGAAACCCTCTCCAAATTTGACTTGTTAAACTGCATATCGTCTTTGATCATTTGTTTGGGTAAAGGGGGGTTTGATGCACATGTTTGGGTAATTTGATTATTGGATGTGATTGACATTGATATGATACTTGTGAATTATGAGCCCTTGGAGGGCGTACTTTTTGTTGATGCAAGACTTTTCCCAGTGGATATATACATATGGGGGAATGATTAGGTCAGACCTCGATAGGGCTGAGATCCCAATAGATGGATGTTGTGACCCCACTAGGGGGAAAGAGAAACCAGAGGCTTGCACCAGGAAGAAAGAAGGACGTTGCACCAGGGCACTTCGACAGACCTAGACCCAGGGGGTTTTTTCTTTCCACCTAGATGTTGACCCTTGAGAGCACTTGACATCATCATTTTGACCCTCACGTCATCCAGATTTAGGGTTTTCACTCATGATATAAAGTTGTGTGCTAGTTGGCACATGTGGTAGCATTTGGGGCCTTTGGAGGCCAAACCTTTTGCATTTGAGGCCTAGCATTCCACCCTAGGATTCTAACGTCACCCTAGAAGGGCATGCCATCACCCTTGATTTTAGGGTTTAATTATTGTTATTTATGTAAAAACTGGATTTTAATGTAATTTGGCCATGTCGACCTTTTTATGACCTAAATTTAATTAAAGGTCACTGAAACTGTATAAATAGAGAGAGAAAACTCTCATTTTTTCATCATTCACTCATCACACAAGTGGTGGTCTAAAATTCGGCCCTCTTTAAGGACATTTGGCTGAAACTAAGTGGTGCACAACTTCTTGGAGAGGCATTTTTGGTGTATCTTGGCTATTTTCATGGTGGAAAATCTTCAACTAGGGTTTGAGCTTGATTATTCTTGGTGAAGTAAGTAGAAAATATGCATTTCTTGATTGTGAAAGAATGCTTATGGTGAATTTTACTTGTTTCATGTAAAAGATTATGAAATTGCTTGCTTGAAACCCTAGGAGAAAGGCACAAGTTATTATCTTTTTCTCTATAATTTTCTACTAGTTTAAATTTCTCAAAGAGCACCTTATCTAGAAGTGGATACTAGAGTCCTACCATTGTAGCACTCTAGTAACCCTACTTACATTGTTGATTGCATATTTTGTTTAAATTTGTCTAAGGAAATAGAAATCGCTAGGGCCTAAGTTTCCTTACTGTCTAGCAATTATCTCTAGGACTTGGATGTTTAAGGCCTTGGATTACCAACACCTCTCTCATACTCTCATTCTCCTCTTGATTAAGTATTATCATTGTTATTTCCCTCTAAGAGTTTTTGTTTCTATCATTGACTCCATTACCCTAGAAAGCACTAATCTATTCACTATTAGTGATTGATTGATCAAACATCTTTCAAACTATCTTCTTTGGAACATCCACTAACTCCTACTAACCTTAGATTAGCCTATTTCACTGATTAACTTGTTGTTGTTGCAAAATATTGCTACAACCATCTAACAACAACAAATTGACTTCAAAAGTGACATGTTGTGCTAGCTAAACATTGATAAATCTGCTTGTGACTATCTAATATCAATTTGCCCTATTAAAGATACGATTTCTAGTCTTTTCTCAAGCATTTTGAAGCATAATTATTGTGGTTGTTACAAATTTATCATTGCTTTTGTAAACTATTATACTGCTACAATTTTATATCAGCTAGTCTATTTATCAAGAATTCAATGTCTTATGAAGTATTAACATCATTTTGGTACCTGGAAAGTGTCCTTTTTCTATTTTGTTGTCTTGTTCTAGGTAGGTACACCTCATTTATCTTTTGCTTCATCTTTATAAGACACAAAGAACCTTTGAAATTGAGTGACTTGTGAGAGGGGGCGGGGACTTTCTTACCTAAGCCTTCTCAAACCCTCAAGTCACTGGGGACATCTCCCCTGGGGTACATTGATATAATCCTAAATAGAAAGGGGTTTCCTGTTAAGGTGACAGTGATAGGTCACCCCCTGTTACGCCAATCTTGTATCTACTTTCTTCGGGATTTAGGAAATTAAATATTGTGCGATAGCAATACCCACAGGTAAGATCTACATTTCCCTTTTATCACTGCACCCCATGCCCAAACACTTACACCAAACCACCTCACACATACTTACGTGACCTAGATTGGTTATCACTTGGGGGACACCCCAAACTTAAGGAGGATTATCCGAATAGGACACCCTGAAACCTTCTCCAAACCTAACTTCTTAAACTGCATAACATCTTTGAGAATTTGTCTGGGTAAAGGGGGCTTTGATGCACATGTTTGGGTATTTTTATTATTAGATTTTATTGACATTTCTATGATCCCTGTGACTTATGAACCCCTGGAGGGTGTACTTGTTGTTATTGTAAGAATTTTCCTGGTGGATAGGTACATGTGGGGGAATGATTAGCTCGAACCAATATGGCGTTGAAAGCCCACAAATGGATGTTGTGACCCTAGCCAGGGGTAGGGAGACATCAAAGACTTGCACTAGGAAGAAAGAAGGATGTTTCCCTTGATACACTCTGGAAGACCTAGACCCAGGGGTGTCTTTCTTTTCCACCTGGATGTTGACCCTTGAGAGCCCATGACATCATCATTATAACCCTAGACATCATCTAGAGCTAGGGTTTTCATTTATGAGGGAAGTTGTGTGTTGGTTGGCACGTGTGGCATCATCCAGGGCCTTTGGAGGCCAAACTTTCTACATATGGGGCCCAACGTTCCACCCTAGGAGCTCAACGTCACCCTAGAAGGGAATGACGTCACCCTTGGAGCTAATTTTAGGGTTTAATTACTTTCATTTATGTAAAAATGGATTTTTAATGTAATTTGGCTAGGTTGGCCTTTTTATGACCTAAAATTAATTAAAGGTCATTGATACTGTATAAATAGAGAGAAAGTACTCTCATTTTTCAAGATCACTCATGCCACACTAAGTGTGGTCTAAAATTTGCGCCCTCTTTAAGGGTTAATGGCTGAAAACTTGTGCAATTTTGAGGTTACTTGGATTTTTAAGGAGGTGCACACTAGCTTTTCTTGGATTATTTGGCTTGGTGAACTTATCAAAGGATTTCTCTTGGAAAATTGTGGCTTGATGCATGATTGTTCTTGGTATATGTAAGTAAACGTTTGTTATTAGTCATCCTTTATGATTGCTGGTCTATTTTGCTTGCTTGTATATGGAAGATTATGAAATTGCATGCTAAAACCATAAGTGTGGAGAACTAATTCATTTACTTATCCATTCTTTGTTTGTTAAGCTTCCTTTCCTTTTCTTACCTCTAGAAACCTAAGGCTAGCTTTCTAAAGGTGTTGATCTAGACTCTCCTAGGAACCTAACCATAGCTTCCTAAGGTGACGTCACACTTCTTAGACCAAGGAAGAGGGATGTGCTAGGGCCTAGCAAGGATACTCTCTAGCACTTCTCCTCCACTGGGTCTGAGGATAGGGGGACTAAGGTCATTACTCCTCCCTATCTCCAAGATCTTACCCTTGGCATTTTTTTAGCTCAAGGAGGCAAGAACCCCAAGGGCCTAGCTTTTGCTACACCTGTAGAGGCTTCTTGCTCGAAAGAAATTTGTTGGAGGACTAAAGTGTTACTTCTGCACAACCTTTCTCCTAACCTTGACCCTAGATCCATTTCCATTTCTTCCTCATAAAGATAAACACCATTCTTAGACTCCCTTTTCCCAACACAAGGCACTAGCCGAAACCCTAGGTCTCAAACCCTAAGGGAAAAACTTTCAAACAACCTCCTAAAACTATTTAAACGACCTCTTTTACTAACCTATTTTGTTCCAAGGATCAACTCCTTCGGGATTTTACTTTGTGATTCTCTAACCTTTCCTTGTTGCATGACCAAACTCCTTGTGGACTTTTTTCATTTTCAATTCTAACCCTAACCTAATCCTAACATACAACCACCTAGTTTTGAATTCTTCCCTAGACTTAAAACTAGACTAACTCCTTGACTAACTTGTTGTTGCAAATCATTGATACAACAATACTAATTCATGCTAAATTGTTGCATCCACCTACATAACCCACACTTAGCCCATCCAGAATTCAATTGTGACAATTGCCATTCAATCTACTCGATAAGTGTTGAGTTTACATGGTGTGTTCTTACACTTTTGACCACTAGAATTTGTTTTTGTTGCAAAATATTGCTACAACCATCTAACTGCAGCAAATTCTCTGCAAAAGTGACATATTATGCTAGCTATACATTGCCAAAATTTTCTTGTGACAACTTATTATCATTCTGTTGGGTTAAAGCTACTCTTTCTTGTCTTTTTCAAACAATTTCGAGGCATAATTCTTGTGGATGTTATAAAATATTAATTGTTGTTATAAATTGTTACATTGCTGCAAATTCATATCACCTAGCTTAATTTTTAAAGGTTCATGGTCTTATGAAGCACTAACATCATCTGGTACCTGAAAGTTGCTATATTTTTCCTTTGTTGTCTTGTTCTGGGCAAGTACACCATATATTCAGCTTGCTTCATCTCTTAAACACCTAGTGAACCTTTTGGACTTGAGTGATCAGTGAGAGGGGGAATTTATTGCATCCTTGCCTTAGTCTTTTCAACCCTTTAGGTCACTAGGGACGTCTCCCCTGGGGTACTTTGACATACTCCTAAATAGAAAGGGGTTTCCTATTAAGGTGACAATGATAGGTCATCCCCTGTTACACCATTCTTGCATACACTTGCCTTGGACTTTGGGCAAGTACATATTGTGTGATAACATTTTGGCACTGTTGTTGGGGAACATTGAGTCAATATTCCTCAATGACACTTTTTCGGTAAGCCTTTCCCTCAAAGCCTTTATCTTATGAAGCTTACCTGGCAACTCCACTGAGGGTGATTCCCTCTTTTCCATTTGATGATTCCTAGAATGATTATCTGGAAACTCCACTAATGATTAAGATAAACATGGCTTCTCAATGGGACCTGGGAAATTTTAAACCCTTGGATATGAGTAAAATACCAGGGTATCCTCGACGACTTCCTCCAACGTATGTAAAATGGCTCCCTAAATTCACTGGTAGTGATAAATAGGATGTTGAGAAACATATGCATAACTTTTATGATTTCTTTCAACACCACCCTATCAATGATGATGTTAAAGACCTAGCAATGAAGCTTTTCTCTGCTACTCTTCATGACGATGCTAGGATATGGTATGATCATCTCCCTGATAAAGGCATCAAGACCATGGATCAATTTGAGGAAACCTTCTTGAAGGAATGATCACTTTATAAAAGTTTCTGACCCTAATTATTTCAAGACACCCAAAACCTTTTCCTCTTGGTTTGGTAGAAAATTGTCCGAAATTTAATGGAAACCCATCCCTGGCTAAACTTCATGTCACAAAATTCTTGAAATATGTTTCAGAGAGAAAGGTAAGACATCAAGATATATTAGTAAGATTGTTCTTATTGTCTCTAGGAGAATACCAAAGGGAGTGGGTTAATCATGATGTCATCCCGAAGAGTATAATTTCTATTAGAGCCTTCATTTTAATTTTGCTCGACAGGTGGGACCGAGTCATGTGAGTGTATAAAAATGATTCAACCCCCGAAAAGGAAGGGTTATGCCCTAACCCTATTAATGAAGACCAAAACCAACAAGAATTTGAAGAGAGGGTCCTTGATGAAGGTTACAAATCCCACGAGGAAGAGCAAGAATTTACTGTTGAAGATAATGAGAACCTGGTTGAAGAGAAAGAGCCTAAAGATATCAAACATGATGATGAAGTATTAATGTGCACTCATCCCTCTGATGAAGCCATCCAATATCCTATTCCTCTTGCACAAGAAGAAGATGATGAGGTTAGTCACATTTCTTTTTAGTTTTTTGATGATACCTTATTCTATGATTCAGAGGGGGAAGAAGAAAGGGAATCCGTGGATGAGATAGATCCTCCTTATTATGAAGTTGAATATGTAAGGGAAATTCATGAGGATGAGGCACTAATGATTTTTCCTCCATTTGATGAAGTTATCCAAACCCTCTAAGATCCTACACAGGAAGAAGTAAACACGGTAAGTTATTTCCCTTTCCAAGATTTTGACGATGCTTTATTTTATGATTTGGAAAGAGAAGAAGTGTTAGAGGAGACCCTGGATGTTTAAATCCCTTCATGTTATGACAAAGGTAATGACATTGTTGATAATATTGATGAGTTCATACATGTCGGGAAACGTAAATCGAATGTGATTGGGTATGATGGGGGTCCCATTTACGACATTGAGGGTCATTTCCAAATGTTTCCTTTACAACTATCATATGAGGTTACTACTAATTTTGACATTTGGAAACAAGGACATGATGTAGTTGCAGATGTTTTTCAAGCACCCAAGGATGACCTAGTTCTATGTTCTCTTGATTATTTTTAGTCATACCTTGAGGATTTTGATGAGTATTCCTTTGAGTACTTGGATTTATTCCATGAATAATATTATCAACCACCGTTGTGCTAAAATATTGATAAAGGTGAGGACATTGCTTGCCCAAATCAAGGTACTTGTGACAAGGTTTTCCAACACCCTTCGACTACTTTACCTCACTACGTCACTAAGGGTGTAGTTGGGAAACATGTCCCTTGTCTTGATTTTTATCTGGGGCAAAGCCTTCTTTTAGAATTCAAGGGTAGGTTTAATACCTTAAGAAGAAGTTTATTATATCACTCTTTCAACTTTCCCTTAGAAATTTTCCAATCATCCTCTAGGTTCTTATTAGTCCTTTCCCATACCTTAGGATGTGATGACATCCAAGGTATCCAACCTTCATACTCTTTGATTCAGTCTTCTGAGCCTTTGATTTTCATGATCCCTTTCTGAGATGGATTGAGTACTTTCCTAGAAGTGTGACTTGGCATAATTTTGTCCCTCCCTCCCACCTCCATGAGCTAGACTCTAAGATTTCTGATGATATAATGCGTGCTCTAACTCATGTTATTTTTGTGCTTAACTTATCATTGTTTTGGTTTATGATGAAGCACATAGGAAGGTATGATGAGATATTGCTAGGATGGTTTCACTGGTTATTTGAATACACCTAACATTCAACCAACAAGTAAGTAGATGTAGGTAGGAATTTGCATACATTGTATATACCATCTGCATATCATGCTACTTTAGTGTAGTTTCATTTTCATATTGTATTCCTTCATTATGTATATATGTATGCTTATCTTCATTTTATTATATCATATATGAGTGAGGGGTGATATCACCACCCCGAAGATTACTAATGCATTTTGTTGAGATATAACAGGCACAGGTCATACCAGAGATGTTGAGGTTCTCATGCGCTCTATGGTGAGCACATGTCCACGAGTTGGAGCCAGATGTTATCTCCTATCCTAGGGATAACTAAGGAGATCATGTCTCGAGGCCCACAGGTCCTAAACATGGAGTTCTGAGAGTCGGATGACTTGAGAATGGACCCGGAGCACCCCTCTTTTTCTTCAGTGCAACCCAATTATCAACAGCAACAATATCCATCCCACCAGCCCGGTCCTGAAGTAGCAGTAAGTCTTGCTCCATGAGGTAATGAGTCTGGGCATCATGGTCTGTGTCACTATGATTGTTGAAGCACTTGAATATGTTGCATTGAATTCTCCTTCATTTCATAACGTTTACTTGGAAATCATGCTCTTTAACTTGTTCATACCTGGGAGGGTGACATGATGCCCTAGTAAGTTAGTCTCCCTTTAGGATGACTTGCCACTGGGTGGGTCTATGAAATGTCATTGTCCATTCCCTCCATAATTACCACTTTCCATCTTTATTCCTCTCATTTACCCTACCTTTGTTTGGGCATTGGGATTTTCCACACTAGGAAGGGTGTACCTTGCCTTATGGGAAGAAGGGGCTAAAGGCCCAAAGGGTAAAAGTAGCTGGAAATAGTTAAAATCCAAAATGAAACCTTTGAGATGCTTCACCCAGGGATTCCCGAGAAAGCAGTAAAAATTTTCTCAGTAAGAAAAGGGAAGTCGTAAGATAAATAAACACTCAAGGTATTAGTTGGTGGATGGGAGGTCTCATCATGAGCCGACCTATTATGACCATGGGCGTGTAGCGGTATGACACTACCATCTATCTGGTCACCAAACCAGGGTAGTAGCTCTTGGTGGCATAGCCAAGAGAAAGGGGGTCTCATCACGAGCCAACCATCTCATCTCCGTGAAATGTTTGTGGGTAATGTTGCCACCTCTGGTCAGCAAGCCAGGACAATGTCCCTCAACTCTTCCCTTGAAGCATGAAAGAAAAAGATAAAAAATCAATAAAAGGCATTAAATGGGCTAGGAAAGAATGACATCTATGACAAGGTGCAACTCACCCTCTACAAAGGCACCCATAGGTAAGATATACATTTCCCTGCTATCACTGCACCCCATGCCCAAACACTTACCCCACGCCACCTCACACACACTACATGACCTAGATTGGTTCTCACCTGGGAAACACCCCAAACTTAAGGAGGATTATCCCAATAGGACACCCTGAGACCTTCTCCAAACTTGACTTGTTAAACTCTATAACGTCTTTGAGCATTTGCCTGGGTAAAGGGGGGTTTGATGCACATGTTTGGGTAGTTTGATTATTAGATGTGTTGACATTGCTATGATCCTTGTGACTTATGAATCACTGGAGACATCAGTGAACACCTCCCAATTTCTATGAAACCACCTAATTGAAGCCTTATAATATGGTAGAAAAATCTTAACTTGCCTAATGAATGATTTTGGTTTGAGTGAAAGGTACATTTCTGCTAAGGCCATGTTAGAGGAGTTCAACAATCAATACCACCAACATTGAGGTACATAAAGGGCTTGGTTCTCTTGATTAAAGGCCAATCCCATACCCTGATACGTGATATAATCCATTGAAAATGTTGCAATCATACCAATCCTGAAAAATTGAAAATTGTTAAGTCTGCTGGATTTTGAATGGGATATGAAATTCTACTTTCTCCATATCAAGTCCGATGAGGTTGGAACCACTCTTAAACATCTTGAAACAATTAATGGTAATGTTAAAAATTTAAGTAAAAGGATAAAAAGGAAAGATAAAGATTTAAGTAAACCATTAATTGCCAACATTTTTGGTCAAACCCTTTAAAAAAAAAAATCAATCTTGCATGTTGGTGGGGTTTAGTACCTACTTGATCGAGTCAAGCCCTTCTCCTTCCTTCTTCAATAACAACAAACAAAAATGACAAAAAAAACTCAAAAAATATGCTTTATGCRGATGATTTCCACTAACTGGCCATGACTTCTATGAATAAGTACCAACTTTTTCCTAAAAGTAGCGACTTTTATGAAAAAGTATCAATTTTTTCTAGTCGATTTTTTGTCGGCCAGAAAAAGTCGTGAAAAATAACAGGATTTTTCAACACCGATACCAATGCATATGCATACCATTGGTATGCATAGGCAATGGTATTGTCATTAAATACCATTGGATACCAATGGTATGCATACCATTGCATGGTATTACAATGGTATGCAAAGGCAATACCAATGCCTATGCATACCATTGGTATGCATAGGCAATGGTATTGTCGTTGCATACCACTGGATACCAATGGTATGCATACCATTGAAATACAATGGTATGCATACCATTGGTATTGCAATGGTATGCATACCATTGTGATACCATGGTATGCATACCATTGCAATACCAATGGTATGCAATGGTATGTATACCAATGGTATGCCATACTTGAGAATCCCTAAGACAACTACCACTAAAACCCTAAAAGTAACCTATAAATAGAGCCCCTCTTGTGGACGATACACAATTCATTTCATGTAAAAGTGATGGCTTACTTGAGAATCAAGATAGTGTGAGAGAGACAACTTGAAATAGTTGCAATTTTCAAGAAGTCAATATACACATTGTGCAGGTAATGAAATTGTATCATAGATATCAATTTTGTAAATTCATTAGTATCTTTTTCAAGATTTACATTTTGAATATCACATCATTGATTATCTATAAGATTTACTATACTAGCATGTAACCACATAAAAGTAGTTGATCTACATCAATCTATTTATTGGAAACACATAATTTACCCATTCAAATGTGTTAATTTTCTATTAGGTTGGAGGAAGGAAAAAGTGTAAGGCAATACTTTCTAGATAGATTTTTGGTAGCATAGCATTACTGAATAAATGTTATTAATAATTGATGGGTTGAACAAAATTTACAAATACCCACTACACAATCTCAACAAACATTTGCATTAATGAGTCTTTCAGTAGTCTTTTTAGCATTTATGAAGGGTTACACATAAATCAAATGATTTTATATATGTCATACATAGATAGAGGCGAATATTGTGTGTTCCCTAGAAAATAACATTGAGCTCAAATGTGTGTTCCCATAAGTTATTCCTTAATGTGTAATGAAATTATTTATAATCGCTAAATAGAAACAAATCAAGGGATTAATACACATAAAATTCATACAGTTTGGAATTCAAACACTTTGAAATTCATATGTTCATAAACATCAAATGTAGAAACAATGAGATTCATAAAAAATGTTCCATGAAATATATATACATATATATATATACACTCAACATCGTCTAAATTGTACATTTTTTACAAAATGGAAACTCTTGCCCAGTATACAAGTGTCGTAACATAAAAAACATATATATTGTAGCCTAGATACGATACGATAGTAGTTGGTCAATCATTTACCATTTCCAGCCTCGCCACCCTTAGGAGCATCCTAGAAATATATCTTTCTTCTCTTGCTCAAGGATGCACCTTGAGAGGTTCTAGGCCTGGGCGTGCTTCGACGCTTTGGAGAATGCACAAGCAATAAACAATGTTATAAGTTTTTTCATCAATGAATTAATAGACATAAAAATTGATACTTTGTAATTTAACATAAGAAAAATCACAACATATGAAATGGTCAATCATGAAGGTGTTACCCTCCTCTACGACCCCAATCTCTCTATAATGCCACCCTGCATCAGTTACAAGGATCAAGTCAAGAAAATTAAACAAATATGCATAAAACAAAATTCATGAAACATGAAAAATTATCATCAATGCATTATCTCACCATGAATATCTCAAGCCTTGATGTATATTCACCGATAGATGGAGCACTAGGTTGGACAACCTGCTCCGAGACAACCTCTATTGTGGCAGTCTCTGTCGATGGGATCGAAAGTGGTGGTGGAGGTGGGTGGTAGAAAGGTGGGTTGTGATGGACCCTTACATGTTGTACAAGTGATTCCAACACCCTAGGCTTGGAGAAAGGTGACCTAGAAGCAACACCCAGGTGCCCAGAGGGAGCACTACTAGTATACCTATCAAATATATCGTCAGCCTGCATATATATGAAAAAAAATGAACTATTAGTACCAAATACTAAAATTCAAAAACATAAACACATACATTTTGATAATTACACAATATTTAACTTTACACATGATACATGTGACGTTGGTGACTTGTCCATCCTAGATGGACAATCCTTGGCATCGCTTAGTGCCAAATCCTGTAGAAACAAGAGAACATACAAAAAATTTGAGGATGTCATAAAATAAAAAAAAATGACTATGTTGAATCTATCAAATGTGATACATACCTGTGTGTATGGTGCACCTAATGAACATGTTGCCTCTATTGTTACATCTGTGGTGGATCTAGGCAATGATGTATCCATAGGCGTAAAGGGTCTAATGCTGGGACGCAACATCTGCAAAACAACATAAAATCAAATATCTATATAAATACAAAAAATACAAAATAGATATATAACGATGAAGAACAAAAATAAGGGTTCAAATACTAACCTCCTCTATGAAGCTTTGTTGTCCAATGGGCTCTATAGGCCTATACCATGTATGCCCGTAGCTGGAGCATCTGTGAGGTTCACATGGATGGTTGCTATGTCCATGTGCCCTCTCCTAAGTGTACTCTATTGAGCATGTTGACGCTCCAAGCCCCCTATCAATGTCATTGGCATGCACCTCCGATCGAGAGAGTGAAATAAAGCTACTCCGTTGCACTAGGATACGAGTCAATGAGGAGATGGCTAGTTGTACCTGTTGCAATTTCTTTGCAACAAGAGGATGTTGGGTAGGGGGTCAGGCCTTCACCTAGGGGAACGGGGACCTAACTCGGGGTCGTTCCTGGCCTACTCTTAGTCCTGTGCTGAACCTCGACCCACCACATGGAAGTCACTAATGTCAAAGTAGTTGACATGTTTACCCATAATAAAATCAACCCATAATTTCCTCAGAAAATATAAGGGTTGTAGAAAATCAGTGATTTAATTTAACCCACTAAAAATAAATATCACCCACTTAGTAAAAAGTTGATTTCAGACTTAAATGAAAATAACTCAGTTTATTGTTAAACTTCATAAACTAAAATACACATTACTAAGTATTGTTGCAACAGAATAAACACCAATGAACAACAATCACTCAACCATGAAATACTTAGAAATTTAGGCAATGCCAGGGAAACCTGAATGTGGGGAAAACCAATGAGAGAGAGATCTTTTATTAGCTTTAGAAAAGTTGTATTAGTAGGAAAATAACAAAACCCAGCAGAAGAAAACCACTTAAAGCCACAAAAATTCCCTCCAAAATGTTTTCTAGAAAACTATGCTCAGCAAGTTATACATCCTGTACGACCCAACTGTACCAACACACAAAAAATGTGCCAAAATTGTACCGTACAGACAACAGACTAAAAACGCCCCCAACAACAAGGAAAAATACCAGCAGGTGCCTCGGATAACGTTCAGAAATCAGTCTCAAAATCTATGCCTGTTTCTTCTGTTGTACGAACTATATGGATCCATACAGTATGACCTCCAAAACAACAAAATGGTCCAACACAGTTACACAACAAATTGTCTTGAGATTTGTGCCCTCTTCCCTCTTAGGAAATGTGCCCAGTTTCTTCCCTTTCCTCTTCAAGCTATCCCTCTCTCTCTCTCTCAATATTCTTCCTCTCTTCTTCTTGTCTTTCACACTACCCTAAGTATTCTCTTATAATCTGAAAGTGACCCTTCACCTTCTCCAACCCTAAATCCAATGGCCAAGATCTAATCTTGCCTTTACAAGATCAAGGGAGATGATTCATTCCCTCCAAAATAAATCACTTAAAATATTAAAGTACAATTTCCCTTTATAACATAAGTGCAATTTATGAAATAAAGTCACTTTAATATTAGAAGGTACACTTCATTAAAATGTCACTTTAATAAAAGAACCACTTTATCACAACTTTGTAAAAAACCATTTACAAAGTCAAGTGCCTAGTAGTGTAAACATAAGGTTACATATTCATACAAGACAAAACATACGGAGTACCTCTCGAGCTACAAAAGCTAACACTCCCTCTTAGCAAGGGAAGTACTCACTTCCATCATCATCATCTGGTCCCATCACATTGTTCACAGTAGGATCTCCCTCTGAACCTGGAGCCATCCTCAACACCTGCACATAACTCTAATCAGAGGACATCCTCCTGACAACCATTATGAACCCTGAGATCCTAGGAGAATCCACTCCACCCTAAGCATCAGTTTGATCACACCAATAGAGCCTCTTGTCGGTGCTCATAAGAGACTCCCTCTCTTCTCTTAGAATGCAAGAATGAATACTTGGACCCACTGCAGTCTCAGGAGCCTCTTTCTCCTCATCCAATGATGAATCATAACCTGAAGGTTTTCCTTGCAACATGTAAAACCTATCCACCCGATCACCAATCAGTTATGGTTGAACTAGGTCCTCTCCCTCTCTGTAGATAAATACATGTCCCCTCTTGAACCATGTACAATATCCAACATCCTCCAAGGCTGAGACTGAGTGCAAGTTAACCATCGACCCTGGAACAAAGAGAATTCCATCAAGATCCAAGAATCCTCCATACTCGAGTCAGAATCTAACCCTTCCAACTCCACATACATCTCGTGCCATACCACCTTCATTCTCTACCAGTCGGTTTGGACCTGTCTCTGTGATAATAAGGAATAGTCACCAGATTCTCGTCATGTGACAAGAGGGTCCACTATCAACAATCCATCTGATACTAAAGAGTTACTTCTCCACAACATTTCTCCTAACCTTGACACTAGATGTATTTCCTTTTCTTCTGATAAAGTTAAACACCATCCTTAGAATCCCTTTTTCCCAACGCAAGGCACTAGCTAAAACCCTAGGTCTCAAACCCTAAGGGATAAAACTTTTAAACAACCTCTTAAAACTATTTAAATGACCTCTTTTACTAACTTATTTTGTTGCAAAGATCAACTCCTTTGGGATTTGACTTTGTGATTCACTAACCTTTCCTTGTTGCGTGAGCAAACTTCTTGTGGATTTTTTTCATTTTCAATTCTAACCCTAATGTGATCCGAACCTACAACCACCTAGTTTTGAAGTCTTCCCTAGAATTCAAACTAGACTAACTCCTTGACTAACTTATTGTTGTTGCAAATCATTGCTACATCCATACTAATTCATGCTAAATTTCCGCATCCACCTACATAACTCACACTCAACCCATCCAGAATTCAATTATGACAATTGCTAGTCAATCTACTAGATAAGTGTTGAGTTTGCATGGTGTTTTCTTGCACTTTTGACCACTGGTCTGAAAATGAAAGAGGTTTGTGTATAAAAATTTACAAGTGGAATATGTATGTGTCTTGGGAAATTGGATCAAGTTTGCAAGCACATAAACTTAATGAGTTTCTACTTAAAATGAACAACATAAATGGTCATAAACAACCATCAAAAGTAAGCACATAACACAACAAAATGATAAAGGAGTTCACCCCTCTCTTGGGATACATCTCCTGGTACAACTTCCAATGGATCATTTTCATTATATGCTCAAAGTGTTAAAATCGCTTTACAATGCTCAAAATACAAAATAGATGGCTCCAATGGCTCTAGAATTTCCAAAAACCCCTGGCTAGGCTCTTCCTGCACCTGGTTTGGCCATAAATGGAGAAAAATACACTTCTTGGAAGTTTTTCCCAATAACTTGTTGTCTCTTCTCACCAAAATGCACCCAATGTCTGACTGAATCCAGCCTCTATGTGTTTCCCATGCGAAAACCCAACACCACATGCCATTCTGAAAAATGGGTGGATTTGTTGTGCAGTTAGGGCGGTTAGCACCTTGTTCGATGGAGATCTCGGTCGTATGGCCCCATGTGGCCGATAATCAACCTAACTCCCGCACCCTTCGACATAATTGTTGGTTCTCCACGCTTATGATCATGTGGTAAGACTTGTGTCCATGGGTTGAGGCTAAGCCCTCACCCTTTTCCGCCCCAACTAAACCATCGCTCAACTTTAAATTAAAGTTACAATCATATGGTTTAAGACTCATGTGTAGGCGGGCTAGCGACTCGACCTATGTGTAAACGTTTCCCTTGCCAAAGGTCCCGGGTTCGACCCCCATGGAATCCAAACAAATTTTAAACCATAACAAGGGGGTGCCACGTGGCACCCTTTCATTCGGCCTTGTAGACAAACACATGTCAGTCCATGTTAGGGACCTAACCCTCACGTAGGTAGCACAATATATTCAGATGTAATAAAAGTCAATATTAATAAGGCCTTGCAATAAAGTAGAATAAATCGAATGTAAGAAGACCTAATAGAAGCTTTCACTTCTAGAAGGATCTTCCTCTAGATGGTTATTTTGATAGACATATTTATTATAAATAGGAGTCGAGGGTATGAGAACCCTAGCTTGGATATTATTGTAATAAATCTCTTCTCGACTAGAGGTTTCCCCCTCGAAGAGGCCCGTGAACATTGCTCTCAAAATCAAAGTGCTCTTTCTAGTGTTATTTTGATATCCTTTCAGTGTTATTGTGGTGTTGTTCTAGTTATATTGTTGTTTATCTGCCATTTCTAGCATTTTATTTCTGTTATTCATACTTTTTATATCTGAAATATTACAAGTGCTATCAGAGCACTTTCCTCAACATAAATTGTGGGTTAATTTTTTTTTCAGGGTAGAGACGTATTACGGCATCTTTAGGCCACAGAGATCTGTTGTTACACACGTAAACCCACGATTGAGGGATCCATACAGCAGGAAATACAAGTGGTACTTAATCGCACATCTGTTGGCCACCCTTGTAACCCCTGTTGGTACCCCTTCGAGTGGTAGCGCATTAGATAACACCTGTGTACAGATCGACCTAGATTTCTTGAAGCCCTCTTTAGATAAACAGATCGGTCGCCTGAATGATATAGTGCCATCGAGAACAACACTCGGGAAGATACTCTCTACTACATGGGTAGTCATGTAGTATGTCTAAGGGCATGGTCTAACCTCCTTATTTAGTGCTCTGAGATTTTGGGCCAAGTACTACTGTTGGACCCCGCATGTATATCAGAGAGCTATAGCACAGGGAAAACCCTTGTCTGTAGAACCCTTGAATACCTAACCCTTGCGGATGAAAACAAAAAAAAATTAAACAGACAAGATCTATTGCCACGCAACTATGTTTGGGTTTCCAAATTGCTACACATTTATTCCTAGTTAAGCATTTGGGCATTTCATCACTGCAATATTCTTCAGACCGGAGTATAACTCCGTAGGTGTTAAAAAAAAAAAAGTCTGGAAAATTTTACACCATTATTTGAGACCTATTCCATTGGATTTATCTCTTCGCCCTTATCACATTCATACATATCATTTTTCAGCAAAATGTTTGACCCCACCCGCCCCGTTTTAGTTCCCTCGTCATCATGGCTCATACCTGTAGCCAAGTCTTGGAAGCTTGCTTCAATACCTTGCCATCTAATTTCACAGAGACCCAATAAAAAGTGAAACAACTCAATGCCAATGTTGCCTCCATCAATACCACCATGCAGTCCTCCATCGCCGCCTCAATCGAGGAACTCAAACAAGACATGACTACCCATATTGAATCTGTCATTTTGATGATCTAAACCAAGCTGCATATCCCTGCAAATAACCCTTTATTTGACCCACCTCCACATACCGAAGTTGAAACTTCCTCTCATTCCCATAATTTTCAGCCCCATCACTTTCAGCGTGACCTACGCCTTCCGCAGGTGGATGTGACCAAATTTGATGGCTCGGATCCCACTAGTTGGGTAACCCAAATGGAACATTATTTATCTTTATACGGCATTACATATGACTCAGCCAAACTCCGGTATGGTGTTCTTCATCTAGATCAAGAACGTTGGCAATGGTGGCAATGGTGAAAAACTTCCCGTCAAGGGTATATTGCTTGGACACACTTTGTGGCAGAGCTTTATGAACGCTTTGACACTGACACCAACCATTTAGGCCATTTGACAAAGTTGAAACAATCCGGAATAGTGGAATAATTTATAGCTGCTTTTGAGCACATGGATTTTTTAATAGAGGGCATGTCTGATGCCTTTTTCCAAGACTGTTTTATTAGTGGTCTCAAGGATGAGATTTGTGCCCATGTCCTCATGGTTCGGCCTCAGAGTTGGGTTGAGGCTACTAAAAGATCTAAAGAAGCACAATAGGTTGTATCTTCTCAAAACCGGAAACCCTCCTTTATTCCTTGCACTAAACCATTAGATCCCACTACTCCCTCTACTCCACTAAACATCCAAAAATTGAACAGGGATGAAATGGATGAACGCCAACTCAAAGGCCTTTGTTATAATTGTGATGACAAATATTTTCCAGGCTACAAGTGTAAGGAACAAAAGATTTTTGTGGCCATCTTGGAGGATATTTTAGAAGAGGATGTTGAAACTTCCCTTGTGTCTAAGTCACCTGAAACCACTGACATAACCCCCCCCCCCTCCGACCTGCCTGAAATAGAACTGGTCATTTCCCTAAATTCTCTCACTGGCTTCTCTTCTCCCCAAACCCTCAAGCTAATCGGTTACATCAAGCATAGGAAGGTCATCATTCTTGTTGATAGTGGAAGAACCCATAATTTTATTCATTGCCACATTGCCCAAGAAACTCATTGCTATATCCATGCAGTCAATAATTTCCAAATCATGATTGGCAATGGTGGCCCCATGCAATGTGGAGGACGTTGTGAAAATGTGTGTCTCCAAATCGCTGACTACCACCCGAAATCTCATATGTTTGCTATCGACATGAGCAGTTGTGACATTGTGTTGGGTGTAGACTAGCTTAGGACTTTGGGTCCCATTCTCATGGATTTTAAGGAATTAACCATGCAATCCAACTAGGAGGGCCAACAATATAAGTTCCAAGGCATCACCGTCAGGTCACCTGAGATCATTAGTTCCCATCGCATGGAAAAACTGCTCAAGAAAGGTCATTCTGGCATTATTGCCCAACTCCATGCCATACAAGCAACTGAGACACCCTCGGTGCCGCAATATCTCCAATCCGTCCTCTCTAAACATAAAGTGGTCTTTTCTACTCCCTAGGGACTCCCTCCTTCCCGTGGTGTTCATGGTCATTCCATTCCCCTTGTACCAGGAAGCCTTCTTCCCAATATTTGTCCCTATTGTCACCCCTTTTCCCAAAAAATGAAATCAAGAAAATGGTCCAGGAACTCCTTAATGCAGGCGTTATCTTCCCTAGTATGAGCCCCTAATATTCTCCTATGGTCATGGTCCTGAAGAACGATGGTTCTTGGAGAATGTGTCCTAACTTCCGTGCCCTCAACAAACTCACCATTAAAGACAAATTTCCCATTCCTTTCATTGATGACCTCTTGGATGAATTGAGTGACGCCCAGTTATTTACTAAACTTGATCTTTGTTCTGGATACCACCAGATACGTATAAAAGAGGCATGCATTCCTAAAACTTCCTTTAGAACTCATGAGGGCCACTATGACTTTTTGGTCATGCTCTTTGGCTTGTGTAATGCCCCCTCCACCTTCCAAAGCCTCATGAATCATGTCTTTCGTCCTTTGCTTTGTCATTTTGTCTTAGTTTTCTTTGATGATATCCCCATCTATATAAAAACTTGGACATACCATCTTGCTCATGTGGATCAAGTTCTCCATCTACTCTCTCAGCACCAACTTTTCCTGAAACAGTCTAAATGTGCTTTTGGCGCCTCAAAAGTCGAGTACTTGGGTCATTTGGTTGGCAAGGACGATGTCAGGGTGGATCCTAAAAAGATTGAAGCTATGCAAGACTGGCCTCACCCAAAGACTCTCAAAATCTTGCGTGGATTTATGGTCTTAACAGGTTATTATCGCAATTTTCTTAAGAATTATGGAAAGATTGCAACACCTCTCATTGCACTCCTAAAAAAGAATTCTTTCACTTGGACTCCAACATCCGCTCAAGCTTTTCAAACCTTGAAGATGGCCATGTGCACAACTCTAGTCCTGGCCCTTCCTGATTTCGAAAAGACCTTTGTCCTAGAATGTGATGCTTTGGGGAAGGTAATTGGTGTTGTCCTTATGCAAGAGAGTCGGCCTTTGGCTTTTACCAGCAAGCAACTGTCTGAATGAAATCTAGGAAAATCAATCTATGAAAAGGAAATGATGGCTATTATGCATGTTGTTGATCTGTGGCGCCCTTATCTATTGGGGCAACACTTCCAAATTAAGACAGACCATCAAATCCTCGAGTATTTTCTGGAACAACACATTTCCTCCCTAGAGAAACAAAAATGGGTGACTAAGCTCTTTGGATATGACTATGAGATCATTTACAAGAAAGGCAAAGACAATGTGGTTGCAGATGCACTTTCCCAAAAATATGAAGATGAAGGATCCCTTTTTTCTCTCTCCTTCATTGTACCAGATTGACTCCAAGTCGTTCTCCAGGAATGGCTACACGATCCCAAAATTTCGCATCTAATACAACAATTATAGTTCAATGCTCCAGTTTCCCCAGGGTACTCTTGGCTCCATGATGAGCTTCGATACAAAGGCCGTTTGTATTTAAGTAAACAATCAAAACTATGATTTTAAAAATTCCAAACCATGATTCCAAAAAATTATTGAAACTTTGAAAGAAAGCATTATGAATAAATGAGCAAGAAAATTTAAATGATAAGCAATGTTCCACCATTGCTTATATTTGGACCCCCATCATTAGTATCAATATTTGCCTCTACCTTGATCCTCTAGAGACATTAGTGAACACCTCCCAATTTTGATGAAACCACCTAATTGAAGCCTTATAATATGGTAGAAAAATCTTAACATGCCTAATGAATGATTTTGTTTTGAGTGAAAGGTACATTTGTTCTAAGGCCATGTTAGAGGAGTTCAACAATCAATACCACCAACATCAAGTTACATAAAGGGCTTGGTGCTCTTGATTAAATTCCAATCCCATCACCTCATATGTGATATAATCCAATGAAAATGTTGCAATCATACCAATCCTGAAAAATTGAAAAATGGTAAGTTTGTTGGATTTTGAATGGGATATGGAATTCTACTTTCTCCATATCAAGTCTGATGAGGTTGGAACCACTCTCAAACATCTTGAAACAATTAATGGTAATGTTAAAAATTTAAGTAAATGGATAAAAAGGAATGATAAAGATTTAAGTAAACCATTAATTACCAACGTTTTTGGTCAAACCCTTTTTTAAAAAATATCAATCTTGCATGTTGGTGGGGTCTAGTACCTACTTGACTGAGTCAAGCCCTTCTCCTTCCTTCTCCAATAACAACAAACAAAAATGACTAAAAAAACTCAAAAAATATGCTTTATGAGGATGATTTCCACTAACTGGCCACGACTTCTATGAATAAGTCCCGACTTTTTCCTAAAATTCGTGACTTTTATGAAAAAGTACGAATTTTTTCTAGTCGATTTTTCGTTGGCCGGAAAAAGTCATGAAAAATAAAAGGATTTTTCAACACCGATACCAATGCCTATGCATACCATTGGTATGCATAGGCAATGGTATTGTCATTCCATACCATTGGATACCAATGGTATGCATACCATTTCCATACCATGTATACCATGGTATGCATACCATTGCAATATCATGGTATGCATACCATTGCGATACCATGGTATGCATACCATTGCATGGTATTGCAAAGGTATGCAAAGGCAATACCAATTCCTATGCATACCATTGGTATTTTCGTTGCATACCATTGGATACCAATGGCATGCATACCATTGCGATACCAAGATATGCAATGGTATGCATACCATTGCAATACAATAGTATGCATATCATTGCAATACCAATGGTATACCATAATTGAGAATCCCTAAGACAACTAAAACCCTAAAAATAACCTATAAATGACATGCATAGCAATGGTATTCATACTTGAGAATCCATAAGACAACTACCACTAAAATCCTAAAAAAAACCTATAAATGGTATGCATACCAATGGTATGCCATATTTGAGAATTCCTAAGAAAACTGCCACTAAAACCCCAAGACAACTAAAACCCTAAAAATAACCTATAAATAGAGCCCCTCTCGTGGATGATACACGATTCATTTCATGTAAAAGTGATCGATTACTTGAGAATCAAGATAGTGTGAGAGAGATAGCTTTAAATAGTTGCAATTGTCAACAAGTCAATATACACATTGTGTAGGTAATGAAATTGTATCATAGATATCAAATTTGGAAATTCACAAGTATCTTTTCCAAGTTTTACATTTTGAATATCACATCATTGATTATCTATAAGATGTACTATACTAGCATGTAACCACATAAAAGTAGTTGATCTACATCAATCTATTTATTGGAGACACATAATTTACCCATTCACATGTGCTAATTTTCTATTAGGTTGGAGGAAGGAAAACATGTAAGGCATTACTTTCTAGATAGATTTTTCGTAGCATAGCATTACTAAATAAATGTTATTAATAATGAATGGGTTGAACAAAATTTACAAATACCCACTACACAATCTCAACAAACATTTGCATTAATGAGCCTTTCAATAGTGTTTTTATCATTTATGAAGGGTTACACATAAATCAAATGATTTTATATATGTCATGCATAGAGAGAGGTGAATATTGTGTGTGCCCTAGAAAATAACATTGAGCTCAAATATGTGTTCCCATAAGCTATTCCTTAATGTGTAATGCAAGTATTTATAGTCGCTAAATAGAGACAAATCAACAGATTAATAGACATAAAATTCATACACTTTGGAATTCAAACACTTTGAAATTGATATGTTCATAAACATCAAATGTAGAAACAATGAGATTCATAAAATGTGTACCATGATATATATATATATACTCAACATTGTCTAAATTGTACATTTTTTACAAAATGGAAAATCGTGCCCAGTATAAAAGTGCCCAGGATGTCATAAAATAAAAAAATGACTATGTTGAATCTATCAAATGTGATACATACCTGTGTGTACGGTGCACCCAATGAACTTGTTGCCTCTATTATTTCATCTGTGGTGCGGCTAGGCATTGATGCATCCATAGGCGTAAAGGGTCTACTATTGGGATGAAACATCTACAAAACAACATAAAATAAAATATCTATATAAATACACAAAATACAAAATAAATATATAACGATGAAGAACAATTAAAAGGGTTAATATACTAACCTCCTCTATGAATCTTTGTTGTCCAGTGGGATATATAGGCCCATAGCATGTATGCCTATAGCTGGAGCATCTGTGAGGTTCACATGAATGATTGTTATGTCCATGTGCCCTCTCCCTAGTGTACTCTATTGAGCATGCTGACGCTCCAAACCCCCTATCAATGTCGTCGGCATGCACCTCCAGTTGAGACAGTGAAACAAAGCTATTGTGTTTCACCAGGCTATGAGTCAATCCTTCACCTTCACCTTCACCTTCTCCAACCTTAAATCAAATGGCCAATATCTAATCTTACCTTTACAAGATCAAGGGACATGATTCATTCCCTCCAAAATAAATCACTTAAAATATTAAAGTACAATTTCACTTTATAACATAAGTGCACTTTATGAAATAAAGTCACTTTAATATTAGAAGGCACACTTCATTAAAATGTCACTTTAATAAAAGAACCACTTTATCACAACTTTATAAAAACCCATTTACAAATTGAAGTGCCTAGTAGTGTAAACATAAGGTTACATTTGCATACAAGACAAAACATATAGAGTACCTCTCGTGCTACAAAAACTAACACTCCCTCTTAGCAAGGGAAGTAATCGATGCCATCATCATCATCTAGTCCCATCACATTGTTCAGAGTAGGAGCTCCCTTTGAACCTGGAGCCATCCTCAACACCTGCACAAAACTCGAACCAAAGGAATCCTCCTAACAACCATTCTGAACCCAGAGCTCCTGAGAGAATCCACTCCACCCTGAGCATCGGTTTGATCACACCAGCTAAGCCTCCTATCGATGCTCAGAAGAGACTCCCTCTCTTCTCTTAGAATGCAAGAATGAATAATTGGGCCAACTGTAGTCTCAAGAGCCTCTTACTACTCATTCGACGTTGAATCATAACCTGAAGTTTTTCCTCGCAACATGTACAACCTATCCACCCGATCACCAATCAGTTGTGGTTCAAACGGGTCCTCTCCCTCCCTATAGATAAATACATGGGCCCTCTTGAAAAATGTACAATATCCAACATCCTCCAAGGCTGAGACTTAGAGAAAGTTAACCCTCGACCCTGGAACAAAGAGAATTCCATCAAGTTCCAGGAATCCTCCATACTCGATTTAGAATATAACCCTTCCAACTCCACGTACATCTCATGCCATACTGCCTTCATTCTCCACCAGCTGGTCTGGACCTGTCTCTGTGATAATAAGGAATAATCGCCAGATTCTCGTCATGTGACAAGAGGATCCACTGTCAACAATCCATTTGTTACTAAAGTGTTACTTATCCACAACCTTTCTCCTGACCTTGACCCTAGATGTATTTCCATTTCCTCCTCATAAAGTTAAACACCATCCTTAAAATCCATTTTTCCCAACACAAGGCACTAAATAAAACCCCAGGTCTCAAACCCTAAGGGCTAAAACTTTCAAACAACCTCTTAAAACTATTTAAACGACCTCTTTTAATAACCTATTTTGTTGCAAGGATCAACTCCTTTGGGATTTGACTTTTTGATTCGCTAACCTTTCATTGCATGACCAAACTCCTTGTGTAATTTTGTCATTTGCAATTCTAACCCTAACCCGATCCTAACCTACAACCACCTAGTTTTGAACTCTTCCCTTGACTTCAAACTAGACTAACTCCTTGATTGACTTCTTGTTGTTGCAAATCATTGCTACAACCATATTAATTCATGCTAAATTTCCGCATCCACCTACATAACTCACACTCAACCCATCCAGAATTCAATTGTGACAATTGTCAGTTAATCTACTAGATAAGTGTTGAGTTTGCATGTTGTTTTCTTGCACTTTTGACCACTGATCTGAAAATGAAAAAGGTTTGTGTATACAAATTTGCAAGTGGAATATATATGTTTATTGGGAAATTGGATCAAGTTTGCAAGCACATAAACTTAATGAGTTTTTACTTAAAATGAACAACATAAACGGTCATAAACAACCATCAAAAGTAAGCACATAACACAACAAAATGATAAAGGAGTCCACCCCTCTCTTGGGCTACATCTCCTGGTCCAGCTTCCAATGGATCATTTTCATTATATTCTCAAAGTGTTAAAATTAGTGCTTTACAATGCTTAGAATGCAAAATGGATGGCTCCAATGGCTCCAAAATGTCCAAAAAACCCTAGCTAGGCTCTTCCTACACCTAGTGTGGCCAAAAATTGAGAAAAATACACTTCCTGGAATTTTTTCCCAATAAGTTGTTGTCTCTTCTCACCAAAACGCACCCATTGTCTGACTGAATCCGACCTATGTGTGTTTCCCATGCCAAAACCCAGCACCATGTGTCATTTCAAAAAATGGGTAGATTTGTCGCACAGTTAAGGGGGTTAGCACCTTGTACGGCAGAGATACTGGTCATATGGCCCCATGTGGCCGAGTGTCGACCTAACTTCTGCACTCACCGACTTAATTGTTGGTTCTCCGCGTTTATGGTCATGTGGTAAGACTTGTGTCCATGGGCTGGGGCTAAGCCCTGGCCCTTTTCCGCCCCAACTAAACCACCGCTCAACTTTAAATTAAATTTACAATCATATGGTTTAAGACTCATGTGTAGGCGGGTTGGTGGCTCGGCCTATGTGAAGACTTTTCCCTTGCCGGAGGTCCCGGTTTCAATCCCCACGAACTCCAAACAACTTTTAAACCATAACTAAGGGGTGCCATGTGGCACCCTTTCATTCACCCATGTATATAGACACGTGTCAGTCCAGGATTTCTCCACCACAACACTTGCCAACTCAACTACCAAACCACCTACCACGTCAACTACCCAGTCAGCCTGTACGGTCGTATGGTCAACTTCCACGTCGCATGTACGGACTGTACAGTCAACATTTTTGTTTGTTTGGGAAAACGGACATAACGCGATATCTCGCTCATACGAACATTGTTTGAGCCTATTCAAGTTGCGTTGGGATCGTGAGAATGAGATCTATGCAATGAATCCATTTTCAAGCAATTTCGAACAATTTGATTTTTGGGCATTTTTTGGATCCCTGGATCAACCACTAGAATTTGTTGTTGTTGCAAAAGATTGCTATAGCCATCTAAGTGCAACAAATTCTCTGCAAAAGCGACATATTATGCTAGCTAGACATTGCCAAAATTTTCTTGTGACAAATTATTATCATTCTGCTGGGTTAAAGCTATTCTTTCTTGTCTTTTTCAAGCAATTTCAAGGCATAATTCTTATGGCTGTTATAAAATATTAATTACTGTTATAAATTGTTGCATTGCTACAAATTCATATAAGTTAGCTTATTTTTTAAAGTTTCATGGTCTCATGAAGCACTAACATCATCTGATACCTGAAAGCCACTATATTTTTCCTTTGTTGTCTTGTTCTGGGCATGTACAACATATATTCACTTTGTTTCATCTCTTAAAGGCCTAGTGAACCTTTTGGACTTGAGTGATCAGTGAGAGGGGGAATTTCTTGCATCCTTGCCTTGTTCTTTTCAACCCTTTAGTTCACTAGGGACATCTCCCCTAGGGTACTTTGACATACTCCTAAATAGAAAGGGGTTTCCTATTAAGGTGGTAGTGATAGGTCACCCCTTGTTACGCCAATTTTGCATCCACTTGCCTTGGGATTTGGGAAAGTACAAATTGTGCGATAGCAGGTCTGGGGGAATAAAATCGAAACCGAGTGGAATAACGTAGTTTTGTAAGCTCCCACAAGTCTATTTTTCCAAGGACCATGCGACTACACCACCCACAAATTCCCAACACATTTTTCTTGAAAAACGATCTCCTATTCAAATATTGCACTATGCCTCATTGACCAAAACACTAGTGCCGGAGATACTCCAAGATACGGTTTTCCGGTGGACAAAATGAAAGCGGAGGGGCCACCCTAGTTGGAACCCGGTGCTTCGTATCCAATGCAATTGACGGTTCGCCCATCCAAGTCCCGGTTTGAGTTTTATCATGAGTTGCAACTCACCTATTCAAGCCATTTAGGGACATGTGGCCAATTTGTTCCGGGAGCATAAAATACAAATCGAGCGGCATAACGAAGTTTTGTAAGCTCCCACAAGTCTATTTGGTCAGGGATCACATGACTACACTACCCACAAATTCCCGACACAGTGTTCTTGAAAATCGACCTTGCCTTCAAAAATTACACTATGCCTCATTGACCAAATCCCTAGTGTCAGAGATACTCCAAGATACAGTTTTCCGGTGGACAAAATGATAACGGTGGACCCCCCTAGTTGAAACCTGGTGCTCTGGATCCAATGCAACTTACGACCTGCGCATCCAAGTTTTGGTTTGAGTTTTATCGCGAGTTTCAACTTGCCTCTTCAAGCCATTGAGGGACATGTGGTCAATTTGGTCCAGGGGCATAAAATCCAAACCGAGCTACATAACGGAGTTCTGTAAGCTCCCACAAGCCTGTTTTTCCAAGCACCACGTGACTACACTACCCACAAATTCCTGACACGATTTTCTTGAAAATCGACCTGCTCTTCAAAAATTGCACTATGCCTCATTGACCAAACATTGGAATTCTCATGCAAGTATTTTTATATAAGAAATATGGGATAACAAGTTGTAGAAATACATGCTTAATGAATCCTTTGATTGTAATTTTTATGTATGAATCCTTTGATGGCATGGAAATTGAATGCAAGGCAAGGCATGTCAAGTGAAGGAAAGGCATGGAAAGTGAAGGCATGGAATGGAAAGACATGGTATGGAAAGTGAAGGCAAGGCAAGGCATGGCATGGAAAGGAATGGCATGATATGGAAAGACATGTCATGGAAAAGGCAAGGCATGGTATGGAAATAAAGACATGGCAAGTGAAGGTAAGGCAATGAATAGCAAGGCATGGCATGGAAAGGCATGGTATGGAAAGACAAGACATGGCAAGTGAACGAAAGGAAATGAATAGAAAGGAAAGGCATGGAAATGAATTACATGGTATGGAAAGGAAAGTCATGGAATGACATGAAAAGGCATGGTATGGATAGACAAGATATGGCAAGTGAAGGCAAGGCAAGGCATGGCAAGGCATACCATACCATACCACACCATACCAATGCCAATGCCAATTCATACCATATTGTACCATACCAATGCCATACCATACCATACCAATTCCATACCAATGCAAGGCATACCATACCATACCATACCATACCATGCCATTTCCAATGCATACCATACAATACCATACCATACCACACCATTATTATACCATACTATTGTCAATGCATACCATACAATGGCAAGGCAATGCATACCATTTCCATTGCCAATACATACCATACAATATTGTACCATTTCCAATGCATACCATACAAAAAGAAGGAAATGGAAAAGCATATCATACCAAAACAAGGCAATGGAAATGCATACCATACTACCACTAAGAAAAATATTGATGGTATGCATAGGCATTGGTATTGTCTTTGCATACCATTGCAAGGTATTGCAATGGTATGCAAAGGAAATACCAATCACTATTGAAAAAGTCAGCATCGACAAAAAATTGGCTAGGGTCAAGAAAACATTGTTTCAGAAAAAATCGGCAAAAAATCGGAAAACCTCGACAAACATTAAAAAATACAAAATATGTTCATTTTTTTTTCAAACATTTAAACATAAAGCAACAAAAACATCCAATAAACACATTGGCACATAAATATGGAGAAAGCACTTATATATATGATGTAGTGGATACCAAATAAAATATGATACATCAATGTCGATACTGAATCCTCAACCTTGATAGTTGTCCAATCAAGGACTCAAAAGTGGAGAACCAATACAAAATGACCTCACATATATAAATGTATATCATCATCATGAGGTAAATGTACAATGCAATGTTTTAAAACTTAGACTCAACATCATAATTGGTAGATGGTCAACTCCAACTCAGATTGACTCGAACCGATCTTATTTCAATGACTTGGTTTACTAAATATTACATAAAATATTTAAATTTTAATGAAAAAATTATATTTTTAAAAATTCTCAACCATGATTCCAAAAAATTATTGAAACTTTGAAAGAAAGCATTATGAATAAATGAGCAAGAACATTTAAATGACAAGCAATGTTCCACCATTGCTTATATTCAGACCCCCATCATTAGTATCAATCTTTTCCTCTACCTTGATCCTCTAGAGACATCAGTGAACACCTCCCAATTTTGATGAAACCACCTAATTGAATGTTAGGTAGTAGTGGGGGCCCAGAGGGCCCATAGTGATAATAGTGGAGGTCATTCAATGTAAGGTGGACTAGGTCCACTATATTATTAAATAAGGCCCACTATGGTAGTGAGATATAATAAATGGATAGTTAGATATAATAAATGTAAGATGACTTCTTAGAAGGTTCTACTTCTAGAAGATTCTTCCTCTAGAATGTTCTTAGGTGATGGTAGCACTATATAAAGAGGTTCAAACAATGTAATGGTATATGAAGAGAAATGTTGTATTGTGAGTTGTAGCTCAATAGGAGGATGTCCCCTCGAAGAGGCAAGTGAACAGGAGAGGATCCCTTCCATAATAGGATCCATTGTATGGTGTTTCCCTTAAGAACCAAATAATTGAATACAAAAGCACCACAATAGATATAGAAGAACAATATGCAAAACCATCACTTTATTATTATCAAACCCTTGAGGTAGGGAAACACCATACAATGGATTATATTATGGAAGGGATCCTCTCATGTTCACTTGCCTCTTTGAGGGGGCATCCTCCTAATGAGCTTAAGCTCCAAATACAATAATTCTCTTCATATACCATTACATTGCTTAAACCTCTTTATATAGTGCTACCATCACCTAAAAACATTCTAGAGGAGGAACCTTCTAGAAGTAGAACCTTCTAAGAAGTCTTCTTACATTTATTATATCTAACTATCCATTTATTATATCTAACTACCATAGTGGACATTATTTAATAATATAGTGGACCTAGTGGAATGTTAGGTAGCTAGAGAGGTAGTAGTGGGGGCCTAGAGGGCCCATAGTGATAATAGTGGAGGTCATTCAATGTAAGGTGGACTAGGTCCATTATATTATTAAATAAGGCCCACTATGGTAGTTTAGATATAATAAATGGGTAGTTAGATATAATAAATGTAAGAGGACTTCTTAGAAGGTTCTACTTCTAGAAGGTTCCTCCTCTAAAATGTTCTTAGGTGATGGTAGCACTATACAAAGAGGTTCAAGCAATGTAATGGTATATGAAGAGAATTATTGTATTTGGAGCTGAAGTTCATTAGGAGGATTCACCCTCAAAGAGACAAGTGATGATCCCTTCCATAATATGATCCATTGTATGGTGTTGCCCTACCTCAAGGGTTTGGTAATATTAAAGTGTAGTTTCTTCCATCTTTCTTTGTGGATCTATTGTGTATTCAGTATTTGTGGTGATTATATGTGTAGATCTATTCAGGTTCTTAACAGTGGTATCAGAGAACTTTCATTGGCACACATTGTGGGCAAATATTTTTTATTTTTGCAGATGTTTTTTTCGGAGAACAAAAAAGAAGGCCGCAACATTCCATAAATTTTTGGTATATTTATGTGCAAAATTTGTAGAAAAATGTTGTATATCTGAGTTCCTCTTAGAAAAACACCCAATTTGAAAAACAAAATCGTTTGAAACAGAGTTCGGGA
Source organism: Picea engelmannii (assembly GCA_009831015.1). NCBI lineage: Eukaryota > Viridiplantae > Streptophyta > Pinopsida > Pinales > Pinaceae > Picea > Picea engelmannii. The sequence goes on along the minus strand of ML805205.1, from coordinate 161,684 downwards.
AGTCAAGATATTGAAGTTTTAAAATTTGTAAATTTTCAGGGTTTTTTCCGTGGATGGTGGCGCGATTTTTTTTTATTTCTGTAGCAGATGGAGGCCTAATTTGTCCAAACAAATTAGAGATCTGAGTTCCTCTGACAATTTCACCCAATTTCAAAAACAAATTAGCTGAAACAGAGTCCGGGAAGTGAAGTTATGAGCATTTTAAATTCAACAGTTGTTTAGGGTTTTTCCATAAAGAGCCGTGATTTTCTGTCATAACTTATTGTTCTATTTTTTGGGTCTTTTCATGACGGCTGTGGGACCGAAGAGTTCATAAGGTTCTTATATGGATATTTCCTCTCAAACCCTCAAAGAAATTCTACAAATTACTGAAGCATTCAAATCCCAATTGTATGACACATTGGATGTTAGATTGCATGACCTTGGAGATGGTCTCAATGATAGTTTTCATAGTATTCAAGATTCATTGGATAGCATGCATGATAGATTTCTTATGGCGGACATCAGGGATGAATATAATCAAGAAATATATGCTTGGTATGATTTTGAGGCCGATTGTGATGATTGGTATATGGATAGTTGTCATTTCTGGGATGACAACCACTTTCATATTTTATTTGATGACTCTAATCCACCTTATGTAAAGAGCATCAATGTGACAAATCGAGAGCCAATGATTATTACCAGTTTCCATCCTGCATATTCTACGGTGGTATTATTCATTTTAGATTCTGTTACGACCTTTTTCCACATGTGGATGAATCTTCTTATTTGGATCCACATGACATGTGTTAGTCTTTGGAGCATCATTTTGAGTTGGTTATTGGGTTCCAAAATCTTCCATGGGGAGTTGACATGAGCACTTGGATATGGGACCCGGGATTACAATGGTGGTTGGACTACTTAAATATGGTGGCTTTCCTTTCTACATGGGACCTTGGTTCTCTAGTCTTCTTCAACATTATGGTCCACAATTATCCACGGGACCCTGGTATATGGTTGTACATCAAGTGTTGAGGACAACACTTTTAGAAGGGGGATGGAATGTTAGGTAGATAGAGAGGTAGTAGTGGGGGGACAAAAGGCCCATAGTGATAATAGTGGAGGACATTCAATGTAAGGTGGAATAGGTCCACTATATTATGAAATAATTCCCACTATGGTAGTTAGATATAATAAATGGGTAGTTAGATATAATACATGTAAGAGGACTTCTTAGAAGGTTCTACTTCTAGAAGATTCCTCCTCTCGAATGTTCTTAGGTGATGGTAGCACTATATAAAGAGGTTCAAGCAATGTAATGGTATATGAAGAGAATTATTGCATTTGGAGCTTAAGCTCATTAGGAGGATGCCCCCTCGAAGAGGCAAGTGAACATGAGATGATCCTTTCCATAATAGGATCCATTGTATGGTGTTGCCCTACCTCAGGGGTTTTGTAATAATAAATTTTGGTTTCTTCTATATTTCTATGTGGATCTATTGTGTATTCAGTATTTGTGGTGATTGTATTTGTAGATCTATTCAGGTTCTTAACATTGAAGCCTTATAATATGGTAGAAAAAGATTAACATGCATAATGACTGATTTTGGTTTGAGTGAAAGGTACATTTTTGTTAAGACCATGTTAGAGGAGTTCAATAATCAATACCACCAACATCGAGGTACATAAAAGGCTTGGTTCTCTTGATTAAATACCAATCCCATACCCTCATACATGATATAATCCAATGAAAATGTTGTAATCATACCAATCTTGAAAAATTGAAAACTATTAAGTCTGCTGGATTTTAAATGGGATATGAAATTCTATTTTCTCCATATCAAGTCCAATGAGGTTGGAACCACTCTCAAACATCTTAAAACAATTAATGGTAATGTTAAAAATTTAAGTAAAAGGATAAAAAGGAAAGATAAAGATTCAAGTAAACCATTAATTGCCAGTGTTTTTGGTCAAACCCTTTTAAAAAAAAGTTCAATCTTACATGTTGGTGGGGTCTAGTACCTACTTGACCGATTCAAACCCTTCTCCAATAACAACAAACAAAAATGACAAAAAAAACTCTAAAAATATGTTTTATGAAGATGATTTCCACTAACTGACCACGACTTGTAAGAATAAGTCCCAACTTTTTCCTAAAAGTAGTGACTTTTATGAAAAAGTACCGATTTTTTCTAGCTAATTTTTCGTCGACTGGAAAAAATCGTGAAAAATAGCATGCTTTTTCAACACCGATACCAATGCCTATGTATACCATTGGTATGCATAGGCAATGGTATTGTCGTTCCGTACCATTGGATACCAATCGTATACATACCATTTCCATGCCATTGCAATATCATGGTATGCATACCATTTCCATACCATTGCAATATCCTGGTATGCATACCATTGTGATACCATTGCATGCTATTACAATAGTATGCAAAGGCAATACCAATGCCTATGCATACCATTGGTATGCATAGGAAATGGTATTGTTGTTGCATGCCATTTGATACCAATGGTATGCATACCATTGCGATACCACGATATGCAATGGTATGCATACCATTGCAATACAATAGTATGCATACCATTGCATGCATATCATTGCGATACCATGGTATGCAAACCATTGCAATACCAATGGTATGCATACTTGAGAATCCATAAGACAACTACCACTAAAACCCTAAGACAACTAAAACCTTAAAAATAATCTATAAATGGTATGCATACCAATGGTATGCAATGGTATGGATACCAATGGTATGCCATACTTGAGAATCCCTAAGACAATTACCACTAAAACCCTAAGACAACTAAAACCCTAAAAATAACCTATAAATAGTGCCCCTCTCGTGGATGATACACAATTCATTTCATGTAAAAGTGATGGCTTACTTGAGAATCAAGATAGTGTGAGAGAGACAACTTGAAATAGTTGCAATTGTCAACAAGTCAATATACGCATTGTGCAGGTAATGAAATTGCATCATAGATATCAAATTTGAAAATACATTAGTATCTTTTTCAAGTTTTACATTTTGAATATCGCATCATTGATTATCTATAAGATGTACTATACTAGCATCTAACCACATAAAAGTAGTTTATCTATATCAATCTATTTATCAGAGACACATAATTTACCCATTCACATGTGGTAATTTTCTATTAGGTTGGAGGAAGGAAAACGTGTAAGGCATTACTTTCTAGATAGATTTTTCATAGCATAGCATTACTGAATAAATGTTATAAATAATTGATGGGTTGAACAAAATTTCCAAATACCCACTACACAATCTCAACAAACATTTGCATTAATGAATATTTCAATAGTCTTTTTAACATTTATGAAGGGTTATACATAAATCAAATGATTTTGTATATGTCATGCATAAATAGAGGTGAATATTGTGTGTGCCCTAGAAAATAACATTGAGCTCAAATGTGTGTGCCCATAAGATATTCGTTAATGTGTAATGCAAGTATTTATAATCACTAAATAGAAACAAATCAAGGATTAATACACATAAAACTCATACACTTTGGAATTCATATGTTCATAAACATCAAATGTAGAAACAATGAGATTCATAAAAAGAGTGCCATGAAATATATATATATATATATATATATATATATATATATATATATATATATACTCAACATTGTCTAAATTGTACATTTTTTACAAAATGGAAACTCGTGTCGAGTATACAAGTGCTCTAACATAAAAAAAACATCTATATCGTAGCCTAGATACGATACGAAAATAGTTGGTCAATCATGGACCATTTTCAGCCTCGCCACCCTTAGGAGAATCCTATAAATCTATCTTTGTTCTCTTTCTCAAGGATGCACCTCGAGAGGTTCTAGGCCTGGGCGTGCTTCGACACTCTGGAGACTGCACAAACAATAAACAATGTTACAAGTTTTTTTCATCAATGAATTAATAGACATACAAATTGATACTTTGTATTTTAGCATAATACAACTCGCAAAATATGAAATGGTCAATTGTGAAGGTGTTACCCTCCTTTGTGACTCAAACCTCTCTGTAATGCCACCCTACATCAGTTACAAGGATCAAGTCAAGAAAATTAAACAAATATGCATAAAACCAAATTCATGAAACATGAAAAATTATCATCAATGAATTATCTCACCGTGAATATCTCAGGCCTCAATGGATATTCACCAGTAGATGGAGCACTAGGTTGTACAACCTGCTCCGATACAAACTCTATTGTGGCAGTCTCTGTCGATGGGGTCGAAAGTGGTGGTGGAGGTGGGTGGTAGACAAGTGGGTTGTGATGGATCCTCACAGGTTGTAAAAGTGATTTCAACACCCTAGGCTTGGAGAAAGGTGACCCAGAAGAAACACCCAGATGCCTAGGGGGTGCACTACTACTATACCTAGCAAATATATCGTCGACCTGCATATATATGAAAAAAATGAACTATTAGTACTAAATACTAAAATTCAAAAACATAAACACATACATTTTTGAGAATTATACGATATTTAACTTTACACATGATACATGTGATGTTGGTGACTTGTCCATCCCATATGGACAATCCTTGGCATCACTTTGTGCCAATTCCTATAGAAATAAGAGAATATACAAAAAAATTGAGGATGTCATAAAATAAAAAAATGACTATGTTGAATCTAACAAATGTGATACATACCTGTGTGTACGGTGCACCCAATGAACATGTTGCCTCTATTGTTGCATCCATGGTGGATTGTCACATACCCACTACGACAAACTAAAATTTTCGCCTCTTTTCTTCGAGGGATAGAATCCTCGAATTCCTACGGGGGCCTAGCGCAGGCTAGCTTTCCCCTTATCCACCTCCATGTGATCGTTGGTTACAACCACGGGCCAAGCCAAGAGGCACCTTTCGCATTTCGCGACTCAGCGATGCAGGAGAGTCAAGTCTTTCGACTCTTCAAACCCCGAAACTCGAAATCTTACCTTCGCTGAGATCGACGACTTCGAATCTTCCCCTGATCCGACGATCCTGGCCATATCGGGATTTTGGTAACCAAGAGTTCGAAATGAAAGAGAGTCAAGTCTTTCAACTCTTCAAACCCCGAAACTCGATACACGAGTCCTTGTACGAGATCCAACGACTCATGGGATTTCGGAGCTTTCCCCGAACTCTGACCGCTCACCACGCGTCTCCTCTGATGGATGGTCCAGATCCTTTCGGGACTCCTCCTTTCTACTACAGAGCATGTCGAGGTTTTGGGTACCGGGATTTCGTGACTTGCGAAGACGAGAGGTCTTGCCCTTTGGTTTCCTGGGTGTCGAAATGTCGAAACGTCGACCGGAAGCCACGTGTCCCTCTGATGGATGGCTGCGAACTTTAGCCATGATCAACCATTGTGATCTTTTCGGGATGATCAACGGTCGCGATCAAATCCTGACTTTCTCAAACTTATTCACACTAAACCGATTCTGGGTTTCGTATATCGGGATTTCACGACTTGCGAAGACAAGGGGTCTTGCCCTTTGGTTTCCCAGGTGTCGAAACACCGACCGGTAGCCACGTGTCCCTCTGATGGACGGTCTAGGTAACTCCCATGGATCTTGGGATCTACGGTCCCGATTCCTTTGCTACTTGCGAAGGCTGAAAGGGGTCAAGGAATTAACACCTATGTTCCTTCCTCCAATCTAACGGTCATGATAGACCTCAGATCCTCCAAAACGATATCGTCCATGCATCTAGCAAACAAAAGGGTACTCTCTTTCGGTATTTGAAACTCTCTATCCTTCCTGAGCTTCGTCAGCTATGAAGGACTTGAGAGCTTTGCGCTCTTTCTCTTGGACTTGACTCTTAGAAGAGTCTTCAGCACAACTATTGCGCTCCTTCATCAAGGGGTTCTGGGTTCGATTTACCTTGCAGAGAGCTTGTGCATATCTGCACTACCTCTCCTGAGCTTAACAACCTTCATTCTCTAAGGGACTCAAAAGGATTAGGAAGGTTTACATGCATACATGAAACTGTGTCCATGGTCGACGAACGCACAGTTCGTGACTCGGGCTTATGCCACCATAGGACACAAGTATTTACGGGTATAAAACCTATCCTAACCATATGCTTTCTTACTGGCCTAATTATACAATCAAGTAGAAATAAGGGGGATACAGTATATCCATTAAGAAATATGCCTGATTCCTGCAACATACACAGTATAGCCAATTCATACACAGTTACAGATAAATTACACATGGTAAGAAATCACTTATCTATTACAGGTTGTCGCCAACCAACTGACTGTGGGTGTTCGTCCTTCCACCCGACCATAGACTCAGAGGCATTCAATCTTAGCACTCTGGCCACCCCCGTGCTAAGCCATGATATCACCAGGGAATTCTCACAGTTCTCGAGGGTTCTCTCTCTGTTTTTGCTTCTGCTTGGATCATGTTCTCTGTAACTCAGAGCTTTCTCTCTCGGTAATGGCCTCGACGAGGTTTCTCAGATGCCCCTGGGCATCAAGCTCACGGCCTTCATCTCGCGACTCACTGGAGAGCTCTGTGCATCTTCTCTGCAAGCTTACGCTCTTCTTCTCCCCGTCTCTTCCCATGTCTCCTCTCCCGTGTGTGTGTCCCTCTTACCTTTGGAGGTTTTGCCGACCTATCATGTTCCTTCTGTCAGAAGGAAGCTTAGGTCTGCAGGTCCCTATGGTACTTCGAACTGACATCCTTTGTTTCCATTCATGGTGGTGGTTGGTGATTCAACCACCGATCCTTTCTTCATTGACTGGTTTTCTTTCCTTGGGATTCGAAGGAGGTTTGTCATCCTTATCAAGGGAGATTTGGGGTTATTTGATATATGAACCCTCTCTTATAGTTTTCACATTCTTCCTCTAGTGATATCCTAGCTAGTACTTTCAAGGCTTCACCCCCCACAGTCAATTATTGGCAACTCAAATAATAATACATTTACATTTTCCTCATGCATTAGCATGGAAATTCCTATTTTATGATTAATTACAAATCGGGGGAAATAGGGTGTTACATGGATCTAGGCATTGATGCATCCATAGGCATAAAGGGTCTACTGCTGGGATGCAACATCTGCAAAAAAACATAAAATCAAATATCTATATAAATACACAAAATACAAAATAAATATATAATGATGAAGAACAAAGAAAAGGGTTAAGATACTAACCTCCTCTATGAAGCTTTGTTGTCCAATGGGCTCTATAGGCCCATAGCATGTATGCCCATAGTTGGAGCATATGTAAGGTTCATATGGACGACTTCTATGTCCATGTGCCCTCTCCTCAATGTACTCTCTTGAGCATGTTGATGCTCCAAACTCCCTATCAATGTCAATGACATGCACCTTCAGTCGAGACAGTGCAACAAAGCTACTGTGTTGCACTAGGCTACGAGTCAATCAGGAGATGGCTAGTTGTACCTATTGCAAGTTCTTTGCAACGGGAGGATGTTGGGTAAGGGGTCAGGCCTTCACCTAGGGGCATGGGGACCTAACTTGGGGTCGCGCCTAGCCTACGCTCGGTCCTGTGCAGACCCTTGACCCACCTCATAGAAGTCATTAATGTCAAAGTAGTTGACATGTTTACCCATAATTTCCTCATAAAATATAAGGGCTGTAGAAAATCAATGATTTAATTTAACCCACTAAAAAAAAATATCACCCACTTATCAAAAAGTTGATTTCAGACTTAAATGAAAACAACTCGGTTTACTATTAAACTTCATAAACTGAAATACACATTACGAAGCATTGTTGCAATGGAATAAACACCAATGAACAACAATCACTCAACCATGAAATATTTAGAAATTTGGGAAATGCCAAGGAAAACCCCAATGTGGGGAAACCTAATGAGAGAGAGATATTTTATTAGCTTTAGAAAAGTTGTATCAGCAGGAAAATAACAAAACCCAACAGAAGAAAACCACTTAAAGCCACAAAACTACACTCCAAAATGTTGTCTAGAAAATTATGCTCAGTGAGTTGTACGACCTGTACGACCCAGTTGTACCAGCACATAGAAAATGTTCCAAAACTGTACCATACATACAATAGCCTAAAAATGCCCCTAACAACAAGGAAAAATATCAGGAGGTGCCTCGGTTTGCATGCAGAAAATCATTCTCGAAATATGCGCCCCTTTCTTCTGTTGTATGAACTATACAGATCGATATAGTACGACCTCCAAAACAATAAAAAGATCCAACACAATTACACAACAAATTGTCTTGGGATTTGTGCCCTCTTTGCTCTTGGGAAATGTGCCCAGTTTCTTCCCTTTCCTCTTCAAGCTATCTCTTTCTCTCTCTCTCTCTCTCAATCGTTTTCCTCTCTTCTTCTTGTCTTGCACACTACCCTAGGTATTCTCTTATAATCTGAGAGTGAGCCTTCACCTTCTCCAACCCTAAATCCAATGGCCAAGATCTAATCTTTCCTTTACAAGATCAATGGACATGATTCATTCCCTCCAAAATAAATCATTTAAAATATTAAAGTACTATTTCACTTTATAACATAAGTGCACTTTATGAAATAAAGTCACTTTAATATTAGAATGTACACTTCAATAAACTGTCACTTTAATAAAAGAACCACTTTATCACAACTTTATAAAAACCCATTTACAAAGTGAAGTGCCTAGTAGTGTAAACATAAGGTTACATCCACATACAAGACAAAACATACAGAGTACCTCCTGAGCTACAAAAGCTAACACTCCCTATTAGCAAGGGAAGTACTTGTTGCCATCATCATCATCCGGGCCCATTACACTGTTCACAGTAGGATATCCCTCTGAACCTGGAGCAATCCTCAACACTTGCACAAAACTCGAACTAGAGGACATCCTCCTAACAACCATTTTGAATCCTGAGCTCCCAGGAGAATCCACTCCACCCTAAGCATCGGTTTGATCACACTAGCTAAGCCTCTTGTCGGTGCTCAGAAGAGACTCCCTCTCTTCTTTCAGAATGCAAGACTGAATCCTTGGGCCAACTGTAGTCTCAGGAGCCTCTTGTTCCTCATCTGATGTTGAATCATAACCTGAAGTTTGTCCTCGCAACATGTACAACATATCCACCCGATCACCAATCAATTGTGGTTCAACCGGGTCTTCTCTCTCCCTGTAGATAAATACATCTACCCTCTTGAACAATGTATAATATCCAGCATCCGCCAAGGCTGAGACTGAGAGCAAGTTAACCCTTGACCCTCGAATAAAGAGAATTCCATCAAGTTCTAGGAATCCTCCATACTCGAGTCAGAATCTAACCCTTCCAACTCCACGTACATATCGTGCCATACCACCTTCATTCTCCACCAGTCGGTCTGGACCTATCTCTGTGATAATAAGGAATAATAGTCAGATTCTCGTCATGTGACAAGAGGCTCCACTGTCAACAATCCATCTTTTATCACCCCCAAGTCCTCCACTATCGACACTGGATACTAGAGTGACCAAAGAAAATCCTTTATCAAACTTGGAATAAAAGTCCTCCATCGTTGTTGTAGCAGTTGTATCAGGCCCCTCATGTTCCTTCCTCTTCTTCTTCTTCTTAGGACACTGAGAAGCAAAGTGCCCCAATTGGTTACAACAGTAACATATGACTTTACTCAAGTCTCTCCCATAATTTCTTTTCTTCTTCCCCTTTCCCTTTGCAGCAAGAGAAACATCCTCATCAACTCTGTCTTCCTTCTGTCCACTGCTATGAGGCCCCATCCAGATCTCCTCCTGAGTGAAGTCGCCCACAACCTCCTCCAATCTGGAAAATTTTCTCGACCCACCACACACTTCACAAAGACATCCCATTCCTTTGTGAAGCCTTTCAAGGCTATCCTCCCCAACTCAGCTTCTGAGATGATCTCTCCCACTGCAGCTAACTCATCCTTAACCTATGATCAAAATCTGGACCAGGGGATCAAATTTTGCCCAAATTTCAAAGTGCTCGGAATGCGATGAAAACAGTGCCATTGCGTCTGTCTCGTCTTCCTGATTCTGACGATATATTTACTTTGTCAAATGGACTCTGTATGGAGAAGATATCGTGATCTGTTCGCCAAGGCAAACAGGCAAAATTTTTTATGTTGACTGTACCTGTCTGTACAGTCTGTACGGCCTGATGTGGCAGGACCGTATGACCGTACCAAGGTGACATGGCAAGAAATGGTTGGTTGATGTTGACGAATCAGGATCTGACGCGTGTCCGTTTATGAGTGAATAGTATGAGGACACGTGGCCCAATCTGGAGGTGCCACGTGTCACTCATTATTTTGTCATTGGTTTCATATATAAAATGAATTGGGAGTCTGCGGGGTTCGACCCCCAGACCTCCCCAATACCTAGCGCCTTCGCCCGACCGCTCGGCCTATAGGCCACATGATAGCTCTTATTAGCTATGTGGCTTTTAATATATTTAAAGTCGATTGTTGGGGTTGCTTTGGGCCGCGACCGGGCCGGGCCTAGCCCAGCCCTTGGTCATGCGTTTGGATATATATATGACCACAGTTATGTGTTGGAGCACGCGGTTTATAATGTGGTTCCGTTATAACACATATAACTGTGTGTGTTAAAGTAAATGGCGCGGGGTTTTAAATGTTTGACCCGCGGTTCTATTGTGTGTTAGCATATGACCACAATTGCAAAAGTGTGGGTTTTACATTTGTTATACGGTTGCGCCTCCGGTCACATGACCCATAGCATGTGACCTTGCCACAGAGCGCGCGGGGGTGTTTAAAATGGTTAGCACGATTTTAATGCACCCGGTACTTGGCGCTTGGCCATTGGCTTGTTAAACAGAGCCCCTTTTGCTATTGCGCGAGGTCGTATGGACCCCCACATGCCCAGGAGCTAGGCGGTTAGGGGCTGGCGCACCCATAACCATCCTACAGTTTGGACCGGTTTTCGATTATGCGCAGGGCTGGGCTTAAACACGCATTTTGGAGCGTGTTCTTGGTTCAAGCACACAGGGTGCATTTTGGCGAACCAGTTTCAGCAAGGTTGAAGGAGGAAAATGGAGGAGGCCTAACTTCTTCATCTTTTGGCCGATTGAGGTGTCGTAAAAGCCCAGCTAGGGGTTTTTGGATGTCCTAGATCCATTGGTGTTTTTATCAAGGCCATTTGAAGACTTCTTCTGCAGTTTTTTCACCATTGAAGTTTCAGGAAGCTCTAGGGAGCTTTAAGCCCTCATTGATCGAGGACATGGTTTGGTGAGCCTATGTTTGTTTTCTGTGATTGAATAATCATTTTTGGCTAATTGATATGATCTAAACACATTGGGACAGGTGTCAGAGGCTGTTGAGGACTTTTACAGGTTTTTTTTCCAAAGATAAGCTCAGGGAAGCTTATGGCCACATGTAGAAGAAGTCATGCCCGGATGAGCCATGATCCGTTTTCAGAGTTCTATTAGTCATTTTTGGGGTTTTTATGTGTTTTGATATCAATGGTACAATCTGTTTTTCCATTGGAGTTGAGAAGCAGCTTGTAAAATAACTTTTGACTAATTAATCCCAGAGAGCCAAGTCCATTGATGGAGGCTCAAGGAGATGTAGCCCGGAGGGGGGTGAACTCCTTTATCAGCTTGTTATTGTTGTGAGTTTGATGGTTTATTTGCTGCAAGTTGTGTTGTTGTGTATTTGTTTAAAGTACATATTTAACCATCTAAAGGAACAATTCCTCACACATAAACATTTACAAGAAGATACATAAATTTGGCACATAATTTTATCTTGCATATTTTAACACATGAAGCAAGGTCCTGTAAAGTTTATTTTAATGAATTAGAGGGTGCTTGCATAGCATAACAAGTCAGCCTTCTATTTTCAGATCAGGTGGTATCAGAGCATAGTTTGTTTTTCTCATGTGTTTGCCATTGATAGCTTGAGATTTAGCTATTGGTTTTTGTGCAAGTTTTGTGTTGAAGTTTGATATCTTGCAAGGATGGAGGAAGCTTCAAGCATTGATAGTTCTTATACATCTTCATTATCTAAATTATTTGACAAAGAAGAGATTCTAGCCATGAGAGATTTGATGAAAGAGATGTGTGAAGACATAAATGTGAACAATTCCCTTGAAGAGCAGTTGATGGCCATGAAGAAGGAGAAAGACCAGCTTCTTGAAATGTTGCAAGAGATGGAGACTCAACTCCATGAGGCAAAGGAAAGCCTTACCAAGTACATGCATGAACATAAGGTATGCAATGTTAGTTTATCTTCTAATTCCTCACAAGATAAAAGTTTTGGTGGTTTTGAAAATCACACAAGAGGAATAGGGTCCAAGTTGTTGTTAAAAATGGGCTATGAAGGTAGAGGTTTGGGCAAGCATGCACAAGGCATTGTTGAGCCTATTGTTGTTGAAGAGAGACCTAAGTATTGTGGTCTTGGATATGAACGACAAGATGGAGAAAATTCCAAAGTCGAGGAGACAAGGGAAAAAGTTCCAGGGATAAATTTTGTTTCGAGTTCACCTCCTCAAGAAGGCTTTAAAGGTGAAAGTTCAAGAACTTTTGTTGAAAGTTCAATCCCTCCAGCATGCAAGGCTTGTGTTCAAGTTGAATGCGAATGTGTGAAACGAAAGAGTTGTGACAGTGGTGAAGACAAGAACATTGTTGATGGTCTTCAAAGGAGAGTTTGTAACTCTTCAGATTCACCTCCTCAAAGAGGTGATAAAGGTGAATGATCAAGGTATAATTCCGCTTATCATTTAGTTGCTTTTGATTATGTTAAGCATAATAACTTTGTATGTAAAAATGGAAGAAAGAATCCATGTACATATTGCGGTTTATATAACCATCATGTTTCAAAATGTTGGAAAAGATTGGCCAATTTTAGGAAACTTTATAAGCAAAGACAACGTGAAAAGAGGATGCAAAAGATTTGCACTCATTGTCAGAAGCGGGGTCATCTCATTGACCAATGTTGGACGTTGCATCCAACCAATCATCCACAGCACAAGAAGTAGTTGGATAAAGAGATTGGCAAGAATGGAAGCGGAGATTCCATCATCGATGTGAGTCAAGATGATTCACGAGAGGACGATGTTCAGCAGAAAAAGTCATCGTTGAGTTGGCTTGGTAAGAAATGGTTGGATTTCTTAAGCAAGTAAAGCTTGCATTTTTCTGTTGTAAATGCACTTTTCAGCATTATGTGTGCATTTATGGGAAGCATGATAAGTTGCATAAATTCGCCAAGAGGATGTAAAAGATGGATATGATGTTCACTTGTTGCAGCCATTTATCTTTTTCATTTCAACTCTTATGTACCCACATGTTTCGGGTTTATGTACTGGAAGGAGAGTTGAAGAGTCATGCACATGCATTTGTTTTTGTGTATGTGTAAGCAATGAACCTGGTGATGGTTCATCATGAATGATTCATGATTGTAACATGATTGTGTATCATGTTTGTCGACTTATCATTGGGAAGGTCGATATGTTTCAAATGAGTCTCAACTGGTGTCGATGATTGTCTGACGACTATGTGTGTCGATCATGTTTTTCGACTTATGTTTAGTCAATGGTGTTTATTGACTTGAAAGTTGATTTTGAGTACACCATGATGCAAGAAAACACCATGTTCTTTGATGAAGTACAAGATGCGACATTTTTTTTGAAGAACAAAAGATTTTGTTGGCATCATTTTTCAGTCTTGTATAATTCATTTTCAAGATTGATGGTTTTCTTGGTTTGTGACAAGATGTCGCAGGACGTTTTTGCAGCCATTGGAGAGCTGATTGTTTTGATGCCAAAGAGTTCGAAAGAGGGACTTGATTCTTAGTGGGAAGGTTGGCAGTCTTCCAAGCACAGAGAGAGCAGTGGGTTAGCAGCAGCCAGAGAGCAGTGGGTCAGCAGCAGCCAGAGAGCAGTGGTTGAAGAACATAGCCAGTTGCAGTGCACGACATGTCAAAGAATGCAGGTGATTGTCAAAAATATTTTGATATAACTTGAAAGCAGTCAGATAAGCTTTTGTGGGTCCAAAATCCTTTCAGTGGGAAGGTGTGATCAAAATCTGGACCAGGGGATCAAATTTTGCCCAAATTTCAAAGTGCTTGGAATGCGACAAAAACAGTGCCATTGCGTCCGTCTCGTCTTCCTGATTCCAGCAGTATATTTACTTTGTCAAATGGACTCTGTATGGAGAATATATCGCGATCTGTTCGCCAAGGCAAACAGGTAAATTTTTTTATGCTGACTGTACTTCTCCGTACAGTCTGTGCGGCCTGACGTGGCAGGACCGTATGACCGTACCAAGGTGACATGGCAAGCAATGGTTGGTTGATGTTGACGAATCAGGATCTGACGCGTGTCCGTTTATGAGCGAATAGTATGAGGACACGTGGCCCAATCTGGAGGCACCACGTGTCACTCATTATTTTGTCATTGGTTTCATATATAAAATGAATTGGGAGTCCGCGGGGTTCGACCCCGAGACCTCCCCAATACCTAGCGCCTTCGCCCGACCGCTTGGCGATTAGGCCACATGATAGTTCTTATTAGCTATGTGGCTTTTAATATATTTAAAGTCGATTGTTGGGGTTGCTTTGGGCCGCGACCGGGCCGGGCCTAGCCCTGCCCTTGGTCATGCGTTTGCATATATATATGACCACAGTTATGTGTTGGTGCACGCGGTTTATAATGTGGTTTTGTTATAACACATATAACCGTGTGTGTTAAAGTAAATGGCGTGGGGTTTTAAATGTTTGACCCGCGGTTCTATTGCGTGTTAGCATATGACCACAATTGCAAAAGTGTGGGTTTTACATTTGTTATACGGTTGCGCCTCCGGTCACACGACCCATAGCATGTGACCCTGCCACAGAGCGCGCGGGGGTGTTTAAAATGGTTAGCACGGTTTTAATGCACCCGGTACTTGGCGCTTGGCCAGTGGCTTGTTAAACAGAGCCCCTTTTGCTATTGCGCGAGGTCATATGGACCCCCACATGCCGAGGAGCTAGGCGGTTAGGGGTTGGTGCACCCATAACCGTCCTACAGTTTGGACCGATTTTCGGTTATGTGCGGGGCTGGGTTTAAACACGCATTTTGGAGCGTGTTCTTGGTTCAAGCACACAGGGTGCATTTTGGCGAACCAGTTTCAGCAAGGTTGAAGGAGGAAAATGGAGGAGGCCTAACTTCTTCATCTTTTGGCCGATTGAGGTGCCGTAAAAGTCCAGCTAGGGGTTTTTGGACGTCCTGGATCCATTGGTGTTGTTATCAAGGCCATTTGAAGACTTCTTCTGCAGGTGTTTCACCATTGAAGTTTCAGGAAGCTCTAGGGAGCTTTAAGCCCTCATTGATCGAGGACAGGGTTTGGTGAGCCTATGTTTGTTTTCTGTGATTGAATAATCATTTTTGGCTAATTGATATGCTCTGAACACATTGGGACAGGTTTCAGAGGCTTTTGAGGACTTTTACAGGTGTTTTTACCAAAGAGAAGCTTAGGGAAGCTTATGGCCACATGCAGAAGAGGTCATGCCCGGATGAGCCATGATCCGTTTTCAGAGTTCTATTAGTCATTTTTGGGGTTTTTATGTGTTTTGATCTCAATGGTACAGTCTTTTTTTCCATTGGAGTTGAGCAACATCTTGCAAAAGAACTTTTGAATAATTAATCCTAGAGAGCCAAGTCCATTGATGGAGGCTCAAGGAGATGTAGCCCGGAGGGGGGTGAACTCCTTTATCAGCTTGTTATTGTTGTGAGTTTGATGGTGTATTTTCTGCAAGTTGTGTTGTTGTGTATTTGTTTAAAGTACATATTTAACCATCTAAAGGAACAATTTCTCACACATAAACATTTACAAGAAGATACATAAATTTGGCACATAATTTTATCTTGCATATTTTAACACATGAAGCAAGGTCCTATAAAGTTTATTTTAATGAAGTAGAGGGTGCTTGCATAGCATAACAAGTCAGCCTTCTATTTTCAGATCAACCTAGGCTAGCCATGTAACATAGGATGCAGCATCCTCACCCTTGAGCATCTTTGAGTCATGCATCGTATCTTTCAAGGCCATCTTATGGTTGGCATTCTTAGCCTCAAATAAATTCTTCAAAGCTTCCCACATCTCATAAGTTGTCTTCTTCTCAGATAGATGTGGAATGAGTAGGTCCTTCACACCATCCATAATGATCCTTTGTGCTTTGGCCTCCTTTACTTCATGAAAATCCAAAGTAACAGAATCTGTTGTGGGAGACACAACAACAGAATTGACATAGTTCCAAATATTGTTCTCCTTGATAACAACTGACATTCGTACTTTCCACTGCAAAAAGTTGGAAATGCCTTCCAACCGATCCTCAAATATAATGCATGATACCATATTCCTTATCATTGTTCAAAGAAAACAACCAACTAGTTTTCCCCCTGCAAACCTTGCCCAAAAATATCATTGCTCACTGTAACTCAAAGCCCAAGCTCTAATACCATGTAGAAAATCAATGTTATAAGTTAACCCACTAAAACAAATATCACCCACTTAGTAAAAAATTGATTTCAAACTTAAATGAAAATAACCCACTTTAGTGTTAAACTTCATAAACTGAAATACACATTACTAAGCATTGTTGCAACAGAATAAACACCAATGAACAACAATCACTCAACCTTGAAATACTCATAAATTTAGGCAATGCCAGGGAAAACCCCAATGTGGAGAAACCCAATGAGTGAGAGATCTTTTATTAGCTTTAGGAAAGTTGTATCGGCAGGAAAATAACAAAACCTAGCAAAAGAAAACCACTTACAGCCACAAAACTGCCATAAAAAATGTTGTCTAGAAAACTATGCTCAGTGAGATGTACGATCTTTATGAACTAGTTGTACCAGCACACAAAATGTGTCAAAATTGTACTGTATGGATATAAGCCTAAAAATGCCCACAACAACAAGGGAAAATACCAACAGGTGCCTTAGTTTGCATGTAGCAAAGCAGCCTCGAAATCTGCGCCCCTTTCCTCTGTTGTACAGACTGTACAAATATGTATAGTACGACCTCCAAAACAACAAAAATCTCCAACACAGTTACACAACAAATTGTCTTGGGATTTGTGCCCTCTTTCCTCTTGGGAAATGTGCCCAGTTTCTTCCCTTTCCTCTTCAAGTTATCTCTCTCTCTCTCTCAATCTTCTTCTTGTCTTACACACTACCCTAAGTATTCTCTTATAATCTGAAAGTGACCCTTCACCTTCTCCAACCCTAAATCCAATGGCTAAGATCTAATCTTATCTTTACAAGATCAAGGGACATGATTCATTCCCTTCAAAATAAATCACTTAAAATATTAAAGTACAATTTCACTTTATAACATAAGTGCACTTTATGAAATAAAGTCACTTTAATATTAGAAGGTACACTTCATTAAAGAGTCACTTTAATAAAAGAACCACTTTATCAAAACTTTATAAAAAACCATTTACAAAGTAAAGTGCCTAGTAGTGTAAACATAAGGTTACATCTGCATACAAGACAAAACATGCAAAGTGTCTCCCAAGGTACAGAAACTAACAAGGGCATCTCCTTGTTATTGCAGGGAGGTTTATCAAAAACCATGTACCACCTATCCATCCAGCTTTGACTGATCTTGGGATGGATGCGCTAGTCAATGGATATGTGTTTCCCGGTCAATGGTAGTTCTTGTCCATTTCTAGGATCCCTAAAAATAGACAATATTTGTTGTTTTGAAATGCCTAATTATTTGATTTGGTTTATGTCCAAACCAATGTTATAATACTCGTACATTTTTGCCCTATAGTAAAAAATAGATGTCAATTTCCCTTGGGCACTTGTAATGGACCAGACAATGATGTCCAAAGAAGTGGTCAATGAGACTCTGCTAGGTTCTCTAGTCTCCCTTAATTGTTCCTCGAGGTTTTTTAATATCACCAACCTCTCATCAATTTCACTATTTACATTCTGTGGTGGTGGTGGTGGGTTGGGGTTTTGATATTCTTGGTTTTCTTGTGAGGGGTTTAAATTTTCTTGGGGTTCCATTGTATTGTATAAGCTGCAATTTAACATCCATGACATGTAAATTAGTTTCCTTTTTTATTTAAAATACTAAATTGCAAATTTTTTTCAATTTAGATTATTGAGGACAATATATTAAATTAGATTGATTAAATTGGATTAAAGTTAAGATAAATGTAACATATCTGGTTTAAAGTTAAGATAAATGTAACATATCTGGTTCATTGTCTCTTCACACTATTTGATGCATAAATATCACTCTCGGGCGGTTTTTTAAAAACAACAGTAAGAACGCTTACAGTGTGCACACACTCCTACTACTTAACTTACATGGCAATCCACATGGAGATTTGGCCACATTCGAACCTATAGTTATAGATACACACACTTTGTCATTACCACTTTTTCGACCACCAAGTTCTTACACTCACCCCTATGTTATTATTTAATATTGCTTAAGAGAAAGATTAAATTGTGTAACATGGATATTAGATGAAAATCATTTCTCATTATATACTCATCACATTTCTCAACGCATCTACGAATCTATCTTCATCTAGCTTTTCAAATAGTGGAAATATAAACGCCTAAGACCATAAATGAACATTATGTTATTTAGAATTCTATGTTGTATTTACGCTTCTTTGCAATACTCCATGTGGTTTTAGATTAGCAGATTGGATTGAGTCGTGCATTGGGTGGGACTTGGTGTTTTTATGTTAATTTCCATCCCTGCAATCTCACGTGTGGTTTTAGATTAACACGTTGTATTTGTGTTATGAGCCATGGATTGGGACAATGTGTTTTTTTTATGTTATTTCCTTTTTTGCAATATCCCATGCGATTTTAGATGGAAACATTGTATTGGGACTTGTATGAGATTTTGATTTTGCATTTAAAGTGTGAAGGTTCAAATCTGTAAGATGCTTGATAGGGTAAGAGTTGTATCATTGTTGGAATGTTTCTGCTGGAGGTAAGGATGGAATTTACCTCCTATGTATACCAGTTGAAGCATATATTTGCAACCAAAAGTCAATCCCACGAGGAAAGGTTATATTTGATTAACCATTAATTAATTATTAGGATTAGGGTTACTAGAAAAGCTATTTCTTTTGAGAGCTTATCAAATTAATAATATATTAAGGTTATTAGATATTAGGTATTATAAATTTCCCTTTGTTTCCTCCCGTTGACAAGCCCACGGTGTCTCAGACAATCTTTACTATACTCAAACAATGAGTTTGAAAATTGTTTGAAAATAAAGTGAACAATGGGTTTGAAAATCAAGTGCCACTTTCCGGGTCACTGAAAGCAATTAGAGAATACAACTTTATCGGACTCTAATACAATTTTATCTGGCTTTAAGTCTGTTTTGCAAATTTTTGACAATTTAAACGGATCTAAAACCAAAAGAGATGATAATTGAACTGAAATTAAGTTATATATATATATATATATATATATATATATAATTTAAAATATCAATTCAACCTTTTTTTTTTTAATAATGTTTAGATTATTTCAAAAAATAATGTTAATATTAAGCTTAAGTTTGGTATGCAAATTGTAAATTGTGACCATGAACGTTAATATACACATACATACGTGAAATCCCAATCCCATGGAATTTAGAATTTGACAAATTAAATTATGACTGTGAAAGTTAACATACACATATAACGGCAAATCCCAATTCCATGGAATTGTTCTAGATTAAAGATTTTAGGAAATGAAGAATTTTTTCAGGGATATTTGCTCGAAATCTTGTCAGAAATTGTTGGATTTGTAGATTTAAGTGATTATTTCTGTAAAATTCGAATGTTCTGAGAGTTTTTCAGCATGCTGAATCTATTTCTATATTCAGAAATAGATTTTGAACAACAAAAAATAGTGATTCGTGTAAATTTTTATATCGCCAGATCCAGATCCAACGAAAAAAAATAAAACAACTAACCAACACCCATGAAATTTAGAATTTGACGAATTTTAGCTTCTTTAAACACATGACTTAGTCGCTCTAGTGGTGCATGCTCCATATTTTTATAATTTTTGATTGAGAGATTATATTTTTGGAGCCCCGATTCCGTCTTCCTCCCTTGCAAGAGCTATAGTAAATTCTTTCGACGTGAAGAGCAGCAAACCAGAAGTATAAAGATACTTTCGGCCAGAAAGCCTCCTACCCAACTCGGTATCTCCATACATTTTCACCAGCTGTCCCACGATAGCTTAATTCACACTTTTAGATGTCATTTCTGGGTAATGCATAGCTGCAACAAAAATTCCCCACCGGTCACCATTGCTTTGTTTTAGTCGAGAGAATTGGAAATTATGGAGTAAGTTAATTAGGGAGCAAATAGATTCAGGCAAAAAAATGGGTCTGAATCTGGTTAGATTTTCAGGGGTAATCTGAGTTTAGCATGGATCAAAATTTCATGCATTTCAATTTTGTATGGATCAAAGTTCTATGCATTTCAGAACCTTACTTCAAGGGTTTTGCCCCATTTTAAATTAACCCAGATGGTCAGAAAATCAACCAGAATCCCAAAAACCTTAACTATAAAGAGAAAATTACTATCAAGTTAACCCACTCTCATGAAACCTTATAACTCACACATTCACACAAACAGCAGAGCTTAAACTCAGATTCACGCAAACTGGTGTTCACACAGAGACAAAAAGATGTCCACAGGTGTCGGCTTCTGTGCACTAGGGTGGCAGTGGCTATAATCTACGTCTAGGCCTAGTTTTCGCTCTACTTCTCAAACGACATTGCCGTGTCCAGCCAAAGAAAGAACTGACTCAATTGTGTGTCCTTTTACGTTTTGTGTTTCGTGTGATTGAGGAGAGGAGCAGGATGAATACGTTTCTGTACATCATTATATTAGGTCAGATCACGGTACATCACGCATATCGCATCGGATATTACTCCGTAGTTTTTCAAACGAAAACGACTTATGATGATGACCTGGCATGTCAAAATTGGTGAGTTGGCCTGTCTTGATCGCTGTTAACTCAAATCCTTGCTAGTGCTCAGAATGATTAGCTCGAAGTTGGATGCAGGGATGGTAATGAGATCAATGTTTTGCTCAACTCCCGAGTCAGAATTACACTTCCTCTGTACAGACTTTTCACAACAAACATAAAAACACTAAAACAATACGTGCATGGCAACCTCAATACTATGAGCATGTAGGAGATTTATGAT
>ML805205.1:89662-118280 GCA_009831015.1 Picea engelmannii | reverse complement strand
CTACATGTGGCCATAAGCTTCACTGAGCTTCTCTTTGGAAAAAACACCTGTAAAAGTCCTCAAAAGCCTCTGAAACCTGTCCCAATGTGTTCAGAGCATAAAAATTAGCCAAAAATGACTATTCAGTCACAGAAAACAAACTTAGACTCACCAAAACATGACCTCAATCAATGAGGGCTTCAAGCTCCCTGGAGCTTGCTGAAACTTCAATGGTCAAAAACCTGCAAAATAAGTCTTCAAATGGCGTTGATAATAGTGCCAATGGATTCAAGACGTCCAAAAACCCCTAGCTGGGCTTTTACAACACCTCAATCGGCTAAAAAATGAGAAAGATAGGCCTCCTGCCATCCTCTTCCTTCAAGCTTGTTGGCTCTGGTTCGCCAAAACGCACCTCTATGTGCTTGAACCCAGAACACGCTCCAAAACGCGTGTTTAAACCCAACACCAAGCATAACTGAAAAATGGATCAAACTGTCGAACCATTAATGAATTTTTGGCCCCCCAACCGAAAACCGTTGGGCATATGGGCACCATACGACCTCGGGCTAGCACAAAAGATCTTGGTTCCAAGATTGAACACGGGCATGACAAGTGGTGGGTGGATGTTAAACCGTTTGAAAACCAAACTAAAATCGAAACACACCAACCGTTGCATATGATATGGTCACATGCAAAAACTGGGGGCTAGCTCTGTTTGCAAAACAAAATTCCCGCGCGCAAATATTATGGTATGGTCATATGTATACAATGATACGACCGCAGGTTGGGGCTAAGCCCCGACCCGACCCCCCACCGTATGCAACATTACACAAATTTAAATACAATATAACACATATATCAAATAAGGAACAATGTGTGGCCCGTTGGCAGGGTGGACTTTGCAAAGGCTTTGTCCATTGGGGGAGTTCCGGAGTTCGAATCCCACAGACTCCATGTAATTTTGATTAACAAACCATAGACAATAAAGGGGTGCCACATGGCAGCCCACGACTGGGCCATGTGGCACCAAAACATTTGCCAAGATAATGCCACGTGTCGTCAAATGATTCGCTCAAATCTGCCAATCTGAAACTGCCACGTCACCTCTACCACATCAGCATGTACGGTCAAGCCACGTCACCTCTGCCACGTCAGCGTGTACGGACTATACAGACTGCATAGTCAGCGTCCCTTTTTTTGCTTGTTTGATGATTCGAATAGATCGCAATATCTCTCACTCCCGATGTCCATTTGAGACGAAACGAGTTGCGTTGGGTTCATGACAACGAGGGCTACGCTCTCGTTCATTTTGAGGAAATTCCGAGAACTTTGATTTTTGAGCTAAAATTTGACCCCTGGTCTAGATTTTGATCAATAAGTCATGTGTATGAGGTGTCATGGATGAGGGGAAGTATTTTTGGCATGGGGTTCATGACATACAAGGGGTTGTAGTGTCTCAATTATGGGTGCCTTTGTAGAGGGTGTGTTGCACCTTTGTTTTCAATGCATCCTTTTTCCAAGCCCATTCATTGCCATAAATTAATTAATAGTCCAAAACCTTAGTTATTTCCTATTGGTGAATCAATTATCTTGGGGGAACGTATGACAAGGCCACTTGAAGCTAGAGGTACATAGAGTGCCATATGAAAGGAAATAAAGGGACATCACATGAGTGTACACACCTCAACAAGTGGGGACATTTATATAATGTTAATTTGCTTTTGCAGTTATTTTGATATTTTAGGAGAATCTTTTCATTGCTCTCAAGACCTCTTTGGGAGAGCATCTGGAAGGTTCATAATTAGGATTTAATATTTTTCCAGCCACAAGCCTTTGGGCCTTTAATCCCTTCTTCCCATGAAGTGAGGGACAACCCCTTCTTAGGTCAGTACACCCGAAAAACCAAAAAGGTGAGGAGATGAGGGGATAAAGTGTGGAAAGTGGCAAGTATGGTCAAGAATGGCACACTCACTTGTCCAAAGGGCCTCCCAGTAGCATACATATCCCTAAGGGTGACCCACTTACTAGGGAACAATGTCAACCACTAAGGTGAAATTGGGTAAAGAGCATAATGTCCAAGCAAATGTTACATAATAAAAAGCAGTAATAGATGTAATAAGCTCAAATGCCTCAAATATTGAGATGACACTCACCATAATACCTGAATTGTAACTCATGGAGCAAGATCCAATGTCTTCTGAAGGCCAACTGATGTGTTGGATACCGTCATGATAAACCTGGAATTGTGGTTGTGAGTGTAGATTTTAACCTTGTACAATATCTATTACAAACAAATATTTAGTAAAAGAACAGAAAAAATACAATGACAAATACAAACATTACACAGAGATTTTTCCCCTGGAAACACAAACTGGGAAAACCAGCATATTCTATATTCATTCATGTGTGATACATTGTTTACAATACAATATACATATAGGATCCAACGAAATCCAAAACCCTAACCCAATGCCCTGAATTAGTCCACAACCCTAATTCCTTAACTGGAAATAGAAAACCATCGGCAAAAACCATGTGTCAAAAAACCACTTAAATATGTGACACGTTTCTCGAGGCATCTGACACTACTACTTGTGCAAAGAATATAACACATAACCAACGTTCTCCCACTTGTTGTTTTATTTGCATACAGGGGGCTACAAGGTTACATAGTCAACAATCCAGGGCAACAATTCCCATGGATCCTCTACACCAAGAGAACTTCTTAGTGCTCACAGATTTTGTTAATGAATCTGCAACATTCTTCAAAGTGTCCACCTTAATCAACAATACTTTCTTTTCTTCAACCATGTATCTCACAAAGTGATATTAAATATCAATATGCTTTGTCTTTGAATGATGAGTTGGGTTCTTCGCCAGAAAAATTTCACTATGACTATCACAATCTATCCTTACAGCTTGTTGTACCAACTCAATACCTAAACACAATCTTTGTAACCATACTGCTTCCTTACTTGCATGAGTGGTTGCCATGTATTCAACTTCTGTAGTTGAAAGTGCCACTATAGCCTATCTTTTGCTCATCCAACTTATTGCTCCTCCAAACAGGTTAAACACATACCCACTTGTATATCTCCTATGATCCATATCTCCAGCCCAGTCTGCATCCACAAAGCCATGTATATCCACCACTCTATCCAATATTGGTCTTCCTTCATAGCACAATCCATAGCTAGTAGTGCCATGCAAATACCTGAGAACCCTTTTTACTGCTGTCCAATTCTCCTTCCCTAGTTTTGACATATACCTACTCAAAACTCCCACTGCATGTGCAATGTCCGGTCTAGTATAGACCATTGCATACATTAAACTCCCAATTGCACTCGCATATGGAACACGAGACATGCCCTCCTTCTCTTCATGTGTCTTGGGACACTGATCCACAGATAACTTTACATCAACAGGAATAGGAACCTTGATTGGTTTACATTCCTGCATATTAAACCTTTGCAATATTGTCTCGACATATTTTCTCTGATTTAACCAGAGTTTCCTCCTTTTCCGATCTCTTTTAATTTCCATGCCCAAAATGAAATTTGAAGCACCGAGATCCTTCATGTCAAATTTATAGGAATATTGAGTTTTCACATCCTGGATAATTTCCTTGTTGTTTCCTATCAGCAACATGTCATCCACATACAAGAACAAATAAATCAAATGATCACCAATTAATTTAAAATACACACAGTGATCCTCTTTGCTTCTTGTGAAGCCAAGTCCCAACATATAAGTATCAAATTTTTGATACCACATCCTTGGTGATTGTTTTAAACCATACAGGGACTTTTTCGGCTTGCATACCAGCTCCTTCTTTCCCTTCACAGCATAACCTTATGGTTGCTTCATATATATTTCTTCTTCCAAATCCCCATGTAGGAATGTTTTTCACATCCATTTGTTCTATTTCAAAATCAAATGCAGCGACATAGATAACAAAAATCTTATGGAGGTTAACTTGGCAACAGGAGAAAAAATCTCACCAAAATCAATTCCCTCAACCTGGGAATAACCCTTTTCTACTAACTGAGCTTTGTATTTCTCCACTTTTCCTTCTGCATTTAGCTTCTTTTTAAATACCCATTTTCTACCAATGGGATTTCTTCCAGTTGATAACTCCACTAGATCCCAAGCCTCATTCTTATCCAAAGATGTCATTTCTTCATTCATGGTCCTTTTCTAGAGATTTTCATCCTTTGAATCCACTGCCTCCCTGACAATTCTAGGATCATCATCAGTAATAGGCAAAACAAAATTCGAATGTAAATCGGATGGAGTATACCTTTCCGGTAGCCTTCTTTCTCGAACTGATCTCCTCAATACTGGAGTATGAGGATCTTCTTCTTCTGATTCTTGTTCTTCTGTAGAGTCTGACTCATCATCTTTTAAATAAAACTCTATTTTCTCTGGTTCTTCCTTACTTGGTAGGACTTCCTGTTTAAAAACATCCTTCATTTCTCTAAATACCACATCTCGGCTATACACTACCTTCTTATTTTCTGGGTTCCAAATCTTATAACCTTTAAGAACATATTTGTATCCAATAAAGATACACTTTTTGGCCTTCTTATCTACCTTACTCCTATTTTCCTTTGGAACATGAACATATGCATCACAACCAAATACCTTGAGATGTGTGAGATAAGGTTCCTTACCAGTCCATACCTCCTGTGGAGTCTTGTCATCCAACGTTGATGAGGGTGATCGGTTGACACTACTACTCGTGAAAAGAATATAACACATACCCAACAGTGAGGTGGGTCTCCATAAATGCAAGTGGACACTACTGGTCAAGTTGTCTCTCGGTACTCCATGTCTGCAACTTGAGGGCCTCGAGACATCATCTCCTTAGTTATCCCACAAAATGGGGATAACATGGCATTTGACAAGTTACCCACACCATTGGTAGAAATCTAGTCTATGGAGTTGTGTGTGGAGTTGTAGTGATGCATGAGCACTGGAGGTGACTGAACTCCATACTTGAATGTGGATATGGTTCCTTGACCAAAACATCAAGCAATGTCATTTGACAAGGTACACATGAAATTTGTAGAAATTCAACATATGGAGTTATATGTTAAGTTGTAGCGATGCATGAGAACTATGGGGTGATCAATCTCAACACCTCCTTGTGGATATAAGTCCTTAAAAAAAACATCCAATTGGTGCATTTGATAAGGTGCCCACATAATTGGTATAAATTCAACCTATGAAATTGCATGTTGAGTTGTAACTTTGCATAGTATTATGTGTTGATGTTTGGTAGCATTGGACAAGTATTTTTTCATAGTTCTAAGTGTCTAGACATGTGGAAATCATCCAAATCCTTCTACCTTGGTAATTTACCCTAATTAAAGGAATTATTAAAGTAAAGTGCTTTTATTAGTCAATTGAGTTTTATTTAAAGAAATTATTTAATTAGCATTAGTGAATTAAATAAAATTCATTGATCTCAAGTGGAGTGAGATGTAATCTTAGTCGTCAATCACTTTGGAGATTAGGGTTAGGTCATAACTCAATATTATAAAAGCATTACAAGGGTGAAGGAGAAGACACTTTCACACATAGATAGCAAAGAAGTACTTTTACTAGTGTGGAGTTGATTCAATTCACTTTGGAGCAAAGGAATTTTGCTCAAATGCTTGAGTCACGAGGGATTGTGACTCAAGGGAATCAAAGACAAGAGAAAATAAGGAATTTTTCTCAAGGATTGGATCACAAAGGACTATGATTCAAACAAATCTTGGATAGGTGGAGAAGGGCTTCCATCTATAGATCTAGGCCAAAGTAAGAGAGAGAGAGAGAGCAGGTGTGCAACAAAAGGATCGAGTCGTCACATGACAACACAGGTATTTTGGTACAAATTGTGCAGATAGTGTGAGTATTGGTGTACAAGTCATGTGGATAGAACAAGGATTATGTTACATGGCACGTAGTCAGCACAAGTATCAACATACAAGTCACGTTGTCTCCCATACAGGATCATACAATAGTTTGGTAGTAGATCGACCAATCAGGGTTTGATACATACTTTGTTTCTTTTATAATTGGGCCATTTTACCAGAGGGGAGCCCTTGTAAGCTTTGAATTTATTTGAATGATAAGATTAGTTGATGGGAAAAATATCTTTGTGTATTAAGCATGAGATTTTGGTTTCCAATATTGCTTCTGCTAGATTTATTTGAGTTGAATATTCCAGCAGTTTATTTTTGTTTTGTGAGTTGCTAATTTGATTTGCAGCAAGGAAATCATTAGATAACAAGATACCTAGGTGTCAGCGTAAGGATTTAAACAAGCCATGTAGAGGTTGTTGAAAAAAATTCAACATGGTATTAGAGAAATCGCTCTGAGAGGGAGCCAATGTCAAGTTGCACAATGATAAATCTATTAGATTTGAGTGACCAAGAGACAGATCTAGTTCAAATCTAGGGTTACAACAACATATCTAATTGATCATGAGTGCCACAATGGGTGTTTGAAGGACCGAGCACAGATCCACTATCTTATGCAACAGATATGTCATATCTGCGGGAGATCTTAGCATATATATAAACTAGTAGTCATAAATCGAAGGATAGATTTCAGGGAAACAAATGTACTACAGTTGAATTGGGCCACCGAAGACATGCGTATTCTGGTAGATGTCGCACAGATAATGAAGGTATTCTATTATAGGTCATGTGGGAACAATGTGAGTATCAACATATAGGTCATGTTGAACAACACGAGTATCAACATAAAGTTCATGCGGTTAGTGCAGGTCAGCGCGGGCATAGGTCGTATAGGGGAAATTTCAGCAGCCAGGGAGGATCAACATATCTGAGCAATGAGAAATAGAGTCTAGGTAGCAAAATTTTTATGTTGGGTGGCTTTCTGAGCAATGGCAGGAGACCGAGCAACCAACAAGGAGATCTCAGATAGGTGAAGAAGGACTTTCACCTAGAGATCTAAGCCACATAAGAGGTACATAGGAGCAAAGGAATTTTTCTCATATGCCTGAGTCATCCACTTTGGAGCAAAGAAGGACTTTTTCTCAAGTGTTTGAGCCACAAACGACTATGACTAAAGGGGATATTAAATGTGTGAAGGAATTTCATCGAGAGATCAAATGATGATAGATCTATTAGATTCAATGACTCATAGATAGAGAAAAGAAGGCATTTTGCTCAAGGAGATCTTAGAAAGGGGTCAAGAAGGGCTTTCACCTAGAGATATATTTAGTCCAAATATTAAGAGAAGTTGAAAGGGAAGCAATAGACAGATCTAGAAGCAAGGAAATATATAGGCTGTAGAGTAGTTTCAGGTACATGGTTGCACAACGACATAATAGGTGCTAGGTTGTAGGCATTTTTTGTTTCTCAGTGGGCACAAAATACACACAGAGTAAGATATGAGATCTCATTAACTCGGTGGAGAAGGAATTTCATCCAAGTGTGTAGGGGCAGGGTCCGAGGAAAGGAGAAAAGGGGTGGCAAGGGAGATAGTAGCCAACAAGATCGAAGGATTGATCTTGAGGTGTGATAGGCTTGACTATTTGCTACATTGTATTATTCCTCAGGTGGATCATTATCCAAGGAAGAGAACCCACATTTTATATTAATAAAATCAACAAGAGATAGAATCACATGAGCTATTAAACATTCTAATGAAGGACTCATGGATCCATGTGGAGCTTAGTGATGATGCCAAGTATGCAGTAAAGGGAGAGGGAACAATCTTGTTATATCTTGAGTTAGGAGCTTCGTTGGAAGCCCAAGATGTGCTTTATGTACTAGAGTTGAATAAGAACTTTCTCTCATTTTCAGTTTTGGAAGAAAAACAATTTGCAGTCTTGATCCAAAATGAACAAATACTCATACATTTAGAGGGAGCTATCCCCGAAAAAACAATCAACATTGGTGTCAGAGAGGGTAAGATGTACAAGTTTCGAGGCCATCCTGTAAGAGGATCCAAGGGGATCTTAGATCATAGATCAATGTCAATGACAGATAACAAGAAAAAAGAGACTCCAAAGGTTCAACAGCCAAAGGATGAGCATAGTTCATAGATTTCCAAGTTGGGGAGTCAACCTTTAGATGGGAAGAGGGAGTTAACCCCTTCTAGTTTTTTCAGGAGACGGAGTTGGTATGAGATGAAATTGATGGATGCTCATGAGCAAGAGGCTTCTAGGAGAAGATTGAGGGAGAGTAGGCCTTCGACGAAGTTTCCAAACTTCGTGGAATTGATATGTAGTGTCATCAATTCTGTGACTTCCAGTATTTAGGGAGAAACTGACCAATAGGGTTGGAGGGATGCCACTGTGCAGGATGATGTGTGCAACATTATTCCAGGGTCGAAGGAAGAACCAGTTCCAGGTGGTTAGTCGAGAAACACCTTCCTCACTAAGAGGGATTGTTGATGTTTGGTAGCATTGAACATGTACTATTTCCACATAGGTCCAAATGTCTAGATGTGTGGAAGTCGTCCAAATCCTTCTACCTTGGTAATTTACTTTAATTAAAGGAATTATTAAAGTAAAGTGTTTTTATTAGTCAATTGATTTTTATTTAAATAAATTCTTTTGGTATCCCCTAGCCTAGGGATAACTAAGGAGATCACATCTCAAGGCCTATAGGTCCTAGACATGGAGTACTGAGAGTCATATGACTTGATCATGGCCCTGGAGGGCCCCTCTTTTCTTTAGTGTAGTGCACGTATCACCAACAATAATATCCATCACACCATCTTGGTCATGAAGTAGCAGTGAGTCTTGCTCCATGAGGTAATGAGCCCAAGTATCATGGTATGTATCACTCTAATTTTTGAAGCACTTTAACATGTTGTATCGAATCCTTCTTCATTTCATTATTTTTGCTTGGAAATTATTCTATTTGCCTCATTTAAACTTGGTAGGGTGACATGGTGCTCTAGTAAGTTGGTTTCCCTTTAGGATGGGTTGCTACTGGGTGGATTTGTGTAAAGTCAGCATCTGTTCCCTCCATACTTACCACTTTCTATATTTATTCCTTCCACCTCCCCTATCCTTGTTTGGGCATTGGGATTGGCTACACTAAGAAGGGTTGTACCTTACCTCATGGGAAGAAGGGGATAAAGGCCCAGAGGGTAAAAGTAGCTGGAAAGAGTTAAAATATATTTTTGAAACCTTTGAGATGCTTCACCCAGGGATCCTCGAGAAAGTAGTGAAAGGCTTCTTAGTAAGAAACATAGACCCACAAGATAACATAAACACTTAAGGTAATAGTTGATGGATAGGAGGTCTCATCATGAGATGACCTATTATAACCATGGGCATGTAGCGGTATGACACTACCACCTATCAAGTCACCAAACCAGGGTAGTGGATCTTGGTGGCATGGCCAAAAGAACGAAGATCTCATCACAAGCCATCCTTGTCATTTCCATGAAATGTTTGTTGATAATTGTTACACATCAAAATTAATCACTTCAATGATGACCTATTGTCATCATTACAAGTGTCACATTTGGTCGAAAGTGTCGCAAGTGTCGCAAACATCATACTGCCATCTTTCCTATGTTATGTCTCTAATGACATCACAGGGACACTTAAGACACCTTCAAAGAATGGTTTAAGAAGGAGAAATCATCTGATAAAGAGTATAAATCTTTTTCCATGAAGAAAACTACTTAAAAATGAATTTTGAAGGGAAGCGCTACCCTACCCACTGTCAGGGAGTACCAACACTCCCTACCCTCCTTTGGGGGAGCGTTACAACACTGAGGACACCATTTTGGGGGAGTGCTAGGATTTTCTAAAGAAATTTTGAGTAGCACTCCCCTACCCACTGTCAAGGAGTGCCAACGATCCCTATCCTTCTTTGGAGGAGCATTGCAATGCTTTACGCACGCTTTTGGGGGAGCGTTGGCCTGTTTGAGAAAATTTTGGGTTGTTGAGGAGAATTAGGGAAAAATCCCGTTATCTTGGAAGTTAGTTGGATTTGAATCTGAGGTCAAGGATGGATCTTAGGGAGGATCCACAACTGTTGGAGAAATATCCTCAACCTATCCCAAGAATCTCTAAGATGGTGAGGTCTCTCCAAGCTTATATAAGGAGGCCTTCTCATGGTAAAAGCACATGGCAGATTTGATGCATCAAACTTATGATCTCATAATGGATATTTATCAGTGAAAGCATATTCATTTTGATGGTGGATTATTTGAGAAAGGAGTTGGACAAAGAGATCTTGGTGAAGTTGTTGTATCTACATCATGGTTGTAAGCACTTTGCTTTGTTTTCATTAATATACATATGTTCTTGGCCTATTTCTTTCAAGGTTGTGTTTATATCTACATCAACTTGTCTCTAGTAGATAGATCTGGTTTCAAGCTAATCTTAGTAGAATAGGAAGCTTGTTCTGTCTTTGTTTGTTTTACATGACTTATCGAGGAGCTTGGGGATCAAAGATCAACTCGGACTGTGCGAGGGAGAACATCATTAAGAAGGTACACCTTTCTTCCTCTTCTATATATATTAGTTTATCTAGGTTTAAAAGGATGTCAGTGACCAACGTTAGCACCTTTCTGTCTTGGTCTTAGAAGTCTAGAGCCCAAGAGGGAATCCACTTGTCCACAGGGGGATTTCCCCGTAATAGAAATTGGTGACTCCATTGGGGAGATCGAAGCTTTCATTTTTGGTTTCTTTCCTTGGTCTTGTTTCTGGAATTTTCTCACCTTAAGATATTATGCATGCTATGCCTCTAATTCTTAGATGTGTTGTTGTCTCTTGGATTCATCTTACACATTGGATTTCTGCATTTTTCCTAAGTTTTTTTTTTTTTTAATTTCTGGGAAAGTTTTTGAGTTCTGAGAGGCTAGCACTCCCCTTCCTTTACCACCAGAGCATTGGCACTCTCTTGTAGGCTCCCACAGAGTGTTGCAACGCTCTAATACCCTTGACACCAGAGAGATACCCTTTCTTCTGCAAAAATCTTCTTGGGAGTTGATTTCTCAGTCTTCTTTTTGTTGATTCATCTCCTCAGGGTTTATGCTATCTTAGTGTGTCCTTGTTTAGCCTCCAATTATTTGATTTCTAAGGATTAATGATGTTTTGTTTGGATTTTTTACATCTATTTTCCTTTCTTTGAGTCACTCTTCTTCCCTGAGATTTGGAGTCGATCTACTGCTTTCTCACTTATTTGATTGACAGAAAGTTGTTGTAAGAAAATTCAAAGATCTATTCACTATTTCATTTTGATCTTTGAGGTATTTTCTCCAAGCATTTCCTCTTGTCTGTATTTGGTTTTATTTTTTCTTGTTTGATCAGAATGAGGGTGTGTTTTTGTTTGTGTGGAGTTTTCTTCCAGATTGCTTAAATCTCATAGATCTTGAAGTTTGATTAACATAGGAATATTTACATCAAACTGATTATCAGTCACATATAAACATTTTAGCATTGTATCAGATTTTTGATTGAGGAATATTGCATGAGGTCATTGCATCTTAGTATTTGAAAGTGAAAGGAAAATCCTTCTCCTTCCCTTAAATAGACATTCATTGAAAGAAAATACTGCTTATCATTTCTTATGCATGTTTTGGGAATTGAGTCATAATATCATCAATTTTCACTCTCGTGCACCTCTAAGTAAACAACAACCACTAAAATCAATGCTAAACTAAAATTTATCAGACTTTTTTACATTTTTGTTAGGAAACCTACATTAGCATAAGGTGTAGGGATTTGGAATAGGTTGAAAGGATAAGTTTCAAAATCTATCAATCAAACTTAGCATCTTGTGATAGGCAGAGAAAATCCAATTGTCGTATAGGCTTTCTCGGATCCCCCTCTCACACAGGGGTTATGCACGAGGTCACATTTGGGAGAGTTACAGATATTATCCTTTTGTGGTTCAACCATTCATAGTAGTTAGATCGTATTTTGGGGGTTCTTATTGAGGTTCAACCATTTTCATTTGGTCTCGGTGCTTCATGAATTCCAAATCCGTTTGGGGTCCTCTGGAGTTCTACTAGTCCACTTGTCCTCAGTTCTCTTGAAGGATTTCAGACTTGTCATCCTGCCCATACGTTCGGACTGGATTGTCTATTGTACCCGCCCAGGGGCTAACTGCGAGTTGGTGACCTTAGTATCCATAATATTTAGGGTCTTACACAAGGTGACAGTGAAGGGAATTCTCATTGTACCTGGAATAGACGTTGGTCAAACTCACTCATGCTCCTTGGAGGGTAAATCCACATTTACTGCATGGAATCTTGCACCAAGGCATAAGTCTATTAATTAGGGTGCCAACGTAACTGATCCACCCGCTCTATCCTCGCCCCTTCCTATTTTGATCTTGCGATGTTGGATTTCATCACCAACTAGTGGTTTCATTATGGGACGGTTTGTTTGATTGTTTGCTTCTTAGATTCATAGCGTGTGTTGTTTTTTTTACTTAGTGGACCTTAGGTCGAGTTAGTGTTAATGGAATCAACACCTAGGAGTACCAATGGAGGAACCCCTTGTCCCGGGGAACCTTTCACCTTTCCTTCTTTCAGAAACATTGGTCCTTCGTACATTTCCACACTGAGTCTTCTGGGACTCACCATTGGATTATCGGTTTGGTTGTTCCCCACTCTGGTGATCTCGAATCTTCCCAGTGCTTCAACTGCACCTAATGCTTCAGATGTAAGTACACCACCCACACATCAACCTCATGTTGACTTTTCGCCTTCTTCACCCATTAAGTCTCCTTCCCTTTCTCCTTCTTCACCTAGTGAAAGCTCTAAAGCAAGTATCCAGGTTCATCAAAAGAAGAAGAAATAGAAAGAGAAGAATAAGAAGAACCCGAAAAGGACCAAGCCTCCAAATATAACAAATGTTGGATCTAAGAAACCAGCTATTGTTAATAGTACTGGGAGTGTTGATGAGGTAAACAAGAATAAACTGAAGAGTCTGAAACCCAAATTCCCTTGTAGTCTTTGTAAGGGTGACCACTTTATGAGGGATTGCCCTAGTGTTCCCAAGGTCTTATAAATGTGGTCCTCCACATCATCGGCCCCTGCTTGACATGTTGGTGATGGACTGTCAACTAGTGGCATTAAGGTTGGTAAGAAGAAGACAACTATCAAATTTCCTTGCATGTTATGCAAAGGTGATCATTATTCTCACATTTGTCCTCGTATGGACAAGGATTCTTCTCTTTTGGAAAAGATTCAAATTCCAACTGGTCATCGTAAGATTTCCCCCAACCCATCATTAGTTGATGGAATGGTCAATCCAGTTCCATCCCCGGTCAGTCCGGTTGATCATGTCGTTAATCTAGTCACGTCCATAGTAGAACCAGTTGGCAAAGTGGTCGATCCGATCCCATATTCAGTCAATCTCTCTCTCCCATTAGAGAGTGCAACCCAAGTGACTGATACAGTCCCATCATTGTTCAGTCCCACCCTTCATCCGGAGAGTGCCAACGTGGTCAATCCCACTCCTCCTTTGACAAGTGCCAAAGTGGTTTCTCTGATCCCTTCATCGGTCATTCTAGTTGATCATGTCATCAATATGGTCACGTCCTTGGTTGAACTAGTTGCCAAAGTGGTTGATATGATCCCATCTTCGATCTATCCCTCTCTCCTGTTAGAGAGTGAAACCCAAGCGGTCGATCCGTTTCGAGCTGTCGACCCCATTCTCCCCTTTTAGAATGAAATCCAAGTGGTCGATTTGATGTCATTATCAATCGATCCTACTCTCCCGCTAGAGAGTAAGCCCAATTCTGCCCACATTTTTCTCGCTGATATAGAATCTACCATGCTAGGGGGCATTCCTCCTTCTCCCGCGAAACCCCCTCCAAGTGATGAGGCCATCCTTTTTTATTGGGGTGTGATAACTGGACCTCGTCTTGCCTCTCACATTCCTTTCAAGATTACAATACAGATTTGTGGTCAGGACATTCCTCATGCGCTCATAGATGAAGGTTCGTCTGTTAGTATTTTGTCCTCTATTGCTTGGAAAGCTTTGGGTTATCCTCATCTTGTGCCAGTTACCCAGACTCTATTCGATTTTAACAAGAGAACCAGTCACCCTTTAGGATTCCTTCCTCAGTTTCCTGTAACTTTGGGAGGGAAAACTTTCTTTATTGATGTTATGGTAGTCCAAGACCCCTCGGATTTCGATTTACTCCTTGGGAGAGATTATGTATATGACATGAAAGCTATTATGTCCACTTTTTTCCGTGTGATATCTTTCCCTCACGATGGAAGAATGATGACTATTGATCAACTTTCATCCGTTGGAACTAACTTGACCATCAACCCAATGACCTCCCTAAACGGTTCTTATATGCAGTCGATATCACCCCTACCACAAGTCAATTATGTGGTGTTGTCTCCCATGACTTCAACTTCCGATGACTTAGATCCGATAGTTGACATGGTGATCTCTTCGGTAGGGATATTGGAGCCTGATCTCCTTACCCCTGTCACAGCCCTCGACATGTGTTCCTTCCAGAGCATTTTTCTTCCATCTAGTGAAGATCTCTTGGAAGCCATGACCGGGTTTTGTCCCTTGACATGGTTTCCTTCCAGAGAATTATCCTCTTGGAGGCCATGATCAAGAAGAGGCCATGAGCGTAGTTTTCCTATCTATAGAAAGCTCGTTAAAAAATGAAATATAAGCTACGAGCATAGTTTTTCTCCTCTGTTGCAAGCTCGTTAAAAAATGAAACAGAAGCCATGAGCATAGTTTCACTTCTTTGTGGCAAACTCATTAAAAAATGAAACAGAAGCCACAAGCATAGTTTATCTTTTCTGTGGCAAGCTCGTTAAAAAATGAAGCAGAGGTTATGAGCATAATTTCTCTTCTCTGTGGCAAGCTCCTTAAAAAATCAAACATAGGTAATGAGCATAGTTTTTTCTCTCTGTGGCAAGCTCATTAAAAAATGAAACAAAGATCTCGGGATTCTACCCAAATCCATGAGCATAGTTGTTTTCCAGTGACAAGCTCGTTAAAAAATGAAATAGTCACCTCTCATGTTATGTCGAGTCTTTCGTTAGATATCGTAGATGTCGAGTCGAGTCTTTTGTTAGGTCTCGTATTTGAACTTCATTTCATCCATCTGTATCCTTTTTCTCCATCTAGTACAGAAATTGGTGACAACCTCAAAGTCGTTGAATGAATTGAAACTTAGGGGGAATGTCTCCAGCCTTTGATTATTTGGGGGTAGAGTACCAACCATCCATGGGTATTCCGAGCGTGGTCTTAGTTCCTTCAAACCCTCGAAAAAACATGAGAACACAACCGAGTAAATTTTTATCTCTTTTTCGGACTCGCGTGGATACACGAAAAAGGAACGCCCTAGAGTCGTCTTTAAGCTCTTTTCAGACTCTCTAAACATGAAAAGATTACCAAGTGATATTGCTTCCTTTCACATTCGTTCAAAGGTTTGAAAGGGCATCTTTCAAGTGGTAGTTTATCTCTTTTTCGGCCTCACGAGACTAACATTACAAAAAAGGACAACCCTAGAGTCGTCTTTAAGTTCTTTTCAGACTCTTTAAACATGAAAAACCACCGAGTTTTCCTTCTTTGGACTCGCTAAATCATACATTGAAGGGCCCATATGGGACCGAACCCTTACTTCTTCCAGCTTGTTAAACAAAAGAAGAGAGACTTACCGAAGGTGAGTTATATCGAGCATGTGTTACCCTCCTGGAGCTCGTTAAATTAAAAAGAGGTACTCGTCTATCTGGGTGGGGGGAAAAATTGAAGGAAGTAAGACAAGCAGTTTTGGGGAACATTACAAGTCACTCTTACGATTTCCCTTGAACAAGACACTTTGTCTTTGCATACATTTTTATCCACTGAACCTCTGCACTGAACCAATCCTCTGATTTTTCTTTACTCCCTTGGGTCACCCGACAAAAGTCACAGTATCCATTGCATCATCATGTTTTGGTCCATGTCATTTTTCTGCTATTGTGCCTCAGTGTTCAAGGGAAGTATCTACCTTGAGAGTCAACTATCACAAATTTCCTGTTTCAATACTCGTGTCAGTCCATGTTCATTTGATCCACCAATTTATGTCTCTGTGTCAATTTCATGTCGTTGATGGGGGATACAGTAAGGCCCTCCTTCGACGAGTCTATTCCTGTCGACTTCAACATATTATCTGGGAACTAGACTTAGAAACCATTTAGTACCTTGGAACCTGCATGCCTCAATGGCAGGCCTCCTCGCGTCTGACAGTGGGTTTACATCATTGACCTCTGATCGAATGATTCCATGGATGTTCGACTTCAGCTCATCCATTCATGTTCGTTGAAATGTACTAGAGTACCTTGGGAATCATTGGCATCAATGGTGATTTCCCTCGCACTTGTTAACGGTTTACCTCATTGAACGGTAATCAAGTGGTTTCTACCATGTTTGACATCAAGACATCTATTCACATGGTTAGATTTGTACTACATTGGGATTGGTAGGAAGACCCTGGGTTGAGTGATCACTCTGATATATACTTTTCCTAGGTTGTGACAAAGTTTCTCTTGAATATTGGCACCTATACTGTCACATAGATCCACTTTTTATTGGTCAGTGGCTATGTCTTGTCATCTCGTAGATCCAATGTGTATTTTTCATGGCTACGATCAGTTCAGGTCATGGGAGTATAGATCCACATTGTATCCTTGGTGGCTATACTCTTTTGTCGGTATAATTATGGATCCGCAGTGTATATTATGGCGGCCATACCTTGAAAGTCTTTATCACTCAAGCATAGGTATGCCTGCCTTGGGTTTGAAACATGTCATAATATTTGTTTGATCATTGTGTGCAACTTCTTCCAAGTTATCTGAGTCCATAACCTTGCTCGAAAAAGTCTACAAAGTACTTCAGTCATCAATTTATGTCTTCTAACTTCGCACTTTGGGGGGCAATCTGTTACACATCAAAATTACGCACTTCAATGATGACCTATTGTCATCATTACAAGTGTCGAAAGTGTCTCATTTGGCCGCAAGTGTCACAAGTGTTGCAAACATTATGCTGCCATCTTTCCTATGTTGTGTCTCTAACGACATCACAGGGACACTTAAGACAGCTTCAAAGACTAGTTTAAGAAGGAGAAATCATCTGATAAAGAGTACAAAGATTTTTCCATAAATAAAACTACTTAAAAATGAATTTTGAAGGGAAACGCTCCCCTACCCACTGTTAGGGAGTGCCAACGCTCCCTACCCTCCTTTGGGGGAGTGTTGCAACACTCAGGACACCATTTTGGGGGAGAGCTAGGATTTTCTTAAGGAATTTTGGGCAGCACTCCCCTACCCTTTGTCAGGGAGTGAAAATGCTCCCTAGCCTTCTTTGGAGGAGCATTGCAATGCTCTATGCACCCGTTTAGGGGAGTGCTAGCCCGTTTGAGAAAATTTTGGGCTATTGAGGAGAATCAGGGAAAGATCCCCCTTATCTTGGAATTTAGTTGGATTCAAATTTGAGTTCAAGGCTGGATCTTAGGGAGGATCCACAACTGATGGAGAAATATCCTTAACCTATCCAAATAATTTCTAAGGTGGTTGGGTCTCTCCAAGATTATATAAGGAGGCCATCTCATGGTAAAAGCACATGGAAGATTAGAGGCATCAAACTTATGATCTCATAAGGGAGATTTATCAGTGAAAGCATATTCATTTTGATGGTCGATTATTTGAGCAAGGGGTTGAACAAAGAGAGCTTGGTGAAGTTGTTTCATCTACATCATGGTTGTAAGCACTTTTCTTTGTTTTCATTAATATACATATGTTCTTGGCATGTTTCTTTCAAGGTTGTGTTTATCTCTACATGAACTTGTCTCTAGTAGATATATCTGGTTTCAAGCTAATCTTAGTAGAATAGGAAGCTTGTTCTATCTTTGTTTTTTTTACAAGACTTATCGGGGAGATTGGGGATCAAATCTCAACTCGGACTGTGCGAGGAAGAACATCATTAAAAAGGTACACCTTTCTTCCTCTCCTCTATATATTAGTTTAGATAGGTTTAAAAGGATGTCAGTGACCAATGTTAGCACCTTTCTATCTTGGTCTTAGAAGTCTAGAGCCCAAGAGGGAATCCACTTTTCCACAGGGGGATTTCCCTGTAACAATAACGCTATCACCTCTGGTCATGAAGCCAAGACAATTTCCCTCAAGTATTCCCTTGAAGCACAAGATAAAAAGATCAAAATAAATAAAATCAAGAGTAAAAGGAAATGAATGAGCTAGGAAACAATTGCATCTATGACAAGGTGCAACTCTCCATCCATAAAGACACCCATATTTAATATTTTACATTTCCCTATTATTACATGCACCCCATGCCCAAATACTCATCCCATTCCACCTCATATAGTTACATGACTTGGAATAGATCCCACCTGGGAAACACCCCAAATTTAAGAGAGGTTATCCCAATAGGACACCTTGAGACCTTCTCCAAACCTAACTTGTCAAATTGCATAACATCTTTAAGAATTTTTCTAGGTAAGGGGGGTTTGATGCACATGTTTGGGCAATTTAATTATTGGATGTGATTTACATGCTATGATCCCTGTGGATTATGAACCCCTTGAGGGTGTACTTATTGTTGTCGCAGGACCTTTCCTGGTGGACATGTACACATGAGGGAATGATTAGCTCGGACCTTCATGGGGATTAAATCCCACATATGGATGATGAAACCCCAACCAGGGGTAAGAAGAGATTGAATACTTGTACTAGGAGAAATAAGGAAGTTGCCTTTGGAGGCACCCTAGAAGAACTAGACTTAGGGGGACCTTGCTCCTTCCACATGGATGTTAGCCCTTGAGGCCCCTGGACATCACCATCATATACCTAGGCGTCATCCATAGCTAGGGTTTCATTTTGGAGGAATTTATGAGCCTGGTGGAATGTGTGGGCATCATCTGGGGCCTCTAGAGGCTAAGCACCCTAATTTTCTAGCTCAATGTTTCACTTATGGGCCTCAACTTCACTTTGGAAGGAATGACATCACCCTTGAAGGTGTATTTAGATGCAAATTTATTTAAGTATGTCAAAATTGACTTTTTATTGAATTTTGGCGAGGTTTGCCTTGTTTTTGACCTAAAAGGTCAAAATGTTGTATAAATAAGCATAAAGTACTCTCATTTACACATCAAAACTTGTCATCCAAGACAAGAGGTATGAAATTTCGCCTTAGTGAGGGTTATTGGCTGAAATTGTGAGGCGCCATTATTGTTTAAGGCTATTTTTTGCAACTTGGATCAATATTGGAGGTTTTATGGTGATCTTGCATGGTATTCTCATGATTATTATTGGTCCAAGTAAGTAAAATATGCATTTTGTCATCTATTGAATGGTTTGTTGTATGGTTTTATTTTCTCATACAAGATTATGAAATTGCATGGTGTACTTAATGCTTGAAGTAAGAAATTTAAATTGTTACTTTCTTACTTTTTATTTGCCAAGCCTTTCATTGGATTGATTTAGTAACTAGTGAAACCCTATGTTACGAGGAAAATCACTCTATGGCATGGGGTAAACCACAATAGATGGAAATGACTGCATAAATCAACTCTAATCTCAGGTATGCTATATAAACAAATATGCTAACAAGACAAGATAAATATCCTACCTCGTCTAGACGTTCGATGAAGTCCATCATTGATCACTTGACTCAAAGCAATACACTTGCCATTTGTCATCAACAACCAAGATATGCAAGAATATGGTGATAATATATAAAGTTAGCACATTCCATAGCATAATCCATCGATATTCATAACAAATATGCCCATGGAATAACAATTCAAATATTTGCAAGACATTAATTGGATGATAAAATAATATTTCTATTAAAATGTAATCAACAAAAGTGTATGAATGACAAACTTCCCTGTCGACACGTTCAAAACCGAGAAACTAAGTCCCTTCTATCTAGGCCTCCACCAAAGGCAAGCTCATATAAGAGAGACAATGAGGTTCTCCATCAAATAGGAAAGAGCTTGGGGGTTGAACAATGTGTTTAGACTTAAAAGGACAAAGGGATGTAGACTTAATATGAAGTGAATAATTTCTCCCCCTTTTTCCAGAACTTGGATATGGGCCATTTATAGCCTTCAAATGGAGATGAAGGGCCGAGTCGGAACAATTGCAGTATATGGAAGGTCAATGATCATGGATCTCATGACGTGACATGGA
Organism: Picea engelmannii; assembly: GCA_009831015.1. Taxonomy (NCBI): domain Eukaryota; kingdom Viridiplantae; phylum Streptophyta; class Pinopsida; order Pinales; family Pinaceae; genus Picea; species Picea engelmannii. Next base: position 98,129 of record ML805205.1, on the reverse strand, counting down.
AACACGACCCCATTTTTTAATTTGAGCACAAAACCCAATGTACACGGGCTGTAATGATGCAACCTATGTATACACATGTTGTATAGCTTTTAGGGCGCGTATATGTGGAAAAATACAATTTTTAGCTTTGGGAACTGCAAAAAGGGACTTCAAGTCTGCATAGGAAAATTGAAAAAGGCCCTCTGATCAAGTTTTCATATGGCGAGGAAAATATCCCTATAAAATATTCCCCCTAATGTGTGAGGTCAGAGGAGTATTTGAGATGACCAAAATATATTATAATTCCCAGAAGTGGAGTAATGGAGACCTAGCTGGATGAACTAGTTGTTCATAAGAATATTACAATCCATATTGACTTTCTGCACACGGTTGCCTGTTTACCTCCTATTTCGACTAGGGGGTCAACTCCATGTACCATGAAGATATGCACAAGATGGTGCTACCAAGTTAAATACTCATGGGTTCTATAAGGCAATTTTGGCCTTTAGCACTTGTTTTTGTAATTGGAATTTCCGCTCCCCTGCGTGGGATAATAATGGAATGGGTCTGCATGGATCGTAGTTTAGGTTGGTTCCTAGGACTTCATCATTAGAAGAGTTCCTTTCATCGAGTGTTTTTTTTCCTCGGGTTATTAATTTGTCATAACCAACCTTATTAATTTCCCTTGAGTTTTTCACCCCCCACAATAATTCTCCAAAGTGGTGAAAGGTGTTCTAATGGTCGAGCCCTATTGGCCCTTGACCAAGTTTTGGGATAACCTTGGTCATTTTGATCTATTTTGGGACTTCGCCAGCTAGTCGAAGAAGGAGTGCAAGACGAAGCAGAGTTCAAGGGATCTCGGCCCACTTCGAGCCCCTTTTAGGGTTTTGGGTTAATGTAATGGGAAAGGGATGTCGGGCTGTGGGTTTACCCATGCTTAGGCCCACTTTTGTAATGTATAAATAGATACTTAGGAAATGTAAGGATGGACAATGGCTTAGTGCTAGTAGTTATATTTGTGTGACCGGATGTGGATTGTAAATGATCGGTGCATGATTGTAAGATGCTTGCAGAGCTAAGTGCAAGTTGTTGTAAGAGGTTGTAGAAGGATTTGTGCTGAAGTGTAAGGAAGAAGGATCTAGTGAGCTGCGTAGATCTTATGTCCTATGTGAAGAAGGGTTTGAGGCTTTGTGCTATAACTGACGATTGAAGATACTAATAAAGAAGAAGAGTTGGTGGATGTAACCCCAGGGAGGGGGTGAACCACATAAATCTATGTATTGTGCCTTGTGCTTTGACTTGATGTGTTTATCTCTTTCTTTGCTAAGTGATTTGATATATTTATATAGATCTACTTATGCTTTGTTCTTCTTAGATGTGTATGAATGTTAGATCTGATATGTATGAAGATGCTTAGTGCCAATCTACTGGATCTGATCTATTTTATTGTTGCTAAGTGATGAAATATCTTAGATCTAAGTGAATGTTGAGATGTTATGTGTTATCTGCAAAGTATAATAAGGGTTGAATATTGATGAATTATCGATGCTAAGTGCATTGTAAGTGATATAATCATAGATATGTATCCCGGCTAAGGTTGTAGACACTTGATTCTTGCAACCACCCCTGCCTCTACCTCAAGTGAGACTTCATCTGTTTCATAGGTGTTTCCGAAAGGGCCAGTAGTTAGGGTTTTGTTGGTGCTCTCTTGAGCGTTGAACCTTGGGTCTGCCCCTGTGCCAAAAAATCGTTCCGTTGTTGGGACCTGAAACTGTGATTGCTGAGAATTAAAGAAGATGAAGCTTTGTGCAAAGAAAGATCTGTGCATAGATCTGTTTCCCTAGTGCGTAGTATTCTACTTGACCTGTGAAGCTTTGTGTTAAGAAAGAAAGGCTAGATCTGAAGAAAAGAGGTCAGATCTGCAAGAAAAGAGGTTGATACTGAAGAAGAGAAGCAAGATATAAACACTTTGTACTCTAATAAAGGTAACAGTGGAATTTTCTAATTGAAAGAGGTAAGATATGTAAGCTTTGTGCTCTGACAAAGGTAAGAAAGTTCTAGATCTGAAAGCTTTGTGCTATGTAGAAGTAATATAAGTGGAAATTTTTGTTTTTAAAGTATGGATCTAGGTATTTTTGATAGATTATGTCCCAACTTAAAACCTAAGGCATTAATAGATGAAAGAAAGCTTGATATGAATAGATCTGATAAGTATAATAATAGATATGTTATACATATGCATAGAAAGAATGTTTGGAGTAACAAATGGATGCAGGATCCTAGAAATAATTTTTTTCATATTGGTCCCTATGATCCTGGTGTGAAGTACAGAAGAGGTTGGGGATCAGTTACAAGAAAGAGAGGATTAACCATCTGTTACAGTTGCAGAAAACCATGACATCTAGCTAAGGAATGCCCTGGTGGACGACCTAGTTGTCTTTGTTGCAAAGCTCTAGATCATGAAGTATTGGATTGCCCTAGAATGATTGCTAAGCTTGAAAGAATGAATATGCATGAATAAAACACTAAGGTAGATCCATAGATAGAAGAACCTCATAAATAATTAGAGAAAGTATTAATTTAGATGAAAGAAACCCTGAATGAACACTGACATGTCAGATTATCATAGATCTTTAAAGAAAAAGAATGCTCCGAAGTAAGGATAGGGGACTTCGACATTGATTGTGTTCTAGATGAGGAAACACAGATGAATATCATGATAGAGAGAATGTGGGAAGCTATAGGGAAGCCTGCCATGATCCCTTCATTAGGAGGAATAAGAGTCTTCAGAGGAAAATAGGTAAACTTATGTGGAAGGCTCACTCAAATATCTACGAATGCTAATGGAACTTCGACTGAAAAAGATTTTGAGATTATTAAATTCATTGAGGACAACACCCCATTTACTATGTTACTTTGAAAACCTTAGATTGACAGAGATCAAGTTAGACGGAAGGAAGAAGTAGAAGTTTTGGAACAGAAGAAACAAAAATTAAAATATTTTATGACCAAGAAGATTGCATAGTTGATTGAAGAACATAAGAAAAGATCGAAGCTCCTTGGCACTAGAGACCCCAATGTCAAAGATGAAAGAATGTTGGAAGGCTCACAGAAGACTGAAGCACCTGTCCTACAGAAAGAAGAATTATTACCCAGGAGAGAATCTCAACAGCGCGCAGTGACTATGTTAAAAGATGATAGGAAACAGAACGGAAAAAGACAGACCGAGTTGAATATTACTGGGAAGAAGGCTATACAGTTAAGTAAGAATAGGGCGAAGATTGAAAAGTTACAGGAGATTTCATATTGAACATCGCAGAAAGAAAAATTGCAGAATTTGAACTTCGTTGGGATATCAGAAAAACGACCTATGGCACTTCATTGTGGCGAAGCAATATAATCGTTGGACTGATATACCCATTCGAATTCCGCCCCGAACGGACAAAAAAGAATTAAAGGATTTCCACCATACCATTGGACCTCGCCATAATGAGCAGATCAACGTTAATGGAAGCTTCATACCCCTTGCAAGCAGACCGTTTCCGAATTTATTATTTATCTCGTCGCGCCATGCCTGAAGAACACTTTTTCCAACTGAGAATTCGAATCCCGCAGAACCAGTGATTGTATACAGTGGTCATTGCGATATGATTTTTCATCCTAGCGCAGTATCTGAGATCATCGTGACCTCGATTTTTTTTCCCGAGTGCGTATGTCCAATGAGCTCACCACAGTTGAAGAATCCATCACAGAGGTCTTCTATTTAATGACTGAGAGATTCATGTCAGAAAGAGAAATGTCCACTGGATTCCAAGAATCATCGACAAGAGAAGTAACAACTTCTCCATCCACTGCTCGATCCAGACCATCCCGACAGGTCAATGAGAAGCGAACGAAGGATAAGGATGATCTTGCGAATGCTAAACTGATTTCGAGCATTTTTCCCACTTAACTACCCCCTCTGCATGGTGAAATCAAACACGACAGTGTGCCCTGAGAATTCAAGTATGCTATGGTCACTATATACTTGCCAATAGGGGTGCACGCAGTTCGTGCTGATTAGTACAAGCTCATAGCATTGAAGTTTATCGACTTCAACCTCGACGATAGGAAAGTATATAGTATGCTCACCCCGCACAAGTATCTAATGAAGACGAAGGGAAAGAACTCAAATATTGTCCCCCAGTCTTGGACCCAAAACCTTGCGCAGTCAACATTGTTGAATGCCATGAAGATTCCTCACTTTGGCAGGCACCAGGAGGTGAATGAGTGCGTAAAGTTTCTTCTATCTTGCTATCATGGAGGATACTTGTGGTTGAACCTCTGTGTCACAGTGGATCCGACTTTGATCAATCAGATCACAAGACTCAGCATGAAAGACCCCGACCCACAGGAGTTTTATACTTGAAAGACCACAAATAGAGCACTAGTAGCGAAGATCAAAGAAACCTATGGCGATGTTGAGAAGGGAATGTGAGGCTACAAGGTAGCCTCTATTTAGAGCGACACAATTCGCCTTTCTTGTCAGCTAACTGTAGGTAAGTTAGTTCGCAACAATTGGCCCACCCAAGTGACTGGATTCGTAGTTGATCTCGCAGGGAAGTGTGCAGAAGGACTTCAAATGAATTGGGTGAAGTACTTGGTGAATCATATTGAACTTGATTATAGGGAAGCACAAGACCAAGGGTATGAGTTCCATTTCAGTTGGTTTCTCATACTGATTGCCTTCATAGAATGGGAGATGTCGGAGGGTGCCACTTTCCCAAAGACTGAGCCATTTGAACCTTTGGCTATGAGGTTCAATACCCTATGGTACTCGACCAATATGAGCAAGAAATGGCAGTCGAATGTCGTCTTCCACGTATACTACAACCAACTGAAGACCACCATCCAATCTATGCCTCACATTACCCCAAACACGCTCCACAGATTCAAACCCTTAATGAAGTTCAACACGGATTGCCACTTCATTTTCATAACAACACGAGTTGATGAACACAAGAAATAGTTGTAGTCTTATTACAAGTTGACCGAGGAAGACATCAAAGATATCACCAAGGATTGGTCAACAAACCTTCTCATTCCAGCGAACCCCGTAGAGTTGTCTGATATTGATAGCCCAAAGACTATACCAGATACACCAGGACCAAGAAAAATGAAGAAGCTTGAAAAGGTTCACAAAGTAGATAGTGCATCTGTAAGGACTGCCTCTATCACTCCATATGAAGGAGGTGATGGAAAAGAGATAGAAGGCATAGAAATTGAACAATAGAAAGGCAAAGTACCACTGCCTAGGGACGAAAAAGACTCATCAAAGAAAAGGAAGGTATCACCTCTAAAATCTTCCTCCTGAAAGAAACCTAGAACCCTTGTAACCAAGATGCGAACTACCCTCACATTAGATGACTTTGATTTCATCGTTGCAGTGGTAAATGATGCTTCAAAGGAGATAGTAGAGAAGCAGGAGGCGAAGCAGGAGCAGATGTATAAATGTATAGAGATTGAACTCCAAGGAGTGCAGTAGGCACTCGAGTCTAGCCGCGCAGTCCCCACTGTGCCTCTAATAGAAGGGACAGTAGAACCAGGAGATGAGCTAGCTCAACTTCATCAGATTGTTGATATGGTCAAAGCTCGCCTTCAACAATCTCAAGAAGACACAACACAATCCACATAGGCTTTGAAACAGGTACAAGGAGTACTTTTCGAGCAGCGCAGTGCTGCCGAACGATAAAGACTTGCTCTTCAAGTATAGTGGGACAAAGAGAAAGAAGAGCTACAATAAAGCAAGGAACAATTGCTCGTAGAGCAGCTTGAAGTCAAGGAACTAGTCAACAGAGCACTCCACTCTGTGACTATTATCGAAGTACAGGATGAAGAGAGAGTTCCACAATAGGTGGCACAACTTGAAGAATTTATACAGAAGCTTGAGCAACGTATTTCCTATCAATAACTTCACGTTGTGCCTAAGCTCCCTCAGGAGATAAGAGACCAATGAGAAGAAACTGCTCGCAGTGCAGTTGAACGATTGAAAGATCTTGCCTTGGAGTGCAAGCAGCTCAGTAACCAAAGTGCCCAGACTTATGAGAACCTTACAAAGAATCCAGAGTTACAGGCAACAAAGTCACAGCTTCAGGAAGCAAATAAGCATGTAGATACGTTACAGGCACAACTGAAGGCCCTGTCTGTAGTGGATAGAATGAAAAGATCTCATGAACAATGCACATCTCAACAACAGATACATATGATCCAGAGCAAAGTGATGGAAGTCACTCATCGAATCCAACTAGTGCAAGACAAGGCATGCATGTTATTTTTCGAGATCAAAATCTAGGGAGAAAAGCTTGAGCAAGTTGTCATGACTGCAGAACAATGCCTGGAAGGACCAGTAAACGACACAATGATCCTAGAATTCACCTAGCAGAAGGCCACAACAAAGCAGTAGGTCGAAGCAACTCGATCCAAGCTCAAGGCTTTCGAAGCAGAATTGCACATACCAGAGTGACTAGGGATGAGTCACAGGTGAGTGTTGGTGGCCTGTTGACCCTTGACCAAGTTTTGGGATAATCTTGGTCATTTTGACCTATTTTTGGACTTCGACAACTAGTCGAAGAAGGAGCACAAGATGAAGTGGAGATCAAGGGATATCAACCCACTTCGAGCCCCTTTTAGGGTTTTGGGTTAATGTAATGGGAAAGGGATGTCGGCCCGTGGGTTTACCCACACTTAGGCCCACTTTTGTAATGTATAAATAGATACTTAGGCAATGTAAGGATGGCCAATGGCTTAGTGCTAGTAGTTAGATATATGTGATCGGATGTGGATTGTAAATTCTCAGTGCAAGATTGTAGGAGGCTTGCAGATCTAAGTGCAAGTTGTTCTAAGAGGTTGTAGAAGGGTTTGTGCTGAAGTGTAAGGAAAATGGATCTAACGAGATGTGCAGATCTTATGTCCTCTGTGAAGAAGGGTTTGAGGCTTTGTGCTATAACTGATGATTGAAGATACTAATAAAGAAGAATATTTGGTGGACATAGCCCCAGGGAGGGGGTGAACCACATAAATCTATGTATTGTGCTTTATGCTTTGACTTGATGTGTTTATCTCTTTCTTTGCTAAGTGCTTTGATATATTTAGATAGATCTACTTATGCTTTGTGCTTCTTAGATGTGTATGAATGTTAGATCGGATATGTATGAATATTATTAGTGCCGATCTACTGGATCTGATCTATTTTACTGTTGCTAAGTGCTGAAATATCTTAGATCTAAGTGAATGTTGTGATGCTTTGTGTTATCTGAGAAGCATAATAAGGGTTGGATATTGATGAATGATCAATGATAAGTGCGCTATAAGTGATATAATCACAGATCTGTGTCCTAGCTAAGGTTGCAGACACCTGAGTCTTGCAACCACCCCTGCCTCTACCTTGGGTGAGACTTCATCTACTTCGTAGGTGTTGCCGAAAGGGCCGGTAGTTAGGGTTTTGTTGGTGCGCTCTTGAGTGGTGAACCCTGGGTCTGCCCCTGTGCCAACAAGCCCTATGGTAGATAGTGTCTAGGAATATTTTAAATGACCGTGCTAGATATCTTCTAGATTCTAGCGGAATTTCGTCGAGTCTAGATAGTTTTTTTTTTAATTTTTTAAAATTACCTAGTTAATGGTAATTTTAATTAATTTTTGATTAAAAAATGTAAAAACTAGGTCCTTGGGATTTTGATAGGGGTATTTTTTCTCAAAAGAAATGGAATGAGACCCCCTACACCCTTGTATCAAGTTTCATCTCAATTGGACAAGTTCTTCTAAATGTTTGTTCATGAGGAGTCTATGTCAGTCTAAGACAACAATTTAATTGTTGGAATTGACAAAGTCAAAATTGTCAATTTTTTGTAATAAGAGCAAATTAACTAGAGAAAGAGTCGGAGAATATATCTAATCCATTTCCTAACCTTTTTCCTAAGTTGGAAAAGTAATTTTCCACTTAAAAGACACCCCCTTGCTTAGCCAATGACTTAATACGAAAAACATTGGAGGATGCACGGTGTGAAGAGTCTTCTTGGTGCCATATTGCTTAATGAGGTGATTTTGTTCTTGTTGTTTCTTGTTTTCATTTGTTGTAGATATAGAGTAGGGATCCCAAACAAAATATTTTGTTTGGGTAGATCTTTTGGTAGTATTATCATATATCTAGTGAGTATATCTTGTAGATATAACAAAGTATTTTGTTTTATTACATGAATGTGCTCACCCCTTTCTCTTTTCTGTAGCATTGTTTCAAGAAATTTGTAGGTCACCCAAGGGTTTGAAGTTAGATTTCAGATTTGAGAATCTTCTTCATTATCCACTTAAAACCTCTAGTATTTTCTGTTATTCTTTCATTTTCATATTATTCTATATATGGGTGGATTTGTGTTCTGAAATAGACCAAAAATGAATATATATATATATATATATATATATATATATATATATATATATATATATATATATATAT
>ML805205.1:40268-87612 GCA_009831015.1 Picea engelmannii | reverse complement strand
TGATGCTAGTGCTCATGTAAGGGCCTTTGGGAATTGTATTGATGAATGGTGTGATCCACCTATCTATGAGGATGTTCTAATGAAATTGTTTGTCATGATTCTTTGTAAGTATTTGGCTTATGATTGGTTTCATGATTCAGATGATAATGAGTTCAAGACCATACGAGACTTGTTGTTTTCCTTTTTAGAGAGATTTGGGGATGATCAGGATGAATCTTACATTGAATTGGTTGATGATTTTATGGAAAATGGAAGAAGAAGAATCTTCCAGATATTAGAACAATCAATTCAGATATAAAGATTGATTCCCCACCAGATTCCATTGAGTATCTTACAGAAATCATTCTGAACATGCAATTGGCCCATGCTAGACAATATGAAGCCATGAATGAACAACTTGTGGCCATGAAAGATCAATTTGAGATCATGGAGGCTCACCTTGCAGAGGATGATACTTATATTGAACATCCAAACCTTATTGAACTTGAGCTTAACAATGAAAAAGATAAGGAAGTTCATAGGGAAATTCCAAATGAATCCATGGATGATCCAGTAACCGATTTTGAGGGGATAAAGGAATTTGAATTTGAAGTTGTTGAATAAAAGTATAGTCCACTACAAGGAAAACACCTTGTAGTGTTACAATATTTTGAATTTTTTTCAAAAAAGCCTCTATTATTCATAGCAGAGGTGTAAATGGATGTTCCCTATAACCAAAACATTTGGGTGGGAAGGTATTTTTTTTTGGTGCTTGTATTGGTAAAATGCACCATTGCATACAAAGAAATAAAAAACACTAGTGCTGTTATATTTATTTCACATTGGTTCCACCTTTTATGTTGTATGAAGCACTAATTTTTTTTTTTTTATGTATGCATCGAACTGTATTGTTTTTTGTATGCAGAATTGGTGCTCATATAATCTATATGCATTAGGACATTCTTTTTGTTTTAGGGAACACCGGTTCTCATATAAATTGTATGCATTAGTGCCTTTATTACCATGTGCACCATAGAGTAGTGAACTTTTGAATATTTGAGGTGACATGCCAGTGAAATTATTTGTTACTAAGCATTGGTGCATATATTATATGTAAAGAACCTTTGCATATTGTAATCATATGCACCGTAATATTTTTAAATGCTAAAATGATCATATGTTATTTTGTTTAAAGCAATGGTGTTTTTTCACAATTTTTAGCACCGGTGCTTCAATGCAACTAATAGGCATCGATGCGTATAATTCATAAAAAAACATTGTTTTCTATATTATGAAAATAGGCTTTTAATGAATTCAAAATAATACAATGAACCTATACATATATATTTTAATTAATTTGTTTTTTACAAACCTTCAATTAATCATCTCAAAATTAAATGTTTTTTTAGAATAATATTGATTTTTTATATTTTAATTATTTTGTTTTGATATAATGATTGCATTAATGCATTATCCAACATATTACACCTATGTTATTTGTAAAAATGTAAATCATCCATATATTAATTAATTAACAACACAACATTTTACAACATTTGACAATGCAATAAAATAAGAAATTCATTTTATTATATATGAATAAGAGACCCATCATCATACAAAATGGGACAATGTAAAGGTCCACAATAATCAAAATGAAACCAATATGTAATTGTTGCCCTTATTGGTAACATGTCCTCATGCAATTGGGACAATATGTTGAATACATTAAACAAACTCCATGATTTTCACAAACAAATAATAAAAGACATACAACTTGTAGTAACATTCAATTATATGGATTGTCATTCATCGTTTGAGCCACATGCATGCCTCATTTATTCATCACTTGTAGGTGATATTGTACTTTGGTTATTTAACCTGATGTTTTTTTGATCGACTTGTTTTTTATGTTCTACACCTTCATGTTCCATCTACAAACATGGTGTTGGGATGCCTCTTAGGCCCTTGTAATAACCATCATACATTATACATAGACATTAGCATAAGTAAATGTACATTAGAATAATAAAATACATGAATATATATAAAGGATCAAGAGAACTTAACAAATGATTAGTTGGAGCATGTGCAATCACTCCAACCATCTTTCTATTGTACAAATAATGATGAATATGGAATACAAACTCGGTTGGATATCCTTCCCACAAATCCCTCCATCTTCCTAAGTACTTGTGTGTGTTCTTGATGTGTTTTCCCTAATGTAGTCTCTTCTTGAATGCCTGCAATTTAGAATATTACATCAATGGCATCATTTCCTCCTTCATTTGATTTGGGTGACAACAACAATGAATGGACATGGTTCAACCCTAGATGAGATGAAAGAGATGGAGATCTAGAAGATCTGCAAGCTTGGAAGTTTTCTCATGGATGTTGGTGGATTCTCATTGATCGATCATGAACACAAAAGAAAAACCAAAATCATTATGAAGGATGCTCTAAATGGTTATGTTTTACTCGCGTGGAGGTAATTATTTCATACAAGGTAAATAACATACTAGAAATAATGAATGTTGCAAGTTAATTTGTGCATGGTAATGGTATCTAATATTGTTTTCTTTGGATATTATAACAAGAGTACTAAGTTTGATAAGAGAAGAACGTACTTTCATTTAATTGTGCAGGGGTTTTCAATAAAGTGTATTGTTGCATGAATTAATTTACGAACTCTATTACAATGTATGCTCGGATCAAGGAAACGCATGATATGTATTACTTCATGTTGGAAATGATGATACTCACACTTCAGGTGTCATCCATTGAATTATAAATCTTATCAATTAATGAAGATATAATAGCTAAGAAGAAAATAATTAGCTCGTTAGTTTATGTCAAGAATCATTATTTACGAGCTCTAACAGGCTTTGACGAACGATTCTAGGGGTTGGTTCTAGGGTTATAGGTTCGACCAATGAGAAGAATGGTAATCAGAGGGGGAGGGAGTGAGACTCCCTCCTACAAGAAAGTTGTGGTGGATTGAGGGAAAATTCCATGCGGTGTAGGGTTTAAGGAACCTCTGACAGGGACCTCGGGGTCGAGGCCAGAGTGACATAATGAGGAAAACCAGGGAAAAAAGAACGAGTGGGGAAGGAGACCAAGGAGGCCCAAAACAGTACGTCAGAATCGACAAACCCAAGTGGGGGAGGATGGAAAAACCCATGCAAACCAAAAACAACGTTAATCCCAAAGGTTATTCTAGAAGACCCCTAGACCCAACTCTTCATAGATCAGATGAAGACACATGCCTTGATATGCAATTTTATGGGTCTGTGGCTACATAAAAGACCTTGCATAGCTGGATAACGTATCAATGGAATATGAGTGGAGAAGTAGACCTCCACCTGGGATCAAAGGGTTTTTTTACAACAATCTCCATGAATTTAGAATACAGAGATAAGATCTTTGAGGGGGACCGTATTTCCATGCATTAGCAGGATTGTACAAGTGAGCTTGGAAGGAAAAATTATCCCAAGAAAATGATACCTTTAAATGTGTCCGAGTCTGGCTCATGTTATACTCCCTCCTGTTATATTATTGATTTTCGTCCACCTTTTAAGCCATAGGGAACAAGCTAGGGAAATATGTCAAAGCGTATGATGCAACAATAAAAGGGAAGTATACATCCTATGCAAGAATTTGTATAGAGATGAATGTTTCGGGGGAACTCCCGGAGGAAAAAAGTCTAGAGTTTAGGGATGAGGAATGGATCCAAAGTATAGACTATGAAAATATCCCATTTAGATGCCAAAAGGTGTCATGAACATGGGAACCTACTAAGATAATTCACGCTAAACAAAAAATCAGAGCAGGAAAACTCAAAACAACACTAGGATGAAGATGGTTTTGTTAGGTCGAACCACAAAGGAAAAGGAAATAAGAGAATGGAAAATCCCCCACAATGAGCAACCCAGAATCGAGGAATTGATGTAGAACCCCCCCTTTACTCTCCCTCAAGGCTGTGCAACCTCCCGGTCAAGGATCGAAAAAAATTCGAGATGGATTATCCCCTCGAGACCTTACTAGTCTCCAACTAAATCAAACACAGGCTCTGTTATCACCCTCATGTGTTTCACGGTCATGATTTGGTCATTTCTGATTTGTTTATCGATCTACGGTTCATAATAACTGCGGGCCGCCAACGTGATTTCTCTTTATCAGAGGGCTCTATCTTTGCAATTAGAAAGTGCTTGCCCAAATCGATCTAATCATGATTGTTGATTGCCCTTCCTGATGAGATCAACGACGTTGGTGAATAGAGGGTCATGAACTAGCACGTTCACTAATTTCACCTCCGTGCTCTGCAATGATTCCCCATCATCGATCTCCATTCACAGATCAATGGACACTGCGATTCCTGCTTTCTTATCACTTTTTTCAAATCCCAACGCCTACGGGTGCTAGCTCCTTCTCTGCATGTGACCTTGGGCCGTAAACCAAGGTTTAACCTCCTGGTGCTTCATGGCTTTGACACTTTTAACTAGGACCAGATCAATGGTCCACATCCTCCTTCACAATCAACGGCTATGGTCCACTTCGGGACTTTGGCCTTTAGAAATCTCAACTTCTCCATTCTTTCTTTCTCTCGGAATGCTTTCACACGTAGTTCATGATCCATTGACATGTGCCTCCCACAGATCGATGACCACAAGCAACTTCTGCTATTCAGGCTTTGGGAGTTTCAAACTCTCTCCCTTCACTTTTTCTTGGAGTACTTCCACCTGAAATACACAATCTGTCGGCGTGTGTCCTTTTGGATCTAACGACCATGATCCACTTTAACTCTTCAAGCTTCGAGAGTTTCAACTCCTGCACACTCATTTTCTCCTCTAGTGGTTTCACCCGAAGATGATAGATTTCTGCCACACGTCCTTATGGATCTGACGATCAAGATCTTCTCTGCTCTCATGGACTTCCTTTCAGAGTTTTAGGCCTCCGAACTTCCTGATCTCTTGCCATGTGTTCTTTGCAACTAACGATTGCGATCTACTTCGGCCTTCGGGACTTCAGGAGTTTGTCACACTCCACAATTGAAATCTTCTGAAGTGACATTCCATGAAGTCTCATATCTGTTGACACATACCTCCTAGTGACAAACGACTAGTATCTATTTCTGCCTTCGGCTATTCAGAGATTTCACTCTCTCATTCTTTACAAAACTTTTGAAGTTCTCCCGCTCTAGAGTTGTGTTTCTTACGCCACATGTCCCTCTAGATGATGGACGATCCCTAACCTCTTCAATACTTTGGTGAATCCTCACTCATGTGTGCACATAGAGACTTAAAGCTCATGCACTTTACCCATATCCAACGATCTGGAATGATCTCCCTCCCTCCTGGATGGATCTTGAAGGATAACTCATGAAACCTTCAAAGCTCCACTCTATTTGAAGATTTCTCCCCACTATCTCCTTTGAACTTCATTCCTCGAACCCTTTGACTCCTCAGAGGGATACTTCGACACTTAGTCAAACTTCGAATATGTGCACTCCTTGCAACATATTCTTACACAAGACTTAGCTTCTTGCGGGCGACTGCGCATGCCTTGCGATAGTCCCTCTTACACTCCTTGAAAATGGAAGTTTCATGCTACCTCTTCTGAGCTTCTGAGTCAAAACAGACTCCGTCAATGCACTCCTTGTAGATTGTATGCACACCTTGCATGAACTCAACGAAGAGAAATTATTGAAGCTTATTCAAATTCTTCACAGTTTCATACTTTCAATAACATAACTCATCCATTCATGAAAACAAAAAATAATAGTGAAAATGTAAACAGTAGTAACACCATGTGTTGGGTAAATATATCCCTCTATTATATTTATTCAAACATAAATGGATACAACTCTGATAAAACCAACTTACATTTAGTAACAACTATTGCCTACTAATCTGCAGCCTTATTCAGGCATACAATGATCTCCTACTAATATGCAACAACCCTATTCAGGCATACAATGCATCTACTTATACAAGAGGTCCTCTAGGGTTTCCTCCACCTACCTATCTACCCCATAAAAAAAGTAACTACCACTTAAGTTCCGTTACATTAAAGTATAGGAGTGAAAGTCCCAGATCACTCGTGATCATTCAACTCCCAAGCATTTTGATATTCTTCAGTTCTCAATCAGTTCAAAGAAAAAGATTTGCAGGAAACACCAACATTAAGATTCTGAATTGATTCAAAGGCACGCTAAGGTGTTGAGCTGTCATCCCATGTGGCTTTGCTGACAATGCTCCTAGATTAGAAATAGATTTTAAGGATGGGGAAATCCAAAACAGGGGGAAGATGAGGAACATAAAAGGAAAAAGGAAAGGGAGAAAAATGAGCAATAAGAAAATAAGACCACAGAGAATAAAAAACCTTAAGAAAATCACGGACAGAACAAGGGAACAACTGAAGAAGGAGACAGAGACACAAATACCCCAATGTAGGAGGTTGATGGAGATTCAAAAATGACATCAAGTGAGGTTGGAACAGAAGACCCATACCTATGAGATATCATGGAAAGGGAAGGGATAGACCTCCTGAATATAGTTTAACAATGGAAAAAACAAGGAGTCGACAATATACCAACGGATCAATTGGATCACATCCAATACCACTTCCTTTTGAGGGAGGAAGAAAAAACTAGAGGAACCAAGCACATGCATGGAAAAATAGGAAACTTGGGCATCAAAATAGGAGACGGTCAACCAAAACACTCACCAAAGCAGGCAAGATGGAAGAAAGGGAGGATATCAAACAACGTAGCCCTACAGGAATTGGGAGCACTTCTGATAAATTTAGGTAAGATCAAAAATAGTTTTCCCAACTCCCCCCCGCCCCCCACATGTTTAAAATTAAGGTTATAACTTGGAACATAAGGGGCTTGAACAACCCTATAAAACAAAGAAACCTAAAAAATAGACTGAAGATGGAACAACCGGATATATGCTTCATTCAAGAGAACAAATGTAATATGGACAAAATGGAAATAATAAGTAAGAAGTATTAGAATAGGTACAATTTTCTGACAATATATTGTCAAAACACGGCGGGAGGCATTCTCACACCATGGAACCCACAATAGGTGAATCTACTCTCAACGTAAGCCACTAGGAACTCATTATTTGTAAAAATGCAAGTGATAGGGAACACGAAGGAGGTCATATGCACCAATGTATATGGACCCTAGATGTTGGAAGATAAAACAAGAATGATACTAGACCTAGAAAACCTAAGGGAGAGGAATAGTAACCTTCATTGGATTCTAGTATGGCACTTCAACATTATAACTACCATGGATGAGAAAAAAGAGGGAAATAGAAGATTCGACAAAGATGCAGAAGAGTTCACAGCTTTCATTGAAAGAACGAAACTAGTGGACATCATGACTAGTAATGGAAAATTTACCTGGAATAATAAAAGAAAATTAATCCATGATGCAGGAGCATCACATAAATCCAAAGTCTGCGACCTAAGCCAAAGAAATAGTTGGATGCGCGGAGGAAGAAAAGAGCACGTTCTCATAAAGACCCATTTTGAATTTTGAAACAAAGTCATTAATGTAATAGTTAAGAGAAACATACTCGCACACTGTAAATTGATCATGAGCGATTTCTCTCATTTGTAGAAAGTTAAGGCATTTATGCATAGTTAATGAAAGTAGGTAGATTTAAATTCCAGATTATACAGTTTTAAATCATAGGACGGAAAACGGATATAGACACCCTCATTCTTGTACCATTGTAACATTAGAGAGCATTGTATCATTGAGCATAGAGAAGAGGAGAGTTGTAGCAGAGAGTTGTAGAGAAGAACCCATGTACATAAGTTTTGAATTAATATAGGAAGCTTTGATTCAGATTCATGGTGTTCTAATGTTTTTTGTGTATACATGCTAAATGGTAAGCTTATGGTTGTTTATTCTCTCTGTTATGCATTTGCTTTAATAGTGTGTGAATGTATGATTTCATGTTGAATGTGGAAGTCTGAGAGAGAAAGAGAATAAGTTTCAATTGTTTCTCTTCCTGAGTAAGAGTTCCTACAAGGAGTGAAGTGAAACGTCCGTAAGGAGTGCATTGACAAAGATTCAGAGTTTATCTCTGAAGGCTCAGGAGAGATACCGTTGTTCTCATTTCCGCAGAAGTGCAGGTGAAGCACAGAAGCCGTGCAAGGTGTGTGCAAGTTGGCTAAAAGCTCAAATATTATCAACCAAGGGGTGAATTGAAGGAATGTTGTTGCAGAGAGGAGGTTGCACAGAGTCGAGAATTCAAATACTTAAAAGTATTTGAGGGATTGCAGCAAGGAGTGTGTGCAGAAGTCTTTTTGAAGACTCGAAATTGTGAAGAAATCTTAGAAGGGGTAGCATGTTGAAGTGTTCAAAGGAGGACAAGGTCAAACTACCATGAAGGGAAACAAGGGTCAAAGACATCCAACATAAGTTAAGTTCCAGTAAAAGAACCTTGATTTGTTTCGCGGAAGTTGTCCAGAGCAAACAAGTGGTCGAAATTCTCCGTGAAGAAGTAGCGTGAACTGTAGGATCCAGGGAAGTTGCAGGGTGGTTAGAGGCAGGTGAAATCATCACTCTAGGATCCAGAACCAACATAGACTGTTGAACATGGTTCGCACAATTCGTCGGATCATTTCAGCATTTCAGGGATCCCAATGACGAGGAGTCGAGCGCGGTGAATCGAAAATCCCGAAGTCGCACGTTGCGACAGAAAGTGGATTAGAGTTTTGGGATTTTGACACTTCGGGTGTCGAGAAATGGAGGAGATAGCACTTTGGGAGCGAGAGTCCTGAAAACATGGAAGAATGATAGGTGGCAAGAGTCTACGTAAAAGGTAGAAAATTGCAAGGATGACAGGTGCCGTGTCTTTGTCAATTGGCAGAGTCAAACCTTGTTGACCGTTTTGGGGTTCGAAGGTCGAAGGACGGAGAGCCTTGCATCTGGATTCGTGACATCACGAAGTCCGAAATCCCGATGAAGTGAGAAGCCTGTTGAAAATTCAACCTTTGTTGATTGCATAAGAGCTCGACAATTCAGGTTTCAGAGGTTGTAGGGATAGGAACCCTTGACATCAGGGATCATGAAATCGTGAAACCCGAAGTCCCAAACTAGCGAAGGGCGCGATCCTATTTCAGGTCGAGAGATCTGAGTTGATGCTTCGTGTTTGATCATGTGAGCACACTCATAAGGACTTGTGGATACACTGTTGTGTGTGTGAAAGGTTTTTCCCGAGGGGAAACCAAAGAGTCAATCAGACTCAAAGGGCATATTTAGAGAAATCTTGCGCGGACCTTGACCCGAGGGTTTAGGGGTCTGCACTAGTTGTGGTATTAGAGCACAAAAATAATATTTGCTTTCTATAGCAGAGGAAGGAAGAATATTTCTCAGCCATGCCTCCGAGAAGAAGAGATAGACCAATGACTGATCCAGCAGTAGAAAGGGAAATGCGCGAATTACGTGCCAGGCTTGATGCCATGGAGACAACACAGAGGCGCACAATCGACACTGGGGATATCAGTGAGGCTGACAGTGAAAATGAAGTTGGACATGGAGAAGAAGTCACAGTCGAAGATGTTGTAGACGAATGCCTATTCAGGGCTGTCACAAGGATAAGTGCCAGGGAAAAAATGGAGATTCCCATGTATGAAGGGAATTTAGATGTTGAAGAGCTTCTAGATTGGATTAGAGCTCTGGATAAATACTTCGACTATGAGGATGTCGAGGAAGATAGGAAAGTTAAACATGTTGTCACAAGACTTAAAGGGCATGCAACATTATGGTGGGATGAACTGTAGGCTGACATACGCTACAAAGGAAAGAAAAAAATCAAAAGTTGGGATAGAATGGTTGCGAAGATGAAAGCCAAATTCATACCCAAGGATTATCAAATTACACTATTTCGGAGAATGCAAAATTTTACTTTTGTAATTAAGCATATTTCTGGAACTGCTAACAAAGTTTTTGATGCTTTGAGCAGGAAATGTTTGCTAATGTAGGAATTCAGAGTCAAAACTTTGGGTTTTGATAACCTCAAAGAAATGTATAGGGACGATCCAGATTTTAAGGAAGCGTATGAGGCATCTGAGAATCCAATTCTCAGAGATAGAATCCAATGGATTGAATATATGATCCAGGATGGATTATTATTCAAGGGAAATCAATTATGTATTCCAAAATACTCCATGAGGGAGAATCTGTTGAAAGAAAAACATAATGGAGGATTGGCTGGACATTTCGGTCATGAAAAAACATTCTTGAAACTGAATGGCTCATATTTTTGGCCAGGAATTAGGACAGATGTCAAGAAATTTGTGGACAGATGTAGAATTTCTCAGCACACAAAAGGGAAAAAATAGAATACAGGGTTGCCATTACCCATACTAGAAAGGTCGTGGGATGCAATGAGCATGGATTTCGTATTGGGGCTGCCAAGGATGCAAAGAGGTTGTGATTCAATCTTTGTGGTAGTCGATAGATTTTCCAATATGGCACATTTCATACCATGCCAGAAAACCAACGACGCAACTCATATTGTGAACCTGTTTTTCAAAGAAGTTGTCAGACTTCACGACTTACCAAGAAGTATAGTTTCAGATCGAGACACCAAGTTCGTGGGACATTTCTGGAGGACTTTATGGAAAAAGATAGGGACAAATTTGTCATTTATCTCAATGTATCATCTTCAGACGGATGGGTAGACATAAGTTGTGAATAGGAGCTTGGGAGATTTGCTGAGGAGCCTAGTGACTGAACATCACAGTCAGTGGGATCACATTTTTCCACAGGTGGAATTTACTTATAATGATTCAATCAACAGAAGCACGGGGAAGAGTCCATTCCAAATTGTGTATGGAATACAGCCAAGGGGATTTTCTGAATTGAAAGATTCAGAACATAATGAAACTAGAAGTTCTAGTATAGAGGATTTTGCAGAAGCAATGAAGGAGCTTCACTGCCGAGTTAAGGAAAGAGTGCAGAATTCAAATCAGGAATACAAGCGCAGAGCAGATAAACATAGGTGAGAACTTCAATTTGAAGTTGGTGATCTGGTTCTTGCACACCTGAGGAAGGAGAGGTTCCCAAGGGGGACATATAACAAACTGAAGACGAAAAAGATTGGACCATGCAGAGTCATGAGGAAATTTGGGGCAAACGCATATGAGATTGAATTACCCGATGGAATCGGAATTTCACCGATATTCAACATCTCAGATTTGTACCCTTATAGAGCCGAAGAAGCAGGAGAAAACAGTGAACAGACAGAGGTTCAGTGGACTAAACAAATTCCTATAGCTGAAAATCCACAGATGGAAAGTATACTTGACAAGAGAATTAGCAAGAGGACCAGGAGAAAAGAGTATTTTGAATACTTGGTCAAATGGAAGGGACATCCAGTTGAAGATGCCAGCTGGGAAAATGAAGCAGAAATTCATAAGCATGGTCATACCGTGCAAGAACTCATGAACAGGATTCCATGAAAATTTTCAAGCGATGGAGTATGATGCAGGAGCATCGCATAAAGCCAAAGTCCATGACCTAAGCCAAAGAAATAGTTGGATGCGCAGAGGAAGAAAAGAGCACGTTCTCATAAAGACCCATTTTGAATTTTGAAACAAAGTCATTAATGTAATAGTTAAGAGAAACGTACTCGCACACTGTAAACAGATCATGAGCGATTTCTCTCATTTGTAGAAAGTTAAGGCATTTATGCATTGTTAATGAAAGTAGGTAGATTTAAATTCTAGATTAGACAGTTTTAGAGCAGAGGAGGGAAAACAGATATAGACACCCTCATTCTTGTACCATTGTAACATTAGAGAGCATTGTATCATTGAGCATAGAGAAGAGGAGAGATGTAGCAGAGAGTTGTAGAGAAGAACCCATGTACAAAAGTTTTGAATTAATATAGGAAGCTTTGATTCAGATTCATGGTGTTCTGATGTTCTCTATGTATACATGCTAAATGGTATGCTTATGGTTGTTTATTCACTCTGTTATGCATTTGCTTTAATAGTGTGTGAATGTATGATTTCATGTTGAATGTGGAAGTCTGAGAGAGAAAGAGAATAAGTTTCAATTGTTTCTCTTCCCGAGTAAGAGTTCCTGCAAGGAGTGCAGTGAAACGTCCACAAGGAGTGTGTTGACGAAGATTCAAAGTTTATCTCTGAAGGCTCGGGAGAGATATTGTTGTTCTCATTTCCAAAAAAGTGCAGGTGAAGCATAGAAGCAATGAAAGGTGTGCGCAGGCTAGCTGAAAGCTCAGAACTTATCAACCAAGGGGTGAATTGAAGGATTGTTGTTGTAGAGAGGAGGTTGCACAGAGTCGAGAATTCAAATACTTAAAAGTATTTGAGGGATTGCCGCAAGGAGTGCATGCGGAAGTCTTTTTGAAGACTCAAAATTGTGAAGAAATCTAAGAAGGGGTATCATGTTGAAGTATTCAAAGGAGGACAAGGTCGAACTACTATGAAGGGAAACAAGGGTCGAAGACATCCAGCAAAATTTAAGTTCCAGTAAAAGAACCTTGATTTGTTTCGCGAAAGTTGTCTGGAACAAACAAGTGGTCGAAATTGTCCGTGAAGAATTCGTGAAGTAGCGTGAACCGTAGGATCCAGGGAAGTTGCAGGGTCGTTAGAGGAAGTTGAACTCATCACTCTAGGATCCGAAACCAACATAGATCGTTGACCATGGTTCTCACAAGTCGCCGGATCATTTCAGCATTTTGGGGATCCCAACGACGAGGAGTCGAGCGCAGTGAATCAAAAATCCTGAAGTCGCGAGTTGCGACAGAAAGTGGATTAGAGTTTTAGGATTTCAACACTTCGGGTGTCGGGAAATGGAGGAGATAGCACTTTGGGAGCGAGAGTCCCAAAAACCCGGAAGAATTACAGGTGGTAGGAGTCTATGTAAAAGGTATAAAACAACAATGACGACAGGTGGCATGTCTTTGTAAATTGGCGGAGTCAAACCTTGTTGACCGTTTCAGGGTTTGGAGGTTGAAGGACGGAGAGCCTTGCATCTGGATTCACGACATCGTGAAGTTCGAAATCCCGATGAAGTGAGAAGCCCATTGAAAACTAAACCTTTGTTGATTTCATCGGATCTCGAAAATTCAGGTTTCAGAGGTTGTATGGACAAGAACCCTTGACATCAGGGATCGCGAAATCGCGAAAACCGAAGTCCCGAACTAGCAAAGGGTGCGATCCTATTTCGTGTCGGGAGATCTGAGTTGATGCTTCGTGTTTGATCATGTGAGCACACTCATAAGGACCTATGGATACATTGTTGTGTGTGTGAAAGGTATTTCCCGAGGGGAAACCAAAGAGTCAATCAGACTCAAAGGGAAGATTTAGAGCAATCTTGCGTGGACCTCGACCCGAGGGTTTAGGGGTCTGCACCAATCCACCAAGTGGCTATGAGGCTAGGCATATTCCTATTCTGAGAATATATAATCTTGCAAGGTTTAGCTCTAGAAGAAAACATCCTTCCTTGGAGGGGATTAAACCACTGGCTGGTACGATTGAAGGAAAATTTTCAGTAAACACCAAATAACATGCCTTTCAGATTCGAGAAGTTTTGGATTAACCACCCAACCTTCAAGGAGAAAATCAAATCTTGGTGGCAAGATGAAACCCAGGAACAAGGGACAAAGATGTTTAGACTTCAGAAAAAACTCAAGCACATAAAGGAGAAACTCAAGAAGTGGAACAGAGAAGTTTTCAGAAACATAGACCATGCAAAAAAATTGATAGAGGAAAGAATGGAAAGGCTTCAGGAGAAGTTCATTCAAGAAGGCTACACCAAGGAAAGAAAAAAAGAGGAGAACCAATTACTCCAGGATTGGGAAGCCAAATGTAATAAAGAAGAGACCCTGTGGAGACAAAATTCCAGAGTTCAATGGCTTAAGGAAGGGGAGAGAAATACCAAGTTCTTCCACAGATCAACTATAGCAAGACGATATCATAACAAAAGTTTGAAAATACGGGTTTAGGATGGGATAGAGAGAGATTCTCACCAAGACATTGAAAACACTATGGTCAAACATTTCTAGGGGATAGCCAAAGAACCCAACTTGGACCAGACTGAAGAAATCTAGAGGATTGTAAGGCATATACCTAAATTGGTAACAGAGGAGCACAATGCCAACCTTTGCAAACCCATAAAAAAGGAGGAAGTCAACCAAGTGATCCAAGAGATGCCAAATGGAAAATCCCCAGGCCCAGATGGTTTCACTGTGGATTTTTTTAAAGCTTTTTGGGATGTGGTTAAGTATGATATTTATGGTATAATGGAGGAATCTATATGCTCATCCTCAATCCTGAAATCCCTGAACACGATGATCACTTTGATCCCAAAAGAAAATGAATCCATAACTCCTTATTGATATCGACCAATAGCATTGTGCAATGTGGTGTATAAGATAATTTCGAAAGTAATAGCTAATAGATTGAACCCCCTACACCCCACTCCGATCTCAAAGGAACATGAGGGTTTTGTGGAGGGGAGGCAGATACTGGATAACATCATACAAGTACATGAAACAATACACACCCTAGAAAGTAAAAATAACGCCAGGATGTTAATCCAGTTGGATTTGGCCAAGGCTTATGACAAAATAAGTTGGCACTATATGGTGAAAACGATGGAAGCATTTGGGTTTGACCAACACTAGATTAAATTGGTAATCAACTTAGTCTCTACAACTAGTTTCTCTCTTTTAGTAAATGGAGCTCTAGCCAAACTGTTCTACCTCTCGAGGGGTATAATACAAGGGGATACTTTGTCCCCTTTCCTATTTATTTTAATGGTGGAAGGGATTAGCAGGAGCATAAAGACAACAACGACTGAAGGCAAAATCAAATGATTAAAAACATTTGAAGACTACCAACCCTCGACACACCAACAATTTGTGGACAATACCTTGCTCCACAGAATCCCCACAGTCAAGGAAGCAATGGCGTACAAAAACAATTTAGCAGAGTTTGGAGAAGCCTCTGGGGATGAAATAAATCACTCTAAATCTATGATTTACTTTTTCAACACAAATCTTGCAATCTAAAGGAACATAGCCAAGATATTGGGGCTTGAGAGGAAAACACTCCTAATGAAGTATTTGGGGGTGCCTCTGATGGAGAAGTATTGTAGGAATACAACATGGGAAGGTGTCATCAACAAGCTACAAGAGAGGGTTAAAAATTGGACTTACAAAACTCTTAATATAGCAACTCAGTTAATCCTAAAAAGAGCGATTTGACAAGTAATCATGTTCTATCTTATGTCGGTGTTTCAAGCCCCAAAAGGCATCTTACAAAAAATTAGAGCAATACAGAGAGACTTCCTTTGGAGAGGAGTTGGGGAAAAAAATAAATGGGAATTGGTGGCATGGGAAAAATTGTGTAGTCCAAAGAACAAAGGGGGTGTAGGGATACAAGACCCTCAGCTAACCAATGATGCCTACAGAGAAAAATTGTGGTGGAGATAGGTAAAAGACAACTCTATGCCATGGGTTAAACTATGGAAAGAAAAATACTCCCTGGGTGTCAACCCTCAGGAGATGATCAGGTCAGGGCATAGGGGAAGGTTCAACCATCTGGACTCTTTCCCGGAGAAATAAAAATTGGATACAGGGTCACAGTTTTCAGGAAATTTAGAATGGGAGAAAAATGAGATTCTAGGAGAATGATTGGAAACAGGAACCCAGAATGGAAAATCATGACAAAGAGGATATCAAGAAAGAGATGATTCAGCA
Organism: Picea engelmannii; assembly: GCA_009831015.1. Classification (NCBI taxonomy): domain Eukaryota; kingdom Viridiplantae; phylum Streptophyta; class Pinopsida; order Pinales; family Pinaceae; genus Picea; species Picea engelmannii. Next base: position 71,872 of record ML805205.1, on the reverse strand, counting down.
AAGGAAAATGAAAATCTATTAGTACTAGAAACAAAGGGAGGAGAACACTGTATGGAGAATTTGGGACAACATAAAAATAGAGCTCAGGGAGGCCTGATGGTAAAGGAGGTTGAGGAGGAATTGGGTAAGAGGAAAATTTGGGTCTCAGAAGAGGAGGATCAATTAATATGGGGAAGGAAAAATGGAGGGGAATTCAATCTAAAAGAATCCCGACACTATATAGAAGGATAGGACCAAGAAAATCTAGAATCCCATTGGGAGAGGCTCTAGAATTTCCCTCAATGGTCCAAGAATAAAGTGTTTAAATGGTTAATATTACACAAGAAGATATTGATCTGGGAGAACCTAACCAAAAGAGGATTCATTGAGCCCTGAAGATGTCATCTATGTGAGATCCAGGAAGAATTGACTAATCACCTCCTCGATGAGGGAAACTACATAGTTGAGATCTGGGATTGGGTAGTTGTAATTTAACGTCAGTCAAATAGGGTAAGGGGGATATCAAATCCACAATTAAAAACTGGAAGGAGAGGTATAGAGATAATGAGGTGGTTAACCTGTGTTGGGGACTAATGTTGGGGATGATAATATGGGCGATTTGGAAAGAACGAAACATGAGAAGTTTTAGGAATGAAAGACAACTAACCTCTAGGTTAAAAGATATTATTATAACTCAAATAAGAGAGACAATGCAAATATTTAACCTTAACAATTCCAAAAACCATAACTCAGGCCAAGATCTAAGAATTATGGAATTGTTTCATTTGAAATATTTGGTCCTTAACATACCTATGGCACGGGCTCCATAGATTTAGATAGGATTCAATACCTGAGTTCCTCCTTCGATAGGATTCATAAAGTTGAATTTTGATGGGGTGTCGAAAGGAAATCTGGATTGACAGGAGATGGCAAGGTAATAAGAGATAGGGGAGGGATCATCTTACGCTTGTATGTTGGGAGAATAGTCAACTCTAAAAATAATGCAACGAAGTTTGGAGCTCTGGAACTAGGCCTTGAAATTCTACATAGAGAGGGCATGGAAAATGTCATCATGGAGGGAGATTTGACACTGGTCATCAAAACAACGAAGAAACTTTAGTATGTAACCAAGGTCAAATTTGTTGTAAGGCATTTAAAGCCTCTAGTGTACTCCCTTCAAAGAATCAAAAAACACCTGTAAACCTTGAACACGATAGAGTTTAGATGGATTCGCAGGTTGGGGAATGTGTTGGCAGATAGGCTAGCCAATAAAGGAGTTAACAATGAGGGATATGTGTTGGATGAGGTTTGGTCTAGAATCCCAAGGGTTCAACTCAAATCAGACTACATCCACTTGGCATAACGAGATCACGATGTTAGCTTTAGGGACGATGATCACATCGAGGATGACGTGGGGATCTTTGACCCAGTGTGGGACCCAAGAGGCATATGGTGGTCACAACACCTGGCCCCCAGCTATCACGCGGGAACAATAAAGGAAGCAACTGGGAAGACGGATGGAAGTAAAAACCAACAGAAAGGTTACATAAGATAGTGCGAGAGAGAGGTCAAGTAGCAGGCCAAAAATTCATGACGAGATAAGGGGTTTGGAGATGGTGATCATCAAGGGAGGATCATTGACCCCCAGGACAAGTATGGGACCCAGAGTGTTCGGATATAGAGACAATAGGGACATAATTAAGGATCGGGGGAGCGATCTTAGCATAATGGCCTGATTTTCCTTACCCGCCAATAAAGAAGGTTGAGCTCACCACCTCAAGATAGAATTAGTATGAGGTACAAGTACTCAGAAGAGAGACCATTATAATAAAAAGAGTTGCAGACAGGGCTACAACCATAAGGGTTTAGCTAGTGGTGAAATGTATAGTCTCAAGCTCAAGTCGGTTAAGGGGAGACGCAGAGTGAGGGTCTAGGAGAAAGGAATTAGTAGAGAGTCAGGTAGGTATAGGGATATTTCATGCTTGAAACATACCCAGAGAAAGAGAAGTCCCCAGGGGAAGGAGATATCGGAAAGCTTGTGGTGTTTGATGAGAATCGATTAGGCTGCAAGAGATGCAATGAAAAAATTCCAAACGATGGTATCACAGAAAGGGAATGAAGCAGTGAATAAGTGGTAGGAAGAGATAAAGGAGGCGCAAAGTGGAGAGGAGTGGGGGGAGATTTCTCAGGAGGTAGATTGGATAAAATATTTGGGGGCTACCTGTCCTAGGGAGACCCTCTATTACAGAACAGTGGAGACGGCGTGGGTCACCAAAATGTTGATAGGTAAGGAAAAGTCTAATCGGGAGGAGGCACACAAGGATGAGTAGTGGGATATTAAACCCATGATGGAAGAAATTCATCGTCGAATCAACGGGTTAGAAACCATTGTCAAGTTGTTAGTGGAGGTAGAGAAGAACTAGTAAAGTAATCAAGAGTGGCTTGCTGCGCAGTTCTATCTATTCCTCAGATGCATACACCATCTGGACATAACACCTGCATATGGCCAAGGAGGATCGGCTTAGATATGAAGGACTAGTATAGTCTCCCCAAACGAGGACAACAAAGGCCAAGCAGGTGGGGTGATAGACCACTCCCAGGTGCTCAACCTTTTTTAGTTCTTTGTCTGTGTTTTCTTTTGTCTATACCAGCAATTATGTCGAGGATGTAGTGGGGTGTGTTGTAGGTAGTATCAGTCTTTAGTAGTCTCATACAAAGATAGGAAAATGGTCCCAGGAATTAGTTTATCGGATAGTTATCTTTTTCTCTTTGCAGGAATGATGAAGATACTAATTGCAGTATTTTTGTGTGAATAATTTGATGGGTTTTCTACCAATGTTTGCTAATAAAAATGATTCATATAATGAATTCCTAGATGAGAATGATACACTTCACATGTTTTCGTACTAGGGGTATGAGTCAATTGAGAGAACACTCGAGTAATGTTAACTGACTCACTGAGAATTTCAATGTAGTGGTAAAATAGGAGAAGGAGAGTTGGTGTAAAGGGTCACATTTACCTCAAAACCCAAGTTTACAAGGAAAATATCAACTTTATAATGATCAGACCATTATTTTCCACTTACATGTTAACAAAAGATGATGTTTGGTCGACTTGACTAGTGCAACGATTGGAAGTTGGTAAGGAATATCATTTGACTGCATAGAAGAAAACTGACTACACAACCATTATGGAGTTGCAGACATCACGAGAAGAGACTGATCGAAGAAGTGGAAGGTGATGAAAAGAGTTGATCGATTGGTGGACCTGTTCGACTACTGATGGCCGAATGCAAGGAATTTTCATTCTGTGAATGGACACTAATCAATATGAATTTCACAGTACACTAGACCAAGAAAAAGGTCTGTTGTATTGAAGTGAGCTAATTATTGCATTGAAAATATTTTGGCATTGAACTTAAAAATCTTTTCTTATTCATAAATCATATAGAGTGTATAAGTCAATGTATGAAATCAATATAAATGATAATGGTAGAGTTTATGGTCTAATAAAATTAATTTGGAAGATTTTTTGTAAAGTATTACATAGTTAAGGAGTTTCAAAACATCAAAAAGAGTTACATGAAGGAAACAATTGAGTCAAGAGCCTATATTTATTATACAATGGAAAGGAGGGGTTTAAACGTGTGTCTTCAAAGGAAGGAAATCCTCTCCATCGTTGTAATGTAATTTGGTGCCTAGAATATAAGTTCATTTTCTTCCTAACATCAATGGATACCCAATCGACAACATCTAGTGAGTTCGTAAAATTCTGGTACCAACAAAAAGAGTTTTTGAGTTTTACTAGCATTAGTCTAACTATTGAGTTTTTTCCTATTTTTTGAGTCATTCATGTGTAGTAGAGTCTTAAAATTAATTCATAGTTAGTCATCCTTCATATAAATTGAATTGTAGACTCCATACATTCCAAAAATCCTCAAATCATATATAAGCATAGCTAGCAACAGAGAAACAGTTCAATTGAGAAAAATTGACATTGAGCAATGATTTAAAGATTTAAGTGACAATTTTGCAGTAGTTGATTAGAGTACTTACAAAGAGAATTAATGATGAGAATTGATCAGAAAATATTTTCAGTGGATGAAGGAATTCAAGAAAGAGACATCTCCTAACATACACACACAAAATTTTAAAAGACTAGATGATGGCACAATAAATATTGAACATATTGAACCGCCTAGTATAAGAGTTGTAGAACAATTTCATGCGTTGTGACCATGAAAGTGACGGAATGGTAGTATTGGTTAATTCCATAGACCCTCGTCGATTCCATAAAAGGATCCCCCAGGAGTGGTAGTTCGTTGGAGCTGCAATAGAGTGTGCCCCGACGGTTCCTGTGAGGAGTAAACTTTGTAGTTGAGAGAGGTAACCAAAGTCTCCCATGAACAAATCCACACAACAAAAAGCATGGAAATCAACGAGTTGGGAAATGTGATATGTAGCCATTCAGATCCATTGGAAACTAGTCATAGTAAACCTTGTATGCGTGTATCCTCCTATACAATTGGCAACTTTTGTAGTTGATTTAACTATGTAGACTAGTATGCATAGTCGATGTATAGTAAGGATACTTCTGCAAGAGTAGAGACTCAAGATGTTGTTACACACTTTCTCAGGACGAGCAAGGATTTGAGTGTGGGGGAGATGTTGGGAGGCCTCTTAGGCCCTTATAATAACCATCATACATTATACATAGACATTAGTATAGGTAAATATACATTACCATAAGTAAATACATGAATATATTTAAAGGATCAAGAGAACTTAACAAATTATTGATTGAAGTGGGTGCAACCACTCCAACCATCTCTATTGTAAATACTCATGAACATGGAATACAAACTCGGTTGGATATCCTTCCAAAAAATATCTCCCTCTTCCTGAATACGTGTGTGTTCTTGATGTGTTTTCCCTACTGTAGTCTCTTCTTGAATGCATGTAATCTAGAATATTACAACACATAGAAATAAAGTGTAATAAGTATATCTACATTTATATATAGTAGAATATATATGATTGTGTGAATAAAAAAACTTACCACAACAACGAGTGATTCATCAATACACATTCTTTCGAACCATGTTGCATTTTGTCTCTCAAACTCTCTTATGTTGGATGCACTCCATACTTTGTTTTCTACATGTTTAATATGCCATGGAAAAGAACAGTCAATATAATTAATATAAAGGTTTCTTATTTTTCCATTGATTATAAAACAATGTAAGTTAAACAACAAATCTACTTACAAATTGTTTAATTAAGCCTTGTTACTTCAACATATACTCACAATCCATGCTTAACCCAATGTCTATTAATTCGTCGGTTGGCTCTTCTTTGTAATTTAACACCTATTAGAAGACATCCATGGAAAAGTGTAAATTAATTATTTAAGTATAAATATCACAACAAACATGAAATATTAAGGAAGGCCAACATGTAAGTACTCACAAACTTTGTGATAAGCCTTTTATTCCTAGTTGTCCCGTCTTATGTGTTGAATGAGTTCCATTTTTATTTATTTTTTGCAAAAAAACAATTGAAAATTAGTATTTCATGTGATAATTAAATTTGATATACATAAAATAATAAATGAATGATTACATACCTTTGATGCACATTGTTGTTGGGTTGGATCCTCATGTGATGCAATTATGCTCATTTCCTTTACCATCTCCTTGTATACTTTTTTGGAAATACCTTCTGGCATGTATTGGTTTTCCCCTCATTTCTCCCTTGGAATTTTCATAATCTTCCTAAAAAATGAAAAAGTACAATAATTTTTTAAATCAACATGAAATTAATTATAGCAAAAAAATTAATTTGGTAATTTTTGGAACATATTATAGAAAAACATGTTTAGTAATAATACTTTGTAATTGATTTTTTTTGTTATTGTAAGTTTTTTCTATTGCAAGTCTCATGGGTCTCATTGACCATTTCTCTAGAAACGTTTCTTATAGTTTATGTATAACCTGATTCTTTGAGTCATTGAATTTATTTTTGTATTGTAAGTGGAAAGTACATCTATACGTTTTTTCCACTAAATCCGTCAAAGCTCTATAAAATAATTTTCCTATCTTGTTAATTTCTAGCATCACTCTAGATGAACTGAGGAACAAGACATCTTCATTTACATCCTTCATAATTTTTATCTTCTTAGGATGATATTTTGTTCCCTCGCTATTGATCCCCACCCAACATTAAAAAACTGTGAAATCGAGTGTATAAAACGTGTTAGCGATTAAAGTTAAGAAATTCATTTTTAGTAAAAATTCAAATAAAAAATAAATGTTGATTACATTTTGATCCAAGTAATCCCTCTCTTTGTAACATTTCCATAAATATTTTATGCACTTTTGCACTCACATTGCGAACAATCTAATCAAATTTCTTCAATTTTTTTCTCTACATGACACTCCTTAACCAATGCACATTATTAATTTAAACATACAAATAATTCAAATATATTAAATATTTAATAAAACTTAAAGAAATTTCCTTGTTCTCTTGTTGGTATGATATAACGTCACGCTCAGTGCAATAAGTTGTTTTCCTTTAACTTCTATCGACCATTTCTATAAAAAAAAATAGGTTAGGAATCATTAGATATAAAAATTACATTTTTTTTTTACAAAATAAGATGTTGGTGTGTATAATAAAATAGTACACACTTATGTGTAAAATAAAATAGTATGTACCAATGCGTTAATAATATGTATACACACTCATATATGATAACCATACTCTTACGAAATTGAAAATGTTTTGTTAAAAAATTGTTATATTCATACAATGGTCTATAAATTAATAGAAGGACCAGTACCTAAATATTGTTTATTACACACATAAAAACTCATGAACAAATTTAAACATGACACTTTACATATTAAAAATAATGTTATTTTTATTTTAAAATTAGTGGTGTTGTTGATAGGAACATGCACACCCATGCAATATTCCTGTACAAAGAACCTGCGAACTACATAAACATTTTTTTAAAAGAAAATTGACAATGACTAGGTTTGGAATCCAATACAATGAGTGGTCTCATTGCAATGGATATAAAATGCCCCACATATAAGTAAATAAACTCTATAAAAAACCATTTCTTAAATTAAATCTCATTGTGAAATATAGAGAGGAAAATCAAGAGAAAGAACAAGGAAGCTAGGGCTTCCAATATTGAAGGTAAGAATGAAACCCTTTTGTTTTTTTTGAGAATGCACTGAAAATTTCTTGAATCAAATAGGGGAAATATTGAGATGATCAATAGAATGAAATCACATACCTGGAATTTCTCCTCTGCAGATTTTTGTGTGACCTACAATGATCCCTTTGAAATTTGGCTCTTCAACAAACCCTACTCACTCCAAAGTATTTGTTGGCAAATCTCTTTTGTACAAATCTCCCCTCTATATTTTGACAAAAAAATGAAATAATGAATAGTGTTTTTATTTATAAACATATACATTAAAAAAAAAAAAATCTCACTCACTTTTTCGTTGTTTATTTCAATGCATTGACGATAGATGTGTGCACTATTTTTTTGTAACTTACTTTTTGGTCAGCTATGAAATTTATAGCGCAATGGTGTGGTTTTTAGGAAAAAAGGCATTGACAAACAATTTAATTCACAAAATATAAATGCAAATATATATATATAAATTTTATGGAGCTTTTTCTTTCTGGAGGTAAAAAAAAGAGGTCACTTTTGGTGCCTCTCATAATTTTGCACATCGGTGCATGTTATATATAGATACACAAGGGAATTAGAATATAATTAGTCACACTGTTAACTTTTAAAAGTCATTCAAAATTTTGTTCGAAGTTAAATTGTTTTGTGCTTCCCAAGATTTCTTTTAAGAATGTATTCACGTATTGATGATTATTTTGGCTCAAATGCTAGAAAAAAAGTTAATATCGAATGGAATTTTTTTCATATTCCAGCTCATTCCATATAGTTTCAAGTTCCTCAATTTATCTCTCACCGATTGCAGTAAGTCTATATTTTATTTATAATTCATTTATGTCATTGAATTTAGGTTATGTATGCACATGCATTTGAATAATTGTTCATTGAATTTTGTACTATCGTGATTCAAGATCTTGTTCAGATGCACAAGATATTCCACTTATCCCAAAATGTCGCAATATATTATCAGGAGAAAGATATTTTAGGAATATGTTTGATGAAAACAGACAGTTGCTTTACACCTCCAATTGTAACATGCCATCTTCTAGTGACCATCCTAGGTTGACGGTATTACCGCATGAATTATATCTCTTTTATGGCACCTGAGTAGTATGTGGTTATTCAAAATGTAAAGGGTTGAAGGACAACCCTCGACATGTCACATTGTCCCATTATATTAATGGTCAACTACCCAAAGTTGACAGCCTAATACCTCCCACTACAGTCAAGAATCTAGTAGGTGATATAGAAAAAACATGTAGGAATATTTACATATGCTCCTTTTTTGAAAATTTAGAAGCCATATCAGCTAAGTTTCATCATAAATTGACCAACCCATCTCCTTCGGTTCAATCAATTGACAGTTCTAGTGAGACAAAGTATGATATCAATACTACCCAAAACATATTTACTAGGAGATCCAAAAAGTTGTATGAGTCGAGAGAAAAAACATCCAAGTACACACCAAAGTCGATTCAATTGTTGGAAGGTAGCAATGACTTCCCTCTTCCTATCCATTTGCAAAGTAAATACCAAACTTGTTACAACTAATATTTGTATGGTGCTTTCATGTTTTCCGTGTCTATGCCCGATGTTGGAACCCGATTCTCTTTTTTTGGTAATAGTTATATGATTTCCAAGTCTAAAATAGATGTTGCAAATCTTGGGTCGTTTATCCTTTCACATGTATCCATTCCTTCCAAAAAATAAGTAGCACTTATGCCATTTTTTGTCCTCTTTATAGTCGGTCAATTAATTGAATATTGTGAGATACAAACATAGAATTTCCATTCATAGTATGTGCAAGAAAAAAGAGCTATTCATGAAAAGGAAGGCATCCAGATTTGTAGTTGTGCATGCAATATGTAGTTTGTATCCTAGTGACGCTTTTTTAATAAACTATAACTTTCATAGACCACTAATTGCTCATCAAAGATGCCTTGCATTGGGTCTACCTTTGGACGTCCACTTGGGGAGTAAGAAAAAGATGATTGAGTAATTGTATTTTTGGATTTCAATGGAAATAATGTAAATGTATTGCTTAATTCAACATTTATTTTATAAAGTGGTTGGTTGCATGTTTATTATTGGAAAACAAATTTCATTATTCTAGTAAATTTTTGGTATAATGTTTGAACATAATAAATGCATTGTGTTAATAATATTATCAATGTAATGGTCAAAATTTTTATAATCATGATTCTTATGATGAATGACATGTATACCATCTACCATTGCACCCCACCACAATGTAGAATCAGGAGTTTTCTATTAAACAAGTTGTTGGCACCCAAAGTTTTGGGTAAATATCGCATGCATGACTAAATGAAGTTGTGTGCGCCTATTCCAGTTTTAGGCATGCTCAAGTACTTGCATGAGAGGTGATATGAGGCATGCATTTTAGGTCAAGTTTTGTAATTGCACACTAGTTTGAGTTCTTACAAATGTGCATCAGTCCGAGTTTTTTGATTTACACTAGAAATCAAGAACACACTTCATGCACACTCGAATCAAGAAAATAATCTTCAGAAAATATCCCTAAATGATTAATACAACTAGCACAAGGGAATGTGGAGCAAAAAGACGATGATCTAGCAAGGTAGTTGATATTGAAATGATTCCAAAGAGGCTATGTGGAATTCATGTAGGTAACAAAAGCATGCAGGACTAACAATTAGAGGAGTGAGTGGGGAAGAACTAAAAGTGCTAGAGCGTCAAAGACAAGAAGTAGATAAAAGGGAGAAATGATAACAGAAAGAGAGTTAGCTTGTTAGGTAGTTGGTTTTTGTTTTGATAGTTGTGGATATCGTTTTCATTGAGTTCTCTCTGAGACTATGTTTTGTAATGTACCTGGTTGTAATTTTGATTTTTTCACATTGGTAGAGTATGAAAGGAAGTGTATAACATTGCATAATTTAACACTGGGTAAATGTATAAGAGAGAAAGGATTTGGTGTTATCAATGAATGAATTGCTGAATTGATGTTTGTGGTGATGGAATAAAGATACTAAATCTATAGTAATTATGGTATTATGATGTGTTATGTATGCTTCAATGGAATGTGTGTATTGTTGTTGCCTATTGTTTTTTTTTTTGACAAGAACGGTTATGTTGCATTAATCGACTTTTTGGCAAGCCAGAATCAGAAAGTTACATAGTTGAAGAAGATTGGTGACCTCTAACAGTGTTGCCAACCTTCTTGTGAATGTCTTGGGAAACCAATCCCATCTGCTTATTGAGCTAATTCGAGAAAATGACAAAAAATGCATACATGAGTAAATTCTCACAAATTATGAGCATAGTAGAAGACAGAAGCAAAGCATTAAACCGAGGGGAATGAAGATTTCCCCTTAATGTAGGGATCCAGCTTTTTCTGGGAACCTAGAGAAATGTTGGAGGCCGCCTCCTTTTCTCTGTGCACTTTATTGGTCTTTCGCCCTCGGGTAAGGGGTGGAGATAGAACTGCGTTGTCGTCAGGTTCAGAGGTATCCACAAAGCCGCTGGTGGGGACTGAAATAACTAGACCTGCAGAGGCAGGGGGTTCTGGAACTGAAGCCCTGGGTTCTTTTGCTGCCATTGTTTTTGGAGGGGTGGAATTCGGAGGGCTTTCATCTGTCGGAGGATCTACCATAACTTTTGTTACTTCTGGATCTCGGGCTTCATCATCCTTCAGCACATCAAAGCTGTTTTTATTTTCTAGAGATGCCTCTGTCGTGTGGGTGGCCTTTGCGGCTTGGGCTGGCGGATCCTTTCACCTTGGCTGCCATCGTTGGTTAGTTACTGGCTGAAAATCATCTTCTTTGACTGGTCCCGGCTCCTCAGAGGATTTGGGGCATCTTTTGGTGAAATGACCGTAAGCATGGCACCGGAGGCACTTAAACGGAATTTGCTCGTAGTCTAGCTATTGGATATGGCACCATTCCCCCAGTGAGAGCTTAATGGCATCCGGAAGTCCTTTCTCGAGATTAAACTCAACACAAATATGAGCGCAGGTATATTGATCCCCCTTCGGCTCCGCACTATCCAGGAAACGCCCAAGCTTATTTCCAATGTCCTCCAGAGAGCTTAACCCCCAAAGATGCAAGGGGAGGTGAGGCAGCCTAACCCATACTGGGGCTGTTGTGATCTCGACTCCGGGGTTGAAGTCAAGAGTCCAGGGGGCTAAGAACAGCGCTCTCGACCCCATGAAATAGGGTCCGGATCTGAAAACTAGATCCCGGTCCACTTTCCTCTCGAAGATGAAGACAAAAAAACCCCTTCCTACTGCGCACAGAGAAACTTCTCCCTGTATCAGCATCTTCCAACGCTCATCCATCCATGCCTCCATGGTTTTGGGACTTGGCCACAACCCCGTAAACTTTCCGATGAGGGAATTTTCTGCTAGAAGGAGGGAAAACTTGCAAGGGTCCTCTGGAGACAGCTCCAGAGAAGGGATCTCCTCCATCTTCTTAACAAACTTAGACGAGAGAGAAGGCTTGGATTTAGGTCCTGCTGAGCGGACTAATGTTTTGAAAGCTTCCAAAGGATATTTTTCCATCTCGGCAATCGGGATAGGGGCCATCGTAGTAGACGGCGACCACCAGCAAGCAAGAGGCGTAGCAAGTCGCAGAGGCCACACGCATGCCAAACTGGGCGCATGCCCCACTGGAACGCTTTGATCCGTGGCCCTATAAACCCTGGTCGCTGCTAGACGCATCCCTTCAAACAAACGATCGACCTTTTGCAAACAACGGAGGCCAATACCTCTGCTCCAAAACGCGTGCAAATGCTCAGGCAAGATGTTGAAACACCAAACCGCTGCCCTGGACCAGACCACTGCTCCTGCAAGTTTGGGGACAGGCGATTGGATGCCGATCCGCGGCCTTGGATGCTCGGCTGCTGCAGTCCGCGTCCCTGCACTCGAAACCAGAGCGAGGCGGCTAGGGTTTGGGCCCTAGCCGCAATGACTTGTCTCGCCTCATCTTCATGAACTAGTTTTTTTTGCCTATTGTTAATTGTTAAGTAGTTTTCAATGGATTGTCTGAATTCCAACCTAGATGGAAATTTGTCCAACTAGTCTTTCATAATCATCGACAAAATACCAGATGGCCTTTGTGATTCTCATGGCGTCTTGGGTGAGACCTTCTTCAGTATTTGTCTAAGGATTGATATGTTGATGCCTTGGGGGTTTTGTTGGTAAAAATCTGGATGAATCCTGGGTCTTCAACACCCTAGCGTTAAGAAATATGCTCGCAAGTGAGATTGAGCCAACAAATGGTTCCATTGTTGGGACCTCAAATTCTTATATTAAATGATGAAGGCAAAGGATGAGGTGGTATCCATATCAAGAGGAAACTCAAGATTGGTTGACTGTGAAGGAAGATGATTTTTCTTAGAGGGAAACTCAAGGTATGAATGTCAATGTGGAATGATGGAAGGATAAGTATCTCTACACTGATATGCATGAAATTTTCGTTGTTGAATTTCCATGTCTTTTGTATGTGTGGTTGAAGAGGTAGAATGATACTAATACTACTTTGAGGACAATAGAACCAGTAGTTTGGGATCCAACCATGGTTTATAGGATGAATCTATTGGATAACAAGTGGACTTGATACATTGAATTATGGTTTTTTCTGAGGTGAAGGATGGGTATATAATTTAATTTGTTGTGAAGTACACTGATTCTTTTAGAGAGGTTGAAAGAAAGTTCATGAAAGGCCCCAGGAAAAGGTTGTTGGAATAAATCCCACTCCGGATAAAAATTATGTTCATGGAGAAGGGGTTGATGTGCATGGAGCTCGACAAGATGGAAGAGTAGAATCCCCTAGCACTGGGGGGGGGGGGTGGAAAGACATGAGAAAAGTGAGAGAGGAGATGGATCTGTTGAGGAGGATCTAGAATTTAGTAACATAGGAAGTTAACAAGGGGTGCACAATGAGGGTTTAGGCCCAGAATAAAGAGAAGGAGACCGCACCGGGAGGAAGTGAGAAAGAGCGTGTTATCCCATACAAGAGCACAAATGAGGAAATTCTCGCGAAAAGGTGCAACATTGAGTGTAGGGTATTTAGTTTGTTATATTTTGAATCCCTTGGACTCAAACCTTTGTATTCTCTAATACCATGTTGATATTCATCCTCTACTAAACACTCGACAATTAGCTCAAAATAAAATCACTTTATCTACTAAAAGAACAACTAAGTAATCAACTAAACATGCAACAAAAGTATAAACTAGGAAACCAAAATATCACACACAAGACACCAATATTTTCGGGTGTAAACCCCTGGAAAAAAACCCTGGAGGGTAAATGAGTTCCAAGATGCTTTTATTAAGGTCAAATTAGGGATCTTGTAACAAGGATAATGGTCCAATAAGATAATATAAACTGCATAGAAACCTGACAATGCCTATGTTGTTGTAGGACCCTGTACCAGACGATTTCTCAAGGTCTATGTGATTATCCCTCAACAAACTTGTGTATGTACATGACTGTATCCATTGATACCTATGTACATGTAAAAAACAATTGTATGGAAACTTGTGTATGGTGCATGCACCACTTTCCTTTTTTTTGTATCCTCTGTAACCCACCTATGGTTTCCTATTATCTCTCTTCTCCTTGACCTGTATGACCTTTAGATGTAATTCCTTCTCCACCTATCCAGGATCTTGAATCACCATCCTTTTTTATCCAACCCTCTCTTCACCAATACTTGGATGAAATCTCTTCACCCAACCTGTGAGATCTCCTCACTCTAGTGTAAGAAAATGTCCTTTTCTTATACACTCCTCACACTATCAAAATTACTTATTTTCTATCCTCGAACTTGGTATCTCACCAAAGTCTTGACTGTGTCAGCTCCCTCAACGCAAGTCTCTCACAAGTGTATTTCACACAAGTGTCCTCTCCTTCTCCCTAGACTTTATTTTATAATCACGAGTTACAATCTATTTCTAATCTTCAAAATGATATACGGTTGAGATTACATATCACACCCACTTAATATTTAGGTTACATGTTGCATGTTATGCATGTTCCTTAAATAACTCAATTCACTAATAAATAAAATTTTACTATAATTAATTCCTTTTAACTAAAATAAACTCAAGGATAGAATATTTTTGACAACTTCCACATGCTAGACACATGCCAATGCGAAAGTACATGTCCAATTCTACCACTAAAATCAACACTCCATCTTCGTGTGGAAGGTACTTATCCCACCTAGAGTTGGATTTATCTTCACTACCAGATTTGCTACCATTCTTGCTCTCCAGTCCACCTGATTGACTGCTCCCTTGACACATAAGCTATCCCTGCCATCATGTTCTAACATGTCTTCGAAGATTCATGGCCTCTGAACATTCTCCTGGAAGTCTCCTGCTCCTGAGCATCCTGCATGGCTATCTCGTACCATGAATCCTTCTCGACAGACATGGAAGAGTGCTCCTTCCTACTTGAACCTGAAGGTTGACTCCCTTTGAGTTTCTCAACCTTCGGAGCTACCTGCTCCTTGTTCTATGCCACTATGTTTCTTTCCATTGCTTACATAGGATGGCCCTTTATCCTATACAAGTTTCTCTCTCTAACTCCAAATATAACTTGTTTGTCTGAGCTAGATCCTCTAGGCTTGATCTGTGGCTTTCCATCTTGGAATGCTATGTCAAATCCCTTCTTCTCAATCACTGAAACATAGATCACACTCCTCTTCAGTTCTAGCACCCATAGCAAATTTGTCACTCTCAATGTGCCTCTTGACTCCAACTAGAAAGGTATTTTTCCAGATTCCTTTAATGCATGTTTGGTCCCCATACCAAATTCTACATGCATCTCTAAGTTAGAATCTGTGAATCTCTCGAACATCTCTAATGCTCTTGTCATATGACATGTGGCTCCACTATCAAATAAAAATTATATGTTGATTACCTTTTGATTCACCTAATCTCTCTCTTTGCAACATTTACATAAATCATTTATGCACTTTTTCACTCGTATTGCAAAAAATCTTATCAAGTTTCTTTAATTTTTTTCTCTACACGACACTCCTTAACCAATGCACATTATTAATTTAAACCTACAAATAATTCAAATATATTAAATATTTAATAAAATTTAAAGAACTTGCCTTGTTTTCTTGTTGGTATGATCTACCATCATGCTTTGTGCAATAAGTTGTTTTCCTTGAACTTCTATCAACCATTTCTATATAAAAAAAAAAAAAATAACAAGAATCATCCGATATAAAAATTACGATTTATTTTTTTACAAAATAAGATTTTGGTGCGTATAATAAAAAATTACTCACTGATAAGTATAGTAAAATAGTATGTACCTGTGCATTAATAATATGTATACACATTGGTATATCATAACCATACTCTTAAAAAATAGAAAATGTTTTGTTAACAAATTGTTATATTCATATGATGCTCTATAAATTAATATAATCACCGGTACCTAAATATTTTTTATTATGCACCAACGAACTCGTGAAAAAATTTAAAACATGACACTTTCAATATTAAAAATAATGTTATTTTAATTTTAAAATAAATGGTAGTGTTGACAGGAACATACACACCCGTGTGATATTCTTGTAAAAAGGACTCTGTGAACCGCAAGAGCATTTTTTAAAAATAAAATTGACAACGACTATTTTTGGAATCCAATGCAATGAGTGGTCTCATTGCAATGGATATCAAATGCCCTAGATATAAGTAAAGAAACTCTATAAAAATCTATTTCTTAAAAGAAATATCATTGTGAATTATAAAGAGACAAAGCAAGAGAAACAACAAGGAATCTAGGGCTTCAAATATCGAAGGTAAGAATGAAACCCTTTTATATTTTTGAGAATGCACTGAAAATTGCTTGAATCAAATAGGGGAAAGATTGATCAATAGAATGAAATCACATACCTAGAATTTATCCTCTGCGGATTTATGTGTAACATACATTGATCCCTTTGAAATTTGTCTCTTCAAAAAAACCTACCACTCTAAAATCTTTGTTGGTAAATCTCTCTTGCACAAATCTCCCCTTTTATATTTTGGAAAAAAAATGAAATAATGAATAGTGTTTTTATTTATAAACACATACATTTGAAAAAAAAAATCTTGTTCAGTTTTTCGTGGTTTATTTCAATGCATTGATGATAGATGTGTGCACTATTTGTTTTGTAACTTATTTTTCATTGGGCTATGTAGTTTATAGCACAGTGGTGTGATTTTTATGAAAAAATGCATTGACAAACAATTTAATTTATAAAATACAAATGAAAACATCCATATTTAAATTTTGGGGAGATTTTTCTTTCTAGAGGAAAAAACAGAGGTCACTTTTCAGTGCCTCTCATAATTTTGTGCACCTGTGCATGTTATATATACAAAAACACAAAGGCGTTAGAATATAATTAGGCACACTATTAACTTTTAAAATTCATTCAAAATTTTGTTTAAATTTAAATTGTTCTATGCTTCCCAAACTTTGTTTTAAGAATGTATTCATGTATTGATGATTATTTTGGCTGAAATGTTGGAAAAAAAGTTTAAAATATAAAATGGCCAATTTTTCATATTTCATCTCATTCAATATGATTACAAGTTCTTCAATTTCTCTCTTGTCGATTGCAGTAAGTCTATATTTTATTTATAATTCATTTATCTCATTGAATTTAGGTTATGTATGCACATGTATTTGAATAAGTTTTCATTGAATTTTGTAGGATCATGATTCATGATCGAGTTTAGATGCACAAGATATTCCACCTATCCCAAAATGCCACAAGCTCTTATCAAGAGAAAGATATTGCACGAAGAAGTTTGATGAAAATGGACAGTTGCTTTACCCCGCCAATTGTAACATGCCATATTCTAGCGACCCGCCTAGGTGAACGATATTACACCATGAATTAGATCTCTTTTATGGAACTCCAGTAGTATGTGGTTGTTTAAAATGTAAAGGGTTGAAGGAGAACCCTCAAAATGTCACATTGTCCCATTACATTAATGGTCGACTACCCAAAGTTGATAGCCTAATACCTCCCACTACAGTCAAGAATCCAATAGGTGATATAGAAAAGACACGTAGGAACACTTCCATATGATCCATTTTTTAAAATTTGGAAGCCATATCAACTAAGTTTCATCATAAATTGACCAACCCATCTCCTTCAGTTCAATTAATGGAGAGTTCTAGTGAGACAAAGTATGATATCAATACTACCCAAAACATCTTTACTAGGAGATCCAAAAAGTTGTATGAGTTGAGAGAAAAAACGTCCAAGTACACACCAAAGTTGATTCAATTGTTGGAAGGTAGCGATGACTTCACTCTTCCTATCCATTTACAATGTAAATACCAAACTTGTTACAACTAAGATTTGCATGGCGCTTTCCTGTCTTGCATGTCTATGCCCGATGTTGGAACTCAATTCTCTTTTTGTGGTAACAGTTATATGATTTCCAAGTCTAAAATAGATGTTTCAAATCTTGGGTCGTTGATCCTTTCACATGTACCAAACAATCAGGAGCACTTATTTCATTTTTTGGTCGTCTTTATAGTCGGTCAATTACTCGAATATTGTTAAATACAAACATAGTGTTTCCATGTATAGTATGTCCATGAACAAAGAGTTATTTATGAAAAGGAAGGCATCCAGATTTGCAATTGTGCATGCAATATGTAGTTTGTCTCCTAGTGGTGATTTTTTAATAAACTATAACTTTCATGGACCATCGGTTGCTCATCATAGATGACTTGCATTGGGTCTACCTTTAGACGTCCCCTTGGGGTGTAAGAAAAAGATGATTGATTAATTGTGTTTTTGGATTTTCAATGGAAATAATGTAAATGTATTGCTTAACTCAAAATTTATTTTATAAAGTGGTTGGTTGCATGCTTATTATTGGAAAAAAAAAATCATTCTTCTAATAAATGTTTGGAATAATGCTTGAACATACTAAATGAATTGTGTTACTAATATTATCAATGTAATGTTCAATAATTTTATAATCATGATTCTTAGGATGAGTGACCTGTGTACCATCTACCATTGCACCCCACCACAATGTCAAATCAACAGTTTTCTATTAAACAAGTTGTTGGCACCTAAAGTTTTTGGTAAATATCATGCACATGCATAAATGAAGTTGTGTGTTTCTATTCCAGTTTTGTGCATGCTAAAGTAGTTGCACAAGGGGTGATAGAAGGCATGCATTTCAGGTCAAGTTTTGTAATTTCACGCCAATTCAATTTCTTACAAATGCGTTGTTGGGGTCTAGGTATGAACGATTTATTCACCCTTTTCCTACATTAATTTATCAATCCGGGTGTGTATTCTTTCAAGGAAATGTGCAAGGTATATGCAGAGGCAAGAGCACAATCCATTCTGGCCAAGGGTTCACGATTAAGATTCAAAACATTGTTGTAAAACTAGATTAATTACAACTTCCAAAAAACAGTCATAGGAATTAAAATACTGTAACAACAAGCATAACTAATAAATAATACACACAGAAAGACGTAGCACCTAATCAGAAGAGTGGGCCCAACTCTCTGATCAGGGTTGCGTTAGTCACAACGAAGATTAAAACAACAACGTAGATAATGCTTTATAGATCTGCAAAGGGTTATTACAATATCAATGGGGGCATCCCCCATTACAGGAGTAAACTGTCTTTTATACATGGAGAGGGAGAACAACCTCTTTCCCCAAAACATGGTAACCGTATCCCCAAAAATATACATTAGTTGGAACGACACCAATACCAAATAGACAAGATCAACGAGATGCCCAAGAATGGTTAAGGGATCTGCGACTCCATTTGTGCAACCTCCTTATGGCTTGGTTGTTGATGTGAACAGTGGATCTGTTGCGGGATACTGAAGCCTTGGTTATTGTTCTCTAGAAGATGCGGTCAAATGTTCATTTTAGTGCTGCAAATAGGCAAAACTCCGTGACTTTATTTCATTAATAAAATATTCCAATAGACAAGGCAGGGGTATTTACCTTACAAGTTTAGCATAGTAAACCTAGGTAAATAAGTGCAAAAAGGTAAAAAAGGTAATGGAAATGCAGTAGAAAGATAGCCCGATTTGGTGCCCAACATCTCCCCCCAACTAGCCTTATGCATGCCCTCATTCAGTTTGTCATCTCCACAGTTCTGGATTTCGTTGACTGTTGGCTTTCTGAAAATGGGCGAGATCATATTCTTCGGCCATCTCTGTCCCTGGAACATTAAAGCCGTCTGAAAGGAGGACTTCTTCCCACCAATATTTCGAGACGATATACGCTGGAGTGTAATTTTCTACTGGCAACCAAATAGTGGGAAACTGAAACCGGAGTCCCATCCATCAGACCCCTCATGTTCAGACACATGCCACATATCTGGGCACCCTAGGGAGCACTCGTGCAAAATTTGGTGCCCTAGAAGGTTCCCTATTCTGGATAGTTGTAGGTGACATCATCCACCTTTTTTGATAGCAATCAAGGGCCTCTTCATGAAAGGTGACTATTTGCTTAACACAAAGATCAAGGCACCAATTTTGTGTCCTCATCATTCTGTCTCTATTCCCCTCAATTCCCAAAAATGTGTTGTGTTTAGTGAACATGGTTACTGACCTCTCAGGTTCTCCTCTTACTATAAATGGCTTTGTAACCTGATTAGATTCAAATGTGTTAAAAGCCTTCTGCCAGCTGATCTAGTTGAAAGTGTAAGAGGTGAGGGCCCTTAAATGAATGTCTCCCACATATGGGACCGGATTGAATTCTCTGTCCAGGCACAACAAATACCCATGTAGGTAAACATCACACATCAAATGCTGAGTTGGCACGTCGTGGTGCCTCATTATTCGGAGGAATTGTACACCATTTTCTACTTTATAACTAATCTCGTTTTTTATGCTCTCCATGCAGAATAAAAGAAAACGTTCATGTAAGAATAAATAATAACAAGAAGCAAGGGGGAAACATGCCATCACCTCTTGTGCCAAATTAAACATCCGCTCCTTATCAGTTTTCAGCTCTGCCACTTGCTTTTCCAGCTGCTCCATCTTGAGTTTCTTCTTCGCATGCCTTAATCTCATGATGTCTATAGGCTCCACATATTCAAAAATAGTTGTGGAGGCTCGTTCCTGAGTTTTTCTGACCTCGTTTTGATACTGAGCCACAATAGATTTCCAATTTTGCACTTCGACTGTTAAGGCATGCTCACGGTCTTCAAACAATCGCTCGAACGGGTCTGTTTGAGTAGCAGTAGAGGTTATGGCTACCTGGTCCATCTGAGTCTTTGTTTCTACTCCTATGGCCTTGGACTTTCTAGCTTGCTACTTGTATTTCTTCATCCTCTTCTGCATTTTTTGTACCTGTTTTCTTAGTTTCCTGACCTCCATCTTAAGCTGCATTGTCTCTTTAAACTGTAGCTGATGTTTTTGTTTGACTTGGAGTCTTACGACCTTCTCGCCTGGCTCTTCCATTAGCTCATTCGTCGGGAATTCTTCTCTTGGTCCCTCCTCTTCGCCTACAGATATTTCCTCTTGTTGCATGGTCACCGCAATTGGTGGTGCCCTTGTGAGATGCTCTCCTACTAATGTGTCTATTTGAGTAGCATCCATCCCACACGATTTTGGCTTTTGTGATCAAATTGGAGGAATGGTGAGATCTTCTTCTGTGCGCCGAATAGAACGAGTTCGCCTTGCTCCTCTTGGAATAAAGAAGAAAAAGGAGAATTGGCAGGGATCTTCAATGTTCGGTCCCGAGGTCGACGCTGATTCTTGTGGGTCAGTTCTATGGTCGGGGTGGTCACGACCTCTTCTTCATTTGAGTTATCCTCCTCCATCAACTCCATGGTGATAGGAGGTCCTTGTGGGGTACCCTCGGTCACAATATCGACCAATTCACCCTCTCCTGTCTATTGTGCCCCTGCTTCTGTGGTTAGCATGCTATCAACTTGCTCTGCTAGTTCCACAGGCGAGGCTGGTTCTTGTGGGACAACCTCGACCATGGTACTAGTGGGCCTTTCTGTGTCAACTTCCACATCTTCCATTGGTTCCATGGTTTCGGCTTGCTCTTGGGGAGCAACCTCTTCTTCAAATTCTTCAGCTTCCATCTCCATCTCTTCCAGTTCCTCCTGGTCAACATAATCATCTTCTCCTGCATTTTCCTCCTCCATGGCTTCTAGTTCATCTTCCCTAGCATTTTCCTCCTCTGTGGCTTATGTTTCACCTTCCCTAGCAGCCACAACGGTTGCTACTTCTTCCCCTGTGGAATCTCGAAACAGTTCCCACGGGATCGGGATTCGTCTGATGGCATTCATTACTAACAGCTGAACCAATCCATGGTGGGTGATGACCGCCAATACCTGTCGTGACTCCTGAGCCAAATGTGCCATTAGGTGAAGGCTTCTCAATAAGAAATAAGGCACATTCAGTGAGAAATCCTCTGCTTGGGGAAATTGCATGTGAGTTAGTATTCAGAGATGGTATTTGAATATGGTGGAGTATCTCCCTTCGCAAGTCATATATATCATGACGAACTCCGCTACTTCTTCCCATGGATGTGGCAGCGATTTTCAGTCGTATCCTCGACCCTTTTGCACGATGGTTTCTCCCGCCTATAAAAAGGCTTCGGGAAACTCTGGAAGGGCAGTCCTTCTTGAAAACCATCGCTGTCCATTTTGAGGGAGTCCACTAACTTCTGCGATGGCTTCCTCTGTCACAGGAATTTCAATTTCGTGGACTCGATAGCTTCCTTCTCTCAAGTTGAGTGCAAATTCTGCCGCAATTTCTTCGTTCGACCCTTTCAACCTGTCAAAGTAAACATTCCAGCCCGTGTTCTCAAAGACCTGCCATACCTTCTGATTGTTCCACACTCTCATTGTATCTTCAGGCTCATGCCACACAAATCATCCACCCATTGTTGTAGAGGTGAAGTCAGCATGACGAATGCAGTTAGCTGGTAGAGGAAAGTGACAGGGCTCCAAACCATTGGCAACTAAAATAACATCATGTCGCTTTTGGGGACAATGGATGAAACAGTGCTGGTATGTTTGAAAATGATGACAGATTGTGGTGGTACTATCAGAGATTTAATGCAGTGTGTTGGGGAGGTGACTGATTATGACTCTGCATGTACAAGTATGCATTTCAACATATCAAATTTATGATTATGAAGTACTGAAATCATTGGATTTTGTTTGGAGAGGATCGTGTGTCATGAATTCTTTTTTGTGGTATGCCATCGTTTATTATGATGGTTCCCCCCCAACTTAATTATGGCCGTCCATGACACGTTTTGATGTCTTTTTGGAATATTTTAATTAAATCCATAAAAGTTGGTGGAGACGTACCTAGGGACCTACCTTATGGTGGAGTAACAACAAAATGTTTGACGGAGTAATGGCAACAGGGCATAACAACAACAAGGAGTAACAACAACAGTGAGTAATCAACAACGACGGAGTAACGACGATGGCGGAGTAGCGGAAATTATGGAGTAACGGCACCGACGAAGTAACAACACTGGCGGAGAATCAATAGTTGCGGAGTAACGACACCAGCGGAGTAACAACACCGGCGGAGTAACGGTAGTTGCGGAGTAACAAAATTGGTGAAGTAACAACAGTTGAGGAGTAACAACAGTTACAAAGTAACAACAGTTACAAAGTAACAACACTTAGTGGAGTAATCAGTACACACTAGTGGAGTAACAACAATGTCTTTATAGAAGCACTGGTGGAGTAACAACGTCAAGTGTTAGATTTCTCCTGGCCATATTCCTTTGTTATTCCTGCAAAATACAAACAAGTAAGAATTTTTTTTTTTTTAAAGACAGAGTGAGAGCGTCCTTCATTCCAACAACCATTAAATCAGATGAATCAAAAAGGTGTTTGACAAAGGCATTTCTAGAGGCTGGACGGTGGTATCGGTGTCCGTTTACTAAGAACAAGGTATGATTCTCATCTATGGTAATTAATCTAACCATTCCATTGTCGAACACTGCATCCACTTGATATGGCCCCATCCAGTGAGTGCGAAGCTTGCCTTTGAAATCCTTAAATCGGGAATCGTAGAGTAATGCACAATCTCCCACATGAAACACCTTACTTTTGATAAATTTATCATGCCATTTCATTCTTTGTTGTTGAATAGTAGTGGTCTTCTGGACAGCTACTGACCAAACCTCATCCAACTCATTCAGTTGTTCCAGTCGATGTTTTTATGATTCTGATGGGTCTAGGCCTACTTCTAGAGTTGTTCTGAGTGTACTGATCTCAAATTCCACTGGAAACAAGGGGACTTTCCCATAGACTAATTCAAATGGATAAAACCCAATTGTGTTTCGCCATGTTGTTCTGTATGCCCATAAAGCTTCTGGAAGTTTCTGTGCCTAGTCTCGGCGATGACTTTCTACTGTCTTTGTCAAGGTATTTTCCAATACCTTGTTTGTGCTTTCTACTTTCCCATTCACCTGGGGGTGATAGGGGGTTCTAACTCTATGTCTGACCCCATATTTTTGCATCAACTTTCCTATCATGTGATATGTGAACTGTGATCCTCCATCCGACACAATTTCCCTTGGAGTACCGTATCGGGAAAAGATTTCTTCAAAAAGAAAGTCTGCCACTACTTGTTTTGTTGCTCTTGTGACTACTCTGGCTTCCACCCATTTAGTTACATAATCAGTGCAGACTAGGATGTAAGCTTTCTGATGAGAAGGTGGGTTAAAGGGTCCAACAAAATCAATGGCCCATTTATCAAATGGTTCAAGGACCATCTGGGGCTGTAGAGGCATTTCATCTGCTTTCCCAAGTTGTCCCATCCATTGGTAGCTATCACACCTTCGTACATAATCCCAGGCATCACGAAAGATGGAGGGCCAGTAATATCCCATTTGCAGCACTTTGTGACCTATTCTTTTATCTGCAAAATGTCCTCCACAGGGCCCATCATGTGCAACCTTCAGTATCTCATAGATATTATCTACCACACAACGTCAAATATGTTGGTCAACCCTTGTATGAAAGAGATATCCTGCCATCCATGAATATCGGGTACTCTAGTGAATAATCTTCCTTTGCTGCTTATATGACAGATGACAAGGCACCTTCCTTGAAGCAAGATAATTAGCAATATCTGCAAACCACGGAGTGTTAGCAGATACTGCAAAAAGATGTTCATCTAGAAAATTATCTTCAATTGGTGTATTCTTACCCTCATGTTCTATCCTAGATAAGAAATATGCAACCACATTGTCCTTCCCTGGTTTATCTACTATAGTAATATCAAATTCCTGCAGTAGCAAAATCCATCTTGTGATATGACCAGGGCTAACAGGTTTATTCATTAAATACCTGATAGTTGCATGATCAGTATGCACAAAGGTAGGATACCCAGTAATGTAATGCCAGAATTTATTGATGGTGTAAATGACAACAAGGAACTCTTTCTCAATCACTATGTAGTTTAATTAAGCAAGAGCCAAATTCTTACTAACATAGTAAACTGCGTATGGTATTTTTTCCTCTTGTTGTCCTAATACTACACCAATCGTTGTTTGGGAAGCATCCATATGAATATGGAAAGGTAATGCCCAGTCCGACCCTCTAAGGATCGGAGTGCTACAGACCAATTCCTTAATTCTTGTAAAGGCTGCATCACAGTCCTTTGTCCACACAAAATCTGAATCTTTTGTTAGCAATTGAAAAAGTGGATGTGCTACTTTAGCAAAATTTTCTATAAAACGCCTGTAATAACCAACACAACCAATAAAGTTGTGTACCTGCATGGGCGTTTTGTGTGTCGGGAAATGCTGAATTACGTTTGTCTTTGCTGGGTCCATCCGGATTCCTTTAGCTGAGAGAAAATGTCCCAGAACAATTCCCTCTTCCATCATCATATGGAATTTTGTCGTACTCAGCGAGACACACGCTTGTATACACCTTTCGAGAACTTTTTCTGAATTTTTCAGCCCTTCAAGAAATGAATCCCCATATCGAGTAAAGTCATCCATGTAGATTTCAACACTGTCATCTATCAAATCAGAGAAGATTCCCAAAATTTCCCTCTGGAATGTTGCAGGAACATTACACAGGCCAAAAGGAAGGACCTAGTATGTGAATGTTCCCCAGGGGCATGTGAAAGTGGTTTTGTCCTGATCTTCAGGAGCTATCTAGATCTGGTTATACCCACTAAACCCATCTAGGAAAGAAAAAAACTTTTTACCAGAC
This sequence comes from Picea engelmannii, assembly GCA_009831015.1. Taxonomy (NCBI): domain Eukaryota; kingdom Viridiplantae; phylum Streptophyta; class Pinopsida; order Pinales; family Pinaceae; genus Picea; species Picea engelmannii. Next base: position 46,470 of record ML805205.1, on the reverse strand, counting down.
AATGTGTCCAGAACTTGATCAATAAATGGCAAAGGAAAATGATCTTTCTGCATTGCCTTATTTAATTCTCGATAATCCACGCATATCCGCCATTTACCATTTTTATTAGGGACCATTACTAATGGGGAGACCCATTGGCTATCTAAGATGGGGTAAATAAAACCTATGTCTAGTAATTTCTGAAGTTCTTCTTTCACAACATTTTTCAATGCGGGGTTCATCCTTCTCTGAGGTTGCCTCACAGGAAGACAATCCTCCTTAATGTATATATGATGGGTACATGAATTAGCAGGAATCCCCTTCATATTTGTATAATCCCAGGTGAAGGTTTCTTTGTGTTTCCAAAGGAAATCCATGAGTTACTTCTTCTGGGATTCTGACAGGGTTGGATTAATATTCAGGGTTTTTCCTGGTTCTAGTTCCACTGGGACACTTTCACTGGGTGCATCAACTGGTAGCTCCTCTGATCCTTCTACTATTTCAATTGTTTCCTGAGTCTCACAACTTAGGATAGATTCTAGGAATTGTTGATTTGTTTCAGAAACGGAGCAAGGCTCATCCATAAAAGAGGTGATTACATCATCTTTCGATTCTATTTTCAACTGAAGAGCTTGTCCAATAGTGAGGACTGGCCTCAATTCCTCATTTTCTATTTCGGGCTCTTTCCTAGATAAAATTTTCTTGATTCCTACTGGTTTTATGGATGGGTTTGGTTCTGCAGGTGGATATAACACTAAGTTATTAATTTTGTGCCCATTGGAAATAACCATGTTCCCTAATCGACACCCAATGTAAGCATCTGCAGTAGCCAACCATGGTCTACCCAAAATCAAAGGATGGTCGCCCACCGAAGATTTCATATGTAAGACCAGGAAATCTATGGGATAGTGCCATGAATCCACTGAAATTGTTACATCTTCCAACTTTCCTACAGGTTTGACTGTGGATCAGTCTACCAATTGCAATATTGTAGGTGTATGTTTCAAGTTATGAAGACCTAATGCATGCATGGTTTCAGTGGTGATAACGTTGATGGCAGCACCCAGGTCTACCAACACATTCAGAATCTATACCCCATTAATTTGTACTGTCATAATTGGGTTCCCCAGATCTCCATACTTTTCAGGCATTGACTTTCCCATTATGAAATCTGATAATTTTCCCATAACATGAATGGTAAGGGGGTCTTTGGATTTCTTTGCAGGTTTCTTTGCAGGTTGCGTTAGTCACAGTGAAGATTAAAACAACAACGTAGATAATGCTTTATAAATCTGCAAAGGGTTATTACAATATCAATGGGGGCATCCCCCATTACAGGAATAAATTGTCTTTTATACATGGAGAGGGAGAACAACCTCTTTCCCCAAAACATGGTAACCGTATCCCCAAAAATATACATTAGTTGGAACAGCACCAATACCAGATAGACAAGATTAGCGAGATGCCCAAGAATGGTTCAGGGATCTGTGACTCCAACTGCGCGGCCTCCTTATGGCTTGGTCGTTGCTGTGAATAGTGGATCTGCTGCGGGATACTGAAGCCTTGGTTCTTGTTCTCCATAAGCTATGGTCAAATGTTCATTTTAGTGTTGCAAATAGGCAAAACTCCGCGACTTTATTTCATTAATAAAATATTCCAATAGACAAGGCAGGGGTATTTACTTTACAGGTTTAGCATAGTAAACCTAGGTAAATAAGTGCAAAAGGGTAAAAAAGGTAAAAAAGGTAATGGAAATGTAGCAGAAAGATAGCTCGATTTGGTGCCCAACATGCGCTTTGGTCCAAATTTTGTGATGTGCACTAGAAATCAAGTAGACATCACATGGACACATGAATCAAGAAAATAATATTCGGGAAATATCGCCAAATGATTACTACAAGTAGCACAAGGGAATGTGGAGCAGAAAGATGATGGGATAGCAAGGTAGTTGAGATTTCCATGATTCCAAAGAGGCTACGTGGAATGCATGCAAGTGACAAAAGCATGCAGGAATAGAAGTCAAAGGAGTTGTGGGGAAAAACTAAAAGTGCCAGAGCACCAGAGCCAAGAAGTAGATAAAATAGTAGCAATGACAACAAAAAGAGAGTTAGTTTGTTAGTTAGTTGTTTTTTTCTTTATTGTTGTGGGTATTGTTTTCATTAAGCTCGCTCTGAGACTGTGTTTTGTAATGTCCCTGGTTGTAATTTTGAGTGTGTCCCATTGGTAGATTCTGAAAGGAAGTGCATGGCGTTGTGTAATGTCATAAAGGGTAAATGTATAAGAGAGAAACGCTTCGTTGCTATTAATGAATGAATTGATTAATGTATGTTTGTAGTCATGGAATGAAGATAATAAAGTTGTAGTAATTATGGTCCTATGATGTGTTACTTATGCTTCAATGGAATGTGTGTATTTTTGTTTCCTACTGTTAATTGTTAAGTAGTTTTCAGTGGATTTTCTGAATTCCAACCCTGATGGAAATTTTTCCAATTAGTCTTTCATCATCATCGACACAACACCAGATGGCCTCTATGATCCTCATGGCATCTCAAGTGAGACCTTCTTCAGTCTTTGGCTAATGTTGGCCCTCAACCAAGTTTTGAGGAAACATTGGTCAGGTTTGACCACTTTTTGGACTTTGACAGGTTGGTCGAAGATGGAGCACCCAGGTAGAGCTGAGATCGTGGTATCTCACTTGTTTTGTGGACCTAGCAAGGGGTTCATTAGGGTTTTTATATTAGGGTTTATGAGATGTCGACCCATGGGTTTACCCATGACTAGGCCTTTCTGTAAGCGAATGTAAAAGTATAAATAAGAAAAGATTGTAAGGTAGAAGTAGCTTAGAAAAGGGATGTAATTGGCTAAGTGCAAGAGGTAAGTAGTTTTGAGTTTCTTCGTGCAACAAAACATGTATGTAAGGCTCCATGCTTGATAGAGGAGTTGGCTCTGTGCCTTGACCTGATTTTGGGAAGGTGGATCTGGTGCTTAGTGCACGGATCACATGTCTGGTGCGAAGCTTGGTTGTGTGGCTTGGTGCATAGGAGCGTAAGAATGTAAGATATTGGAGCCTAATAAAGAAGAAGAAGTAGTTGGTGGATGTAGCCCCACACTGGGGTGAACCATGTATATCATGTGTTGATGATTTTCTTTGTTATATGATGTTTATGTTGTGAATCTACTTAGTGCATGGATAATTATGTATGATAGATAGATCTATGAATGCCTAGAGATTTATTTATGTTATATGTGTTAGATCTAACTTATGATGCTAAGCGTGATGTGTATTTTGTCATTATTACTGTGTTGATCTAATCTTAGGTTTTGTTCTGCGATGTGAATAATTTTGATAAGCTAATGCATGATACCTTTTAAGTACTTTGTGAAGTGTTATAATCATTGATCTGTGTCCCATCTTGGTTACAGATACTTGATTCTTATAACCCCCCTGCCTCTACCTTGGGTGAGACTTCACCTGCTTCACAGGTGTTGCCGAAAGGGCCGGTAGTTAGGGTTTTGTTGGTGCATTGTTGAAGCATTGAACATTGGGTCTTCCCCTATGCCAACAAATGGTTCCGTTGTCGAGACATGAAACTTTGATTGTTGGGAACTGAAGTAAAAAGAAGAGAAGGTTTGTGTGTAGATCTATTGTTGTAGTGCACATTATTCTACTTGAATTTTGAAGCTCTATGCTAAGAAATAAACCCGATCTGAAGAAAATAGGTAAGATCTTGAAAAAGGTAAATATTTGTACTTTGATAAGAGTAAGATAAGTGGAAATTTTTATTTCGAAAGCATGAATTTAAGTATGTTTAATAGATTTTTCCTAGTCTGAAAGCTGGGGCACAACAGGAAGAAAGAGTTGATCTAAGTAAGGCTAATATAAATGAAGAAAGATACGTTATTCCTATGCATATAAATAATTTTGGACTAATGAATGGATGCAGGAACCTAGAAAGAATTTTTGTAGGTTGTAGGTCCAGCACTGTGATCCTAGTGCGTAGTAGAAGAAAGGTTGGGAAATGATTAAGAGAAAGAGAGGATTGACATTATGTTATAACTACAGAAGACTGGGACATCTTGCTAAGGAATTCCCTGGTATAGGTCATATTTTTCTTTGTTGTAAAATTGTTGGTCATAAGGTTGAGGATTGCCCAAGGTCGATTTCTAAAGTTGAACGAATGGACATGAATCAAGAAAATAAGAGCATATTAGAAGATTAGAAAGAGAAAGGATAAAGAAAGTTCAGACTACATTAGTACAGTTAAAATTAGTGATGAATGATCACAAGGATGTCAATTTATTAGAGATCATGAAAGAAAAACAACACATAAGCACAAGAATAGGAGACTTCAACATAGACTGTGTCTTGGATTAGGAAACACAAGTGAATATTATGACAGAAAGCACCTAGGAAATTTTGGGAAAGCCCACTATGGTACCTTCATTAGGAAGGATAGGCGTGTTTAAAGGAAAGATGATAACCCTATGTGGAAGAGTTACTAATGTACCTATTATCATCCATGGAACATCGACTGAAGAGGAATTTGAAGTCATTAAAATGGTGGAGAACAATGCCTCATTCCCTCTTTTGTTAGGAAAGACTTGGATTGAGAAAGATTAGATTAGAAGGAAAGAAGAGGGAGAAGCTACAGAAAAGAAAAGGCAAGAACTAAGGGATTTTATAGCTAGAAAAATAGATCGAATTCTAGAAGAACAAGGAGTTGATTTGAAGCAACAAAAGGCAAGTGAATTAGCTATGAAGGTTCAAATAACGCAAGAAGGTTTGAAGGACCTGTCTACGCAAGAGAGAAGAATACCCACCCTGGAATTAATAAGAAAAGATGTATTAACTTTGAACCCTTTGAAACAACATCAACAACGTGAAGCTACTACGCTAAGAGAAGATAAGAATAAAAATGGAAAGAGAAATCCAGAAACAATTAGAGAGACTCAGATCATAGTAAATAAGGCAAGGAAGATCAGTAAGAAGAGAGCCAAGTTAGAAAATCTACAAGAAGTTACAAAGAAGACTTTGCAGGAGGCAGGCTTTCAGGCTCTAAACCTCGCTGGAACAGCAGAACCATGTAGAATGGGACTTCACCATGGAGAATCTATATGACCGTTGGAGGTGCCCTGACCATTAGAATGACGCTCCAAATGGCTAGGAAACAAATTTATGGATGGATAGATCGTCGTTGGATGTTGAGACTGTGCCATAATGGATGGATTCGCATTAAGGATGCATAGGGAGAAGTTGAGAAGGGAAAGCGAGGCTACAAGGTAGCCTCTATCTAGGATGGCGCAATGTGCCTAGCTTGCCAACCCATAGCTAGAATGTTGGAAATATGGCTATAGCAGAGATGACGCAGATGGTCAAGGTTGTCATTGATGGCAATCGATTGGTTATGGAGCACGAACAAGAGATGATGGAACACAGAAGTTGAAACACAGATGCTGAAACACAGATGCAGAAACACAATGCTGAAACAGAGCTGGAACACAGAAGCTGAATCACAGATGTTGGAACACAGATGCTGGAACGCAGATGCTGAAACACAAATGTTGTTGGTTATGGAGCACGCACAAGAGATGCTGGAACACAGAAGTTGAAACACAGATGCTGAAACACAGATGTTGAAACACAAATGTTGAAACACAGATGCAGAAACACAATGCTGAAACAGAGCTGGAACACAGAAGTTGAATCACAGATGCTGGAACACAGATGCTGGAACGCAGATGCTGAAACACAAATGCTGGAACACAAGTGATGGAACACAAGTGCTGGAACATAGAAGCTGGAACACAGATGCTGGAACGCAGATGCTGAAACACAAATGCTGGAACACAAGTGCTAGAACACAAATGCTGGAACATAGAAGCTGGAACACAGATGCTGGAACGCAGATGCTAAAACACAGATGCAGAAACACAATGTTGAAACAGAGCTGGAACTTATGCTGAAACACAGTGTTGTAACAGTTGAAACACAGTAATGTTACATATGTTGAAACACAGCGCTGGGTTGAAACACAGTGTTGCATGATGTGGCATGCGTAGAGGAGGCATACAAAGAGCCGGTTCAGAAAATCAGGGAGAATGCTGGCATGCGAAAAGCAGAAGAAAGAATGAAAGAAAGGGAAACTGCAGTTGGAGTTGAGAAAAGAGGAAGGACTTTCAGTCTAAAAATAGACTGGCAGTTAAGACAGGAGGAACACAGCGT
>ML805205.1:0-32293 GCA_009831015.1 Picea engelmannii | reverse complement strand
TAACATGGAAAGCTCATCAGAAAGAACCACCCCATGCAAGTCACCAGGTTCGTGGTGGACCTTGCAGGGAAATGCGTGGAGGGGATGTGGATGAATTGGGTGAGCTACCTCATCAACGAGCTTGAGAAAGATTGTTGTGAAGCGTAGGATCAAGGATACGAGTTCCACTTTAGCTGGCTACTCATGATGATTGCATTCGTTGCTTGTAAACTACCGGAAGGAGCTACCTTCCCAGATATTGAACCATCAGAGTCATTGGCCTCGAGGTTCTCCACCTTATGGTATAAAAATGATTTGTCGAAGAAATGGTAGTCAAGCATAGTGTTCCATTCCTACTATTAGCAACTGAAGGTTTCCATTGATTTTTTCCCACTCATGAGACCATGCACATTGCACCAGTACCAACCACTAGCTAAGTTCTGTGCAGATCCACATTTTATTTATGTCACTGCGTGCAAGGATGAGATAAAGGAAGAGTTACAGTCCTATTACAAGCTGACTAACGAAGACATGGAACAGATCATGAAGGAGTGGCCGAAAGAGTTCCTTGTACCGGTCGATGATGAATAACGCTATGACCCTAACATCATAGGAAGCCCCTTGGTCACCCGGTTCGAGCATCCAGGACAGACAAGTGCAAAGAAGAAAAAGAAAAAGGAGGAAGTCCAGGATATACAGACTAATGAGGAGAACAACACCTCGGAAGAAAGTGGACCTGGCTCACTCATAGGAGGAGGAGGAGACAAAGTAAATCAAGAAGGAGGAGGGGAAGGAGGAGAAAAACAAGGAGAAGGTGAAGTTACATCACCGAAGGATCCCCCTATCGAGACAGAAACATCAAATAAGAGGAAGGTTTCTCCATAGAAACCTTCAGCAAGAAAGAAGACCCATGCCAACAAGCCCTAGGTGGAGGTGACACTCACGGAGGATGACATCGGTCTAGTCCATGGAGCAATGGAGGATGCGTCTAAAGACCTCCTACAGAGATATGGTGTGAAGAAAGAAGAGTTGTATGTAAGAGTTGAGAGGGAACTAAAGGAAATTCAGCGAGCCATTCAATTGAGTCACACAGTACCTACTACGCCTTCCTCATCGGAGACTATAGATTTGGGGGATGAACCATCCCAACTTCAAAGACATGTAGATGAAACATAGGCTAGGCTCCAGAAAATTCAAGAAGAAAAGAAAAAGGCTACATAATCCCTCAAGAAAGAGAGAGAATAGATCTTAGAGCAACTACGAGTTGCGCAGTACTGTGTAACCACGTATGGAAATGAGAAGGATGAGTTTCGGGAAATGCTTGAGGAGGAAAAACCAAAGATATAGAGAGAAAAGGACCAGTTGCTCGCAGAGCAGACTATGGTCAAAGAAATGGTGAGCAGAGACTTCGATCTGTCACAGGATTGGCATAGGAGGAACATGAAGCAGTTGAGGTTCAAGTAACAAATCTCGTTGAGGCCATCCAACAGATTCAAGCAAGGGTAGCAGAGTTGGAAATCCAAGTAGTACCAAGCACTTCGCAGGAAGTGCGTGACCATAGGGAGGAAGCTGCTAAGAGCGCAGTTGAAGAGATCAAATCCCTCACCTCAGAATGAAAGCAACTGAGTGACAAAAGAGCACAGACCTACAAACTCCTCAGGGAAGATCCAGAGCTTAGGAAGTTGGAAGCGCAGCTACAGAAGGCACAACAAAAGGCAATGACAGTTCAAGTGCAAATGAAGGCACTCATGTCAGTCGAGAGAATGAAGATATCACAAGAATAATGCATGGTCCAACAACATATTACTACCATCCAAGGTAGACTAATGGAAGTCACATAGAGACTACAACCGGTGCAGGAGGAATCCTGTGCGGTGTTTGAATAAAGTGAAGGACAAGGTTCGCAACTGGACCAAGTGGTTGCGATAGTGGAACAACATCTGAAAGGGCCTATTACAACATAGATGATCCAGGAGTTCATTGAATGGGAGGCTCAGGTGAAGCAAAAAGTCGAGGCATATCGAGCTAATATCGAGGCCTTCGAAGTAGTGTTTCCCAGATCTAAGTGACTCTAGACGAGTCATAGGTGAGTGTTAGGGGCCTGGTGGCCCTTGACCAAGTTTTGAGGAAACATTGGTCAGTTTTGACCACTTTTTGGACTTTGACAAGCTGGTCGAAGATGGAGCACCCAGGCAGAGCTGCGATTACGGGATCTCACTTGTTTTGTGGAACCAACATGGGGTTCATTAGGGTTTTTGTATTAGGGTTTATGGGATGTTGGCCCATGGGTTTACCAATGACTAGGCCTTTATGTAAGTGAAATAAAAAGTATAAATAAGAAAAGATTGTAAGGTATAGGTAGCTTAGAAAAGGGATGTAATTGGACAAGTGTAAGAGGCAAGTAGTTATGAGTTTCTTCATGCAACAAAACATGTATGTAAGGCTCTGTGCTTGATAGAGGAGTTGGTTCTATGCCTTGACCTAATTTTGGGAAGGTGGATCTAGTGCTTAGTGTGCAGATCACCTTTCCGGTGTGAAGCTTGGCTCTATGGCTTGGTGCACATGAGCGTATGAATGTAAGATATTGGAGCCTAATAAATAAGAAGAAGAAATTGGTGGACGTAGCCCCACACTGGGGTGAACCACATATATCATGTGTTGATGGTTTGCTTTGTGCTATGATGTTTATGGTGTGAATCTTCTTAGTGCATGGATAGCTATGTATGATAGATAGATCTATAAATTCCTAGAGCTTTATTTATGTTAGATGTGTTATATCTAACTTATGATGCTAAGTGTGATGTGTATTTTGTCATTATTACTGCGTCGATCTAATATTAGGGTTTGTTCTGCGATGTGAATAAAGTTGATAAGATAATGTATGATACCTTTTAAGTACTCTAAGAAGTGTTATAATCATATATATATGTCCCATCTTGGTTACATACACCTGAGTCTTGTAAACCCCCTTGCCTCTACCTCGGGTGAGACTTCACTTGCTTCACAGTTGTTGCTGAAAGGGCCGATAGTTAGGGGTTTTTTGGTGCGTTGTTGAAGCGTTGAACCCTGGGTTTGCCCCTGTGCCAATAGCTAAGGATTGATATGTTAGTTCCTTGGGTTTTTTGTTGGTAAATCTCAGGATGAATCCTGGGTCTTCAACACCCCAGCATTAATAAATATGCACGCAAGTGATATTAAACCAACACATGGTTGCATTGTGGGACCTGAAAGTCTTGTATTAAATGATGAATGAAAAGAATGAGGTGGTATCCATCTCGGGAAGAAACTCAATATTGGTTGACTACGAAGGAAAATTTTTTCTTAGAGGGAAACTCAAGGTATGAATGTCAATGTGGAATGGTGGAAGGATATGTATCTCTACACTAATATGCATGAAATTTTCTTTGTTTAATTTCCATTTCTTTTGTATGTGTGGTTGAAGAGGTAGAATGGTATTAATACTAATTTGAGGCCAATAGAACCAGTAGTTTGGGATCCAACTGGGATTTATAGGATGAAGATATTGGATAACAGGTAGACTTGATCCATTGACTTCTAGTTTTAGGACGGGTATATAATTGAATTTTTTGTGGAGTACATTGATTATTTTAGAGAGGTTGAAAGAAAGTTCATAGAATTCCCAAGGAAAAGGTTTTTGGAATAAATCCCACTCTAGATAAAAAATTTGTTCATGGAGAAGGGGTTTATATGCATGGAACCTGACATGATGGTAGAGTAGAATCCCCTAGCACTGGAGGGGGGTGAAAAGATGGGGAAAAAGTGAGAGAGGAGATGGATCATTTGAGGATGATCAATAATTTAGTAACATAGGAAGTTAACAAGGGGTGCACAATGAGGTTTTAGGCCCATAATGAAGAGGATGAGACCGCACCATGAGGAAGTGTGAAAGAGTGTGTTATCCTAGAGAGGAGCATAGATGAGGATAGTCCCACGAATAGGTGCAACATTGAGTGTAGGGTATCCAGTGTGTTATATTTTGAACCCCTTGGACTCAACCCTTGGTATTCTCTAATACCATGTTGATATTCATCCTCTACTCAACACCCAACAATTAGCTCAAAATTAAATCACTTTATCTACTAAAATAGCAGTTGAGTAATAAACTAAACATGCAACAAAAGCATAAACTAGGAAACAAAAATATCACCTAGAAGACACCAATATTTTGGGTATAAACCCCTAGAAAAAAATCCTCGAGCGAAAACCAGTTCCAAGATGCTTTTATTAAGGTCAAATCGGGGAGCCCGTAATAGGGATAATGGCCCAACAAGAGAATATAAACTACATGCAAACCTGACAATACCTGTGTTGTTGTACGACCCTATACCAGACTGTTTATTTAGATGTACATGATTTTCCTTCAGAAAACCCATGTACGTGCATGATTGTCTTCACTAAGACACATGTACATGTACAGAAAACCCATATCGAAACTTTTGTATGATGCATCCACCCCTTTCCTTTGGATTATATCCTATGAAATCCACCTACAATTGCCTCTTCTCTCTCTTCTCCTTGGCCTATATGACCTATATATGGAAGTCTTTCTCCACCTATCCAAGATTTTGAATCATGGTCCTTTGTGATCCAACTGTCTCTTCACCCAACCTGTGATATATCCTCACTCTATTGTAAGAAAAATTCCTTCTTTGATATCCTCGACCTTGGTCTCTCACCAAAGTCTCGAGTGTGTCAACTCCCTCAACACAATTCTCTCACAAGCTTATCTCACACAAGTGTCCTCTCCTTCTCCCTAGCCTTGCTTTTATAATAATTAGTTACAATCTATTTATAATATTCAAAGTGATATGTGGTTGAGATTACTTCTCACACCCACTGAAGATTTAGATTACATGTTTCCTGCTATGCATGTTCCTTAAATAACTCAATTCACTAATAAATAAAATTTTACTTTAATTAATTTCTTTTAACTAAAATAAACTCAAGGATATAATATTTTTGACAACTTCCACATGCTAGACACATGCCCATGCAGAAGTACTTATCTAGTTCTACCACTAACATCAACACCCCCTCTTAGTGAGGAAGGTACTTCTCCCACCTAGAGTTGGCTTTATCTTCACTACCAGATATGCTACCATTCCTTCTCTCGAATCCTATTGATTGACTTCTCCCTATGACACAGAAGTTATCCCTTCCATCATGATCTGACATTTCTTCATAGACTGACAGCCTCTGAACATTCTCATAGAATCCTCTTTATCCTGAGCATATTGCATGGCCATATTGTACCATGGCTCCTTCTTGAGAGACATGGAAGGGTTCTCCTTCCTACATGAAGCTGAGGGTTGAATCCATCTAAGTTTCTCAACCTTCGGAGATACCTGCACATTGTTCTTTGTCACTCTATTTCTTTCCATTTATCGCATAGTCTGTCCATTTATCCTATATAATTTTCTCTCTCTAAATCCAAAGACAACATCTTTTTCTGAGCTAGATCCTTTGGGCTTGATCAATGCCTTTCCATCCTAGAACACTACGTCAAATCCCTTCCTCTTAATCATTGAAACTGAGATCACACTCCTCGAGTTATGGAACCCATAACACATTTGTCACTCTCAATGTGCCTCCTAACTCCAAATGAAGCAATATTGTTACAAATCCATTTACTGCGTGTTTGATCCCCATACCAAGTTCCACATGCATCTCTCATTCAGATTCTTTGAATCTATCAAACATATCTCATGTTCTTTTCATATGACATGTGGCTCCACTATCTATCAACCATGCATCAACTGATATAATTCCCAAGGAAGTCTAGGAAACAAGTAAGAACTCTATCTATTAACACTTCTTACAAAACTGATCCACTTGAGTCTTTGTTTTCGTATCTACCTCTGGTTGTGCTTCGTTCCTCCCCTTCTTCCTATGTGGACATTGACTTTCATAATTTCCAAAATTGCGACATGAAAATCACTTTACTTTTCTCTTGTCCTTCTTCTTCTTTCCATCTTGAGAGGTAGACTCTCCACTAGAAATATTCCTGAACTTTCCCTTCCTTTCTTGGCTGGCAAGAGAAAGGTTCTCATCATTCCTACTGTTCAAACCATCCTTGGAATCTAACCAAGTTTCCTCCTGAATACAATCAATCCATAGTCTATCAAACCTTGGCACTATCTCTCATGCAAAAATCCCTTGCAAAAACAGTTCCCAAGACTTGGGAAGACCTCTCAGTGACACATTATCGAAATCAACATCTGGTACTGTCTCACCAATGGCTGCAAGATGATCATGGATCTGTGTAATATTCATAAGATATTTCACAACTGTGTCCTCACTGGACATCTTGACAACTTGAAGTTGGTGCTTCAAATGTAGCAACATGCATGTATTTTTGTTTTGGTATAGACTCACCAAAGCATCATACATTTCCTTGGAAAATTTATTCTTAGCAATGTGCGGTATCAAGTGATCCTTTATGGATTCTAGCAACACCTTCTTAGCCTTCACTTTCTTCTTCTTGTGAGCTGCCAAATCCTATAGATCAATAGGACTTGCAACCACAAACTCAATATATTCTTTGAGGTCATTCTCCTCCAATATAAGAAGAATCCTTTCCTTCCAGGCATGGAAATTGGTTTCCCCTTCTAACATATCCTCAATATTCAATGTGCTCACTATTGTGTCTCAAAATATGACTCCCTCTCTCCTTCAAAGCCTTGGCTCCAAGATATGATATGATAACCCTATGATAAAACTACCATGTATTTTCTTGTATGGCCTTGTACGCGATTGTCACCATTGCAACTCACTTATGTACACGACTGTCACCAATGTGACCTATGTATGCCTTCTTACACCTACAAAAACCCTTGTATGCCTCAATACTATTGTTTCCCTGAAATCCATTTGTCAATTTTTGCCTCTTGGTTATATATATTCTTACAATTGTTGAGACCCATGCTCTTGGTTTCCTTCCTTCAGAGCCCTAGCTCTGATGCCATGTTAAATTTTTAACCCCTTGGACTCAACCCTTGGTATTCTCTAATACCATGTTGATATTCATCCTCTACTCAACACTCGACATTTAGCTCAAAATACAATCACTTTATCTACTAAAATCACAGTTGAGTAATCATTAAACATGTAGCAAAATCATAAACTAGGAAACCAAAATATCACACATAAGACACCAATATTTTCAGGTATAAACCCATGAAAAAGAAAACCTAAAGGGAAAACCAGTTTCAAGATGTTTTTATTAAGGTAAAATCAAGGCTCTCATAACAGGGATAATTGCCCAATAAGAGAATATAAACTGCATACAAAACTGACAATGCATGTGTTTATGTACAACCTTGTACCAACACGTTTCCCATGGTGTACATGACTATCCTTCAATAAACCCACATACCTACATGATTGTCTCCATTGATACCCACGTACATGTACATAAAACCCATGTGAAAACTTTCGTATGATGCACCCCTTTCCTTGGGATTCTATCCTCTAAAACCCACCTGCGGCTACCTCTGCTCTCTCTTGTCCTTGACTTGTATGACCTCTAGATGGAATTCCTTCTCCACCTATCCAATATCTTGAATCATTGTCCTTTTTTATCCAACCCTCTCTTCACCAATACTTGGATGAAATATCTTCACCCAACCTGTGAGATCTCCTCACTCAAGTGTAAGAAAAATTGCTTCGTTGCTTCTACACTCCTCACACTAGAAAAATTCTTTATTTTCTATCCTCAACCTTGGTCTCTCACCAAAGTCTCCACTGTTTCAAATCCCTCAACACAAGTCTCTCACAAGTGTACCTCACACAAGATTCTTATCCTTGTCCCTAGCCTTGTTTTTATAATCATGAGTTATAATCTATTTCTAATATTCAAAGTGATCCACGATTGATATTACTCTGCACAACCACTTAAGATTTAAATTACATGATGCATGATATGCATGTTCCTTAAATAAATCAATTCACTATTAAATACAATTTTAAGTTAATTAATTCCTTTTAACTAAAGTAAACTCAAGGATAGAATATTTTCAACAAATTCCAAATTCTAGACACATGCCAATGTGGTAGTACATGTCTGATGCTACCACTAACATCAATACAATGAAGATACTAGTAGTAGTGTTAGTAAGGGCCCGAAAGATTAATTTTGAACCCCTTGGATATTGTGTAGTGCCACAACTTCAGAGGAAGATGAGGCGCAAAGTATAGGCACATGAGAAGGATAGGAATATGGAGGATCCCCTAGTGGTGGGGGGAAATAACTAGTGATAGTGGATGGTCTTTTGCGGCTGCAAGTAGTAATCTCTTTTGGTTACATCACAAGAAATGTTAGAAAAATATGGAGCTACCCCCCTGAACCACCTCCCTTACACATTTTTAACCAAGAAGAAAGAAAAAAATACAGTGAGGTGCTTGGAGTAGAGACAAGAGTAGGAGAAGAAAGAACAGAAACGACATCGTGAAGAAGAATACAAAGTCAACGCTACTTTGCAAGGAAGAGTATTAGTTCCAAGGTCCCAAACACTCAAGAGTCAGTTCAAAGGAAATAGTTTGAGGTTGAGGATGGTGAATCAGGATAACACCCTGAGGCTACCAATGTTCCATGGGATGGGTAGAGATGATGCAGAACAATATTGGTTCGCCTGTGAGGCAATATGGTCTGTGCAGAGGATCACAGACAAAGCATAAAATATTGCGCAATTGGAAACCACATTTAGGGATAGAGCCTTGACGTGGTATATGAAGTACAAGGCTACTGCTCCAATGGGACATATGAGGACTATGATAGAGATCAATCTAGATCTGCTGAAGGAATTCCAAAAAGCTAAGTCATAATCTCAATGTATTACCAAGATTAAAGAGATTAAGAAGAAATCAGGAGAAACCATGTGGGATTACGACCAATGGTTCAATATTTTGTTGGATAGGTTGATGTTCCATATTTAGGATGTGTAGCATAGAGAATGTTTCATTGTTGGGTTGCATCCCCATATCTGAGTCCCACTCATCCAATAGAAGGTGACTACTCACGAATAAGAGGTCGATATTGCAATGCACCTAGAGGCTACATTTGTATGCATAGAGACATCAATGGGATTGGAATATGTACATTCTTAGCTGACCAACATAATGATGCAATTGCAAGATATGGAAAAGGAAAAATTCATGCATGAGCATGTATGGTGTACCACATGTCAATATGAGGGGCATCCCAGGGATGAGTGTCCTGTGCTTGGAAATTATGTGGCAACATGTGTGCCAAGTCCATTTATAGTTGGTCCACAAACGAAATGGTGCGAAATTTACAGATAATGGGGCCATGTACCACCCTGCTACCGAATGTTGGAGAAATATCAAAAGATGCATCATACTCCATTCTGTGAATTCTGCAAGTCTGTAGGACATTATGTGAATAACTATCGGTCACTCCAGTTGATGAAAGATCATACCCACAATGTATTTCAGGTTCAAGCAGAATAGAAGGGTGGAAAATGTGGTGGTGCTAAGAGAAGTAGCTATCAAGGAGGTCCCGGAGACAGGTATATATGCAATCATGAACAAGGATATGGAGGCAGGGGAGGTAGAGCCCCGACTTGTTTTAACTATGGATAAATTGGCCATGTGTCAATATTTTGTACCAAATCACACGCTCTTTGTGGGTACTATTACAGCCTAGAGTATGTTATAGAGGATGTCCTATTTTGTTGAAGAAGTGGGAAGAGAAGAAGACACATTGCAATATGGTGACTGCAGATATGTGTGGGAACAAGAAGAAGGATGATGAGGTTGATGTCCAGTTGATAACCCATGGGGGAGAAAAAACGATAATGGGATTTGAGCATGGTGAAAGCTCAGATCAAAATATGGAGGGGAATATTAGAAAGGTGGTGAAGCCCCCTCCTAAGTTTGATGTCTCCCAACATAAGTAGTTTTTTCATAATGCATAGAGGGCCATATATGAATAAATTGCATGAAAAGAGCAACATCACGCAATGCAAAGGTCACTTGAGGAGGCTTGGATCCGTGAAGAAGTTCAACAAGTGACATAGAGGTCAATGGAGGAGGCTCATGCCCATGAAGAATTGCACTGTGCCACACAAAGGTTGTTGGAGGAAGCTCACATGCATGAATGAATTTATCGCACAACGTAGAGGTCGTTAGAAGAAGTATGTAGACAAGAATATTTCCAACACGTTGAACAAAGAGAAATCAAGGAGCATGTGCATGAGGAGATAAAATGCATGACACACAAAGAGACAATACGTGACTTGGGTCGCAAAACAACGATTGAGGATCAAGTAAGTAACTTCTTATATTGTTATTTGATATTTTTAAATGATCTTGATGCTGCGAGAAAGTTGGAATAGATGTTAGAAACCTACATGGGGGAACAAGGGATGGAAAGAGATATATCATCCCCCCTACCAGAAAGGGATCTGTGTCAGGTCAATAAGAAGAAGTGCACAGGAAGATAATTCAAGATGAAAACTGAACTTGGGAGTTATGAAATGGACAGGGTCATGTTGGATATGGGTTTTGACATGAACATCCTGTCGAAGAAGTCATGGGAATCGATGCATAGACCAAGTTTGGTTTGGTCGCCCATCCAGTTGCAATTGGAAAATCAGTACAAGATCTATCCTATAGGCCGATTGGAGCAATTAGAAGTAAACAAAGAAGGGGTGAGTATGAAGGCTAACCTTGAATTTATAGAGATTATGGATGATTATGATCCCTACCCTACATTAATTTTCATTGATTGGGCCTTCAACAACAATGTGATGTTGAATTTGAAGAAGCGAAAAATGTTGTTTGAGACTGACACCTTGCATGTGATCACACCTTTAGATCCTAATGAAGGGGATATATACAATGAGTTGGTAGATGAGGATGTGTGAATCTCGGTTATTGAGAATATATACAAGATCACAAGGTGCAAGGAATATTATGTCAATCCCATGGAAGATGGGGAACTGAGCTAGACGAGCGTAAAGTCATATGATATTGATTCTAAAAATGCCATAGAAAGGTGGTAACAGAAGATGTATGAGGTCTCTACCCAAAGATGCACATGAATAACTAAAGGAATACATTGGTTTGGATATGAGCTATGTGCTGCAATGTGCTTTGATGGGACAGGGCCGGTGGAGGCCTTCTTGGTACAGATGGAGAAAAATATTTCATAATATTGGTGGGTTTAGGCCATGGATTTTGTAATATGATGTACACCTCATATTAGTGGGAAACATGCCACGGGACCCCATAAGACTCGGTGTAGGTGGTTGAAATGATTAAATTCAGGTTCCATTCAATCTTTAGATTTGAGTTGGCCAATCAATATATCGTATTGAAGACCCTCAGGAGTACATTCAGTACTATGAGAGGCGATGAAATACTAAGAATATTCCTCATTCCCAATGGGTCCATTAGTTCATTCATACCATGGATGTGGTTCCTAGGAGTTGGTAAATTTAGGAGGAGCTTCGACGATAAATTGTATATTGGGTCCAAGTAAGCACACAATTTTGTACAACATTATATTTTACTATAGAGGATCTAGCTCAAAGGGAGGAACTCCTTTGTATCAATAATTTTATCTTTCATCATCAACCCAAGGATGCCACCCCAAAGGTGTTCCATTCGTATCAATAGCCAATGGAAAATTTGAAATAGGACTATCCACTCTCCCCACAAGTGACCCAAATCGATGAAGGATTCCCAACACCCTCGGTCTTGGTGAAGCTCCATCCTAGTTCCAACAAATGTCAATTCACAACTACCATGGAGAAAGAAGAGAGTGGTTCCCCAACTTCTAGCCAACAAAAATCCAAACTGATGAAGGAGCTTCATGCTTAATTAGCCCAACAACAAGAATTACAAAATGATATGGTGAGAAAGGTGGACACTCTATCTCAACAACTTTATTTACCCTCACCTTCGGAATATTTTCCCCTAGAACCCCCATCCATTGATGCTCTCGGCTCGATCCAACGAAGAATTTTTAGTCTCATCCCACTAGCCATGATCCTCTCCGACTTGGCCAAGATACAGTTTTACCCTTCATAGGTCCCTATTATTGAGCTACAAGGATTGGTGCCTACCATGATCTATGAACTTGGGGAGAGAAACCAAACTCTTTCCCAAGAGAACGCCTAATTACACCTTTAGTATGACCATAAAATATCTAGTTGTTGGTTAACCATTTGTTGGTCAACCATTTGTTGGTCAACCATTTGTTGGTCTTAGACTACTTTATTGACTCTGATCTCACCTTACTGTTATAAGTTGACCTTGGTTCAGACTTGAAAATATCCCAACAAAATCCCTCTAAAATTATCGACCCTCTTGGTAAAACAGAAGGCAGCACAATTCATAGTGTTCACTATGCAGTCTCACCCGAGAATGTTCTATGGGTGGTTGCAATGCTTAGACGCCTGCATCCTGGGAATGAGTGGGGATCTATGGTTTTACTTCATAATCTTAATTTATCTTAGTGTAACATGTTAATTAATGATTCATTCTTACTCATGCATGTGAAATATCAGATCTAGCTAGTTCCTTCATTCATTCATCTATAATTTAATCATTAACAACAATGGAGATGCATAACATTCAGTCACATAACACAAGTTTTACCATGGTTCACCCCTCTTGGGATACATCCACAATATTTGTCTCTCAATCTATTTTATTATGTCTTAGCAATAGATCGTGTCGCGCACGTTTATAGTTTTGGATCTTACAATCTCAATAGGCTTCCCGATCCCTATGAGGCTGACTAGATCGCACCAGGCTCCTTAGCCTACAATCTAACCCTCAATATTGAGTTGCTAGAATATTCTCTAGCTCACCATCTTACAAAAATAAGGCAGCTTCTACAAGATTTACAACCTTCATCTCTCTCTTCACTCTTCAACCGAGCTGGGCAGTTCTTTCCTAGACCTCCTATGTACTATTTATACATATTCTTGGCTCATTATCCATTACAATATTCCACAAAAACCCTAATCGTAATGTTGTTAGGTCTCCCTTTCATGCACGCCTCGCATGCTTCCCTCGCACATGTTGCTTTTCCTTCGTTCTCTTCTCTCCAAAAATGGCCTTTTCCCAAAACTGGACCTTCGTCCAACACTAGCCATGCCAACATCAAGTCTCAAATTGCAGCAAGAATCAAGTGTGTGATAAGAAATTAGAGTTTCCTGAAAAACCCTCCAGCAAATGCATCTTACTGAGGTTAATGCACATACATAAATTAAGGCACAATATGAATCCATTCTAGTTCGTCAGACCAAGGTATTCACTACTCTAGATGAGGCTTACTCACAAGTGTGTAAGAATGAGAAGGTCTAGCTAGAGATATCGACACCATATAAACTTAGAGTGGTGGCTGAGCATATTCATATCTTGGAATATCATATTACAAATCCCCACACCTAGATTCAAGAGTTAACTCCAGTGGAGATAGAATTACAAAATAATATTGCAACAATAGAGGTCGATGTCTAGGATAGGAGGAGTAGATTGAAATAATTTTTTGGGGTGTTTGATCATAGCTTCACCTTGTGGACCCATTTACAAACACCCCTAGAATTAACTAATTTCCATGATCTCCTTCACACAACTGAAGTGGAATTTGTGCGACATAAGAGTAGCCTAGCCTCTCTACCTCCAGGCGATCACACCACTATGATGGTTGCTATTGCATCCAAGACAAAAGAGATCATTGAAACTTGCATTGAGAAACAAAGATTATCAGAGCTCATTACTAGTGTGGTTGATAAGGCCTTAATATTTTATAATCAACTGACATAATCATAGGTTGTTTGCATCCCCTTTATCAGAAAATCGAAAAAACAGATTTGATGTCTCCTCATGTCACAACAACCGATGTAGATGTAGTTTTTCAGCTCACCCAGGAACTTCAAGGAAACCTCAATGAGCCTGATCTCTGATTCAAGGAGTTTTTCCAAGAACTCTTGAATACGGTTGCATCCATATTATCAGTCACTCCATGAGGTAGTTGGATCAAGGATGAGCCAAATAATAGTGTTGGGAGCCTGTTGGCACCCAAAGTTTTGGGTAAATATCATGTGCATGAAAAAATGAAGTTGTGCGTACCTATTCCAGTTTTGCACATGCTCAAGCACTTGTGTGAGGGGTGATGGGAGGTGCGCTTTTCAGGTCAATTTTTGTTATTGCACGCCAGTTTAAGTTTTTCCAAATTTGCATCAGTCCGATTTTGTGATATGTGTTAGAAATCAAGAAGACACTGCATGCACACTCAAATCAAGAAAATAATATTTTGAAAATCTCCTCGAAAAGTGGAGTAGAAATATGATGAGCTATCAAGGTAGTTGAGATTTCCATGATTCCAAGAAGGATACGTGGAATGCATGTCGGTGATAGAAGCGTGTGGGGATAGTAGTGAAAGGAGCAAGTGGGGAAGAACTAAAAGTGACAAAGCACCAAAGCAGAGAAGCATATAAAAGGGAGCAATGACAACAAAAATAGAGTTATCTTGTTAGTCAGTTGGTTGTTGTTTTGATAGTTGTGAGTATTTTTGTCATTGAGCTCTCTCTGAGCCTATGTTTTTTAATGTCCTTCATTGTAAGTATGAGTGTGTCCCATTGGTAGAGTCTGAAAGGAATAAAATTGTGTTTTGTAATGTAACATTGGGTAAATGTATAAGGGAGAAAGGCTATGTTGATGTCAATGAATGAATTCCTTAATGTATGTTTGTGGTGATATAGTGAAGACAATAAATATGCAGTAATTCTAGTCCTATGATGTGTTACTTATGCGTTAATGGAATGTGTGTATTGTTGTTGCCTACTATTAATTGTTGAGTATTTTTCAATGGATTGTATGAATTCCAACCCAGATCGAATTTTTTCCAATCATTCCTTCATCATCACCGACACAAGACTAGATGGTCTCTTTGATCCTCATGGCATCCTGGTGAGACCTTGTTCAATCTTTGGTTGAGGATTGATATGTCGATGCCTTGGGGTTTTGTTTGGTCAAAATATGGACAAACCATGAGTATTCAACCCCCTAGCGTTAAGAAAGACATTTTCAAGTGTGATTGAGCCAACACGAGCACACCACAAAGAGGAAGAATACCAAGCATGGTTTAATCAACCACCTATTAAATTACCACTATGTCCTAAGTCACCAATTCAACACCTAAGTCACCAATTCAAAACCCAAGTCACCAATTCAAAACTTGAGTCACCAATTCAAAACCTATATAGCAACACTAGTTCTTCACATCGTGGGGATGAAGGAAATGATATAGAGGTTGGCATAGATGATTTATTATGGGATAAAAAGCCATGGAGGGAATGTTGTTAGATTCATTACAAAAAAATGAACTAGGGGATGATGTCGTTACTGTCAATACCTTCTTTAAAAGCCTAAAATATGCTTCCACCACCCCTTTCTTTGGATAGGGGTCAAGGTATACCTAACTTGGGACAACAATGTTACTGTACGAATTGAAAGCAATACATGGTATGTTAGATGCACGTTTCTCGACACTTTTTAGGTAACTAACCATCAAGTCCCTTTATGTTTTAAGGAATCTTGTCACACAATAAAGGAAGAAAACAATTTATTTTATGCATGCTTAATGATAGTGTACATTTTTATTTCCTACTAATTGTAGGTTAGTCAAAGATAAGGTACTTTGAAGTGATAATGAATTTCCTGATAGTTTTGCAGAGGTAAAGAAATGGAAGAAAATGTTGGGTGTTGAGTACATATCATACTATGCATGTCCAAATCATTGTATTCTATATAGATATGAATATGTGGACAACTAAGTAATGAGGGATGACATAGCATCCTCTTGTACCATGGTGGTCAACATAGTAGGTCAACTTGCGGGAGGCATAACATCTTCATATAAACATTGATTGAGGAATTTGATGCATTGTTGGAAAGGTATCGGAGTGTAGAATATGGTATATTCCTCTAGAAGTAGGAGGTAGGTCCAAAAAAAAGGTCATTTGATGCTTCAAAATGGATCTTAAATGTTTCAAATGGTTTTTGACCTAATTTTTAAGAATTGAGACTTGCCATGAAAAATGAACTTGCATGTTGATCCCTCCAATTTTTCCCACTTTGAAAGAATTGAGATAGATGAAAAATAATATAATGATCCAATATTGTACTTCTAGACTTATTCAACAAAACTGTGTCCTCCTCCAACTCTGCCTAAGAATATGGTGTTAAGTCCTTTATGGAAGGTAGGACCTATTGAAATATTGTAACTACAAAGAGTATTCTATTTATTATTGAGTCATTATTAAATAGATCAATCCCCTTTTGTGGATTGATCATGTCAGGCATTGTAATTGACCAAATTCCCTTTTGTGGATTGGTCAAACCCTAATTATACCATGTAAATTAAGAAGGCGTTCCCAGGCCCAATTAAAGGGGTTTTATCCACTAAGAAGACAAGTCGGCCATGCCCAGTGACGAGAAACCTTTCCAGTGCTTGCCAGCTAGTATAAATAAAGGAGGCCAGTTCCTCATTTGTACACTCACTCATTCACTCATCAAGTGCGCAATTTTGGAGAGCTATGGTTGGGAGAAGAAGGAAGAGAGAGGTGTATTGCTCAGTGTTGGATATTCTCTAGTGTTTTGGTTTATTTTCTTGGCATTGTATTGGCTATCTATATTAAGGAAGTTTTGTTGGGTTTTCTCCCCCATGAGGGTTTCCTAGGATAAATGTTGTGTATGTTGTGATTGTGTTTCTCTCAGTGATCCTACCTATGTTATTGTTATCTAGTAAATTGAAAAGAAACCTAATAATATCTCAAAAATTAACATGGTATCAGAGCTAAGGTGAAGAGAGCACATCTCACTGGATAAGAAAAAATGTTAGTGTTGTCATACAAGCAAATTAGGGCTTTCTGTTGGAGAGGAATATCAGCCTAAAAACCATATAGAAAAGTGTGCCCTAGCCTAGGGAACTCTTTTGAACCTTGAGCACACCTTGAAGTGGTCGGATACTCTGGAAATTCAAACCCTAGTTTTGACTAGTACCAGAAAACCAGAAGTACCAGAAAACCAGAAAACCAGAAGTACCAGAAAACTAGGAAACCAGAACCAATACCAAAAGTACCAGTACATATTTCTGCAAGGTGAGTTTCAAGGGGTAACATTTGGATTTTCAAATATCTAACTGCACCAGCTTACTCACCTTAGCTCAGCGCATCTATCCCCTAGATCAGAATTTCAAAATTTGAAGTTTGAAAAATTAGGGTTTCCTCATAAAACCCTAAGTTGTAGTTGTAGTTTCATAATTAGTTTTAGTATCAATTGCAGTTGCAGTATCTGTTGAAGTATCAACTGCAGTACTAGTTGCAGTCACCCTTGAAGTTTTTAAGAGTTGGCAATTATTACCATTGCTACTAGATGGTGCCACTACCTGCAAATACTATCAGAGGTATGTATTCACATATTTTTAAATTGTTAATATCTAAATGGTATTTTCAGGAGAAAGGATCTCTTGCCATAGATTCAGTAGGATCTCAAGATCCAACACATTCAGAGGAATAATGCAACCCAGGTTTGATTATTCTAATATGCATCTATTTGTTATGAAATTATTTTGATCTAGGTTGCATGTTGAAGCTATGACCAACATACTAACCTTTGGTCAAAATTTAAGTCAAACTATTAGATTGATTAAAGTTGAGATCAAAGATTTTATCCTCTAACCCAACTTTCTGTCAAGATAGAATATTGTATTAGTATAGAAGATAGGTTGAAGAAAGCACTCGTCATCTTGAGTGAAGGATACTTGGAATAAAAGCAACACACTCATTCTTGAAGACAAGAATCCAGGTTCCAGGTTTGATTAATTAAGTTGATAAGATTCAAAGTTGCACATGATAAGTTGATAACTACCCCTTTACAAGTAAACACTATAGTTGAGGTAGAAGTCTTTGAAAAGTATTATACTTGGTAGCATGTGAGCATATTGAGATGAATGCTTAATGTAATCATTTACAAGATACAACTAACATATCCTCTAGGAGAAACTTCTTATGTTGGTTCCAGGTTACACTAGAAGAGTGTTGATCTCATTTCGTATTGTATTTATTACTTTTGATCTTTGTTTCAGATAGTTCACAAGTGATAGCTCTAAAGGAGATACTGTGGCGATTATTCGTGTTATTGTTTTATTACGATTATAAAAAAAAAGTATTATTCTTTCGTGTTGTTTTGTTGACCTTGGTTCAGGTTACAAGTCATAACCCTAAGGAATCTATAGTGAAGGTTACAAAAGACAACAAATTAGATGGTACATGAAGAAGACTATGTACATGACCATATACATTCATGTACCAAAGAAGATGAATAAGAAGCTATCTTTTGAGATCTAGAGTATCTCATATGGAGATTGATTGTAAGGAGTAGAAGGCTCCAAACATGACCAAACATTAGAACTCACAGAAGACTTGGTCAAAGGATAATGAAGCCACCTTGACAGGAAGAAGAACTCGTTTGAAGTCTGACTCAACCTTTCATATTTAGACTTGGTATTCAACACCAAGTAAACCTTGTAAGAGATGATGAAGTACTTGTAGACTTAGAAGAAATCGAGAGTAAGATTGATCTCAGAAAGGATCAGATGAAAAGATATCTCCCAGGACTGGGTGACAGATGCCATGAGAAGACTAGATTGTAGCTTCAGAAACTACTAGGATATATGAAATCTCCTAGAATATTCCCTTATTTCAATAACGGAGAAGGAATCTAATAAGAAAGACTAGGATATGGATTCTTTCGTGAGCCTAGAAGAGAAGTCAGTATTGACTTCAAAGATTGATCTATACAGAGCAAGCATGTTGCATATGTACAAATCCTGATGTGTATCCTGAGGATTCTCCTAGCAAGAGGGATAAGACTATGACAAGACACTTACTCCAGTAATTCGAGAAATAGTTCCAGTATTTATGAAGACAACCAGAACAACCATGATTCATAAATAATATGATATGCATGGGGATAAATCCCCATGTTTAAAATTGAATGGAAGTGGGTGCATTAAATTAGTTGGGTAATGGAGACATGACTACAATAAAAGATAGAGTTACCTCCATGAAAGAAGAAGAGCTACCTTCAGTATCAGTTATTCAACCACTCTCAGTTTCAGATGAATTTGTTGTTGTGATAGAATAAGAGGAGTTACTCTCATATTTTAGCAACCACAGTGAGGATGAAGCAATCATTCTCAGCCTCAGAGCAGCTGCAGGTGCAGAGTCCCAGTTCCAGAAGGAACAGTTGTAGAAAGAGGAGAGAAAATACTCTTAGGTAGTGAGACAGATAGTACCAGATTGCAGCTGAGAAATTGTACCAGATTGGTAAAATGTAATGTAAAATTTTTGTTTGAAGTTGAATATAGAAAGACTCAGGTCTGCAAGTTGAAGAAGGATTTGTACAAGTTGAAGCATGCTCCTAGAGATTGATATGGTAGAATTGACAGTTTCTTGAAGAGCTTGGGCCTTACCAAGAGTAAATCTAATTCTAACCTTTAATTCAAGGTTATGAATGATGAGCCAGTTATATTGGTTCTACTGTATGTAGATGATGTATTCTTGACAAGATGAAGAAAATATCATCAAAGATTGCAGAAGATGCTTGCTATAGAGTTTGATGAAAGACCTAATGCATTATCTCCAAGGTCTTGAAGTTTGACAGAGACCAGAGAATATCTTCCTTAACCAAGGGAAGCATGCAGTAGAAATACTAAAGAGGTTTGATATGTTGGAGTATAAATCCATGAACACACCCATGGAAACAATGTTGAAGCTCCTGGTAGATACCTCATCAGAATTGGTTGATGCTACTCTATACAGACAAATTATTATTGGTTCGTTGATGTATTTGATGAATACGAGACTGGATATATGTTTTGTTGTGAACACCTTTGAGACAGTATCTAGTAGAACCCAAACACGTTCACCTTGATGATGCAAAACATGTGATGAGATACCGTAAGGGTACATTGGATTTTGGTCTCTGCTATACTAGGATCATGACTTCATATTGTATGGATATACTGATTCAGATTGAGCTGGAATTGTTTCTGATAGAAAGAGAACTTCATGATGTTATTTCAGTTTGTGTTCAGCCATGAATTCATGGTAAAGTAGGAAGAAATCTAGTATTTCTCCCAACACGATAGAAGAGGAATATATTGCAACATGTTCAACCAGTGGTGAATCCATATGGTTTCAGATATTGTTGAAAGATCTATTTGATCTAGATATGGAAGCCATCGTGATCCTATGTGATAACCATAGTTGTATAAATATGATGTGTTCCATGATGAGTCGAAGAACATAGAGATTCAATATCACTTCATTTGTGATATGGTGCAGACAGGAGCCATAAAATCCATTATGTTGGCACGAATGAATAGGTTGTTGATGTGTTTACCAAGCCTTTGTATCGTGTACAGTTTAATCACTTTCGAGACAAGCTTGGTGTATTCCAACAGGACCTCCCTCGAAAGGGGGTGTAGTGTTGTGATGTCAGACTAGTGTTGAAGATTTCTAGCTTTGTTCTGATGTTGTTGTGATGCCAGCCTAGTGCTGAAGATTTGCATCTTTGTACTGATGTTGTTGTGATGCCACCCTAGTTATAAAGATTTATAGCTTTGTGCTGATGTTGTTGTGATGCCATCCTAGTGTTGAATATTTCCAACTTCGTTCTAATGTTGTTCAGATGTCAGCCTCGTGATGAATATTTCCAACTTTGTGTTGATGTTTTTGAGATTCCCGCTTTGTGTTGAAGATTTCTAGTTGTTGGCACAGGGGAAGACCTAGGGTTCAACACTTAACAACCCACCAACAAAACCTCGACTATTGTCCCTTTCGGCAACACCTACAAAGTAGGAGAAGTCTCACCCAAGCTAGAAGCACGGGGGGTTACACGACGCAAGTGTCTGTAACCAAACTGGGACATAGATCTGTGATAATAGCACTTCATAGAATATTTTGTTAATGCTTAGGAAGTGATATAAATTAGTTTATTGACCTTATTAACACTGCAGAACATAACCAAGGATAGATTGATGTAGTAACAACAAATGACAATGTACCCTGAGCACTTAACACTTAGCATTATAAGTTAAATCGAGCATTCCTTTACTCCTTAACATGAGAAAAGTATTTGAACAACAAAAGATCTATCTATTATACATCATAATCAAATCACTAAGCATATTCATAACATAAATAACACAACACAAAGAAAACCATGAGACGCGAGATATACGTGGTTCACCCCAAGGTGGGGTTATGTCCACAAACCACTTCGCCTCTTTATTATTCTCCAAGATCTTACATTCATTCTCTCTTGTGCACTAAAACACAGAGTCGAGCTTCGCACCAGATAGGATATATCTCCACTAAGCACTAGATCCTCCTTCCAAAACTAGGTCAATGCACAGAGCCAACTCTCTATCGAGCACAGATCCTTATCGCACATACATTCCTTTGAACAAAGCAACTTGGACTACTTGCACTTCGTTACTTCTACAATACATTCTTGTTTATTTATATTTTACAAACCCTTATAATAAGGCCTAAATATGGGAAACCCCATGGGCCAACATCCCATAAATCTGTTACAAAAACCCTAGAGGACCCTTTACTAGGTCCATATAACCCTCAAAATTGGTGATATCCATGATCTCAGCACCGCCTAGACACTCCTTCTTCGACCATCATGTCGAAGTCCAAAAGTGGGCCAAAACTGACCAAATCTTTCCCAAAACTTGGTCGAGGGCCAATAGTTCCCCAACACTCACCTCTGACTCATCTCAAGTCACTCAGGTCCGGACAATGTTGCTTTGAAATCCTCAAGATTAACTCGAGTTGCCTCGACTTGCTTCTTTTCCTGAGCCTCCTGTTCAACGAGCTCCTAGATTGTCTGCTCCGTAATAGGCCCTTACATGTGTTGTTCTAGTGCTGCAACTACTTGATCTAGTTGTGAGCCCTGTCCATCATTCTCTTCAAACACCTTGCAAGCTTCATCCTACACAGGTTGTAGCTTTTGTGTTACTTACATTACCTTTCCCTGGAGGGCAGTGATCTACTATTGTAATGTGCACTAGTCTTGGGATCTCTTCATCCTTTCCACTGCAGTGAAAAAATTCATCTGCGCCTGCAACGAAAATTCTTTTTGTTGCGCCTCCTATAAATTCACTTCTAGATTCTTTAGCTCTGTATCCTCAATGAGGCGTTCATATGTCTGGGCACTTCTATCACTTAATTGTTTACATTATGAGGTGAGGGCTCTTATACTTGCTACTGTGTTTTTAGCGGTCTCCTCCCTCTTCTCGCGCACCTCCTGCAGGGTGCTCAACATTGTTCAGGCCTCCAATTCTATTATCCTATCCTGAAGATGTTGGAGGGTCTCTACGAGTTTCACTAATTGATCTTCGACCGACTCTTGCTCCTCCTGCACCAAGCCTGGAACAGAGTGACATGCTTTACTTACCGCTTCTTTGACCACACCTTGTTCTGTGAGAAACTGCTCCTTTTCCCTTTGTAGATGGGATTTTTCCTCCTGGAGCTTTTCCTGAAGCTCTGCTTTCTCGCTTTCATGGGAAACTACATTGTCCTACGTTGCTTGTAATTTTTCTAGGACTTTGTATTTCTCCTTTTTCAAGGATTTTGTAGCCTTCTCCTTCTCTTCCTGAGCTTTTTGAAACTGGGCTTTTGTTGCATCTGCAAGCCTTCTTAATTGGGATAGTTCATCCCCTAATTCTAGAGTCTGTGATGAGGAAGGTGCAGACGACGCAGTAGGTACTGCGTGGACTAAGCGAACAACTTGTTGCACTTCCTTCAATTCTCTCTCAATCCTTCTGTATAACTCCTCCTACTTCTCTTTATATCTCTGCAACATCTCTTTAGAGGCATCCTCCATAGCTCCACAGACCAGACTGATGTCATCCTCAGTGAGAGTGGCCTCCAATTGTGGATTATTGGCGTGCATTTTCTTCCTTGTTGAAAATTTCTTCAAAGAAACTTTCCTCTTTTACAGTTTCACTGTCCCAACAAGGGGATATTCAGATGGTGTAGCTTCACCTCCTCCTTTCTCTTCTTCTCCTTCATCTCCTCTTCCCTTTCCCTCTGCTTCATCTTCTCCTCCTCTTGGCGAGCTAGATCGGTTATCTCCATAAGAGTTGTCCTCTTCATCACTCTCTATGTCCTGGACTTCAACCTGCTTTTTTTTCTTCTTCATCCCACTAGACTGTCCAACATGTTCAACTCGTGTAACTATCAGGTTTCCTATGGTGTCAGTGTTGGATAATTCTGCATCGGAGACAGGTACAAGAAATTCCTCTATCCATTCCTTTGTAATCTGCTCCATATCTTCATCTGTCAGCTTGTAATATGACTGTAATTCTTCTTGGTGCTCATATCTTTGCGCGGTGATGTAAATGAAATGGGGATTAATGCATAACTTTGCTATGGGTCAGTACTAATGCAGGGTGG
Source organism: Picea engelmannii (assembly GCA_009831015.1). Classification (NCBI taxonomy): domain Eukaryota; kingdom Viridiplantae; phylum Streptophyta; class Pinopsida; order Pinales; family Pinaceae; genus Picea; species Picea engelmannii. The sequence goes on along the minus strand of ML805205.1, from coordinate 8,780 downwards.
ATGGTGTCATACCTGGGAATGATTCGATGGCGACCTTTAATTGTTGATATTATCCATGGAACAAGGCATTGAACGACCAATTCTTCATCATGTCGTTGGTATACCACAGGGTGGAAAACTGAGCAGCCAAGGGCTTTGTAGGTTCAATCTCTAGGAAGGTAGCTCCTTTTGGAATTTTCCAAGTGACAAATCCGATCAAGATGATCAACCAGTTGTAGTGAAATTCATATCCCAAGTCCTTGAATTCGCATAAATCCTTTTATAATTCGTTGACGAGGTAGTTCACCCAACTCATTTACATGCCCTCCACACACTTTCCTACGAGGTCCACCACAAACCCGATGACCTATGTGGGGTGGTTCTTCCTCACTAGCTTGTTAGCTAAGAGTTGTCAAGTGAGGTGCACTGTGCCATCCTATATAGAGGCTACCTTGAAACTTCACTTTCCTTTTTATACCTCTCTGTAAGCTTCCTTGATGTGTTGTTCTAACAAATGGTTTGAGGCCTTCCCTGGATAAAACTATTGAGGGTCAGGACCCTTCACACTTAAACCTATGATTTGGTGGATCAGTGACAAATCCACAGTAATCCTTCTGTCAAACCATAGATATCTGCCATGATAGCACGATAGAAGGAGTTTAACGCAAGCGTTAACCTCCTGGTGGCCAAAATGCGGGATCTTCACCACGTTCAACACAGTGGACTGCGCCAGCCCCTTAATCCATGGCTGTGAGATGAGGCGAGGTTTATTTCCGGTTGTCTTTGTTAAGTAATGGTAGGGAGATAACATGGCATAGTTATTCCATTCTCCTAATTTGAATTCGATGTTCCTCAACAATGGGATCTGTCCTAACTGACTACTGACTATATGAATTCCTTTCGGAATGTACATAGTGAACACGGAGTACTCAAAATATCAGGGGATACTGTCATGATTAACAGTGTTAGCCATAGGTGGAATATATTCAGTTAGGATCGATGGGATCTGCTTCACGTTAGCCAGATCACCATGGTGCTTGCTTCTCTATTCAGTTACGGGGTTGACACGAGTGGAACGACCTCCAGTCGAAGGGGAATCCTACAGTCCCATAGTCGATGACGCTTGGATACCTTAAACTATCATTTTGTCGGCCATTAACTTCTTAATAACTTCCTCGACAGAATTCTCCAATTCGCTAGGTTCGCTCGATATTCTATCTTTTAATAGACAAATGGTTAGGTGAGGTCTAGTTTCAGATAACACAACTCAAAACTTTGAAAATTCTCTACTTAGCTCAGTCAATCACGGGTAGCAAAAAGTGGTCCCAGTGCAACGATCGACAAGTTAAATAAGAGAGGCATCCTGACAAATCTTCCAACGGCTAGGAAATGATTCCATCAATGTAAATCTATTCGTTATGGCACGGTATCAATGTCCAAAAGCGGTCCATAAGACCATAATTGTGTTTTCTAATCATTTCAGATCATCATTCTAATGGTCGAGGCGCTTCCAACAGTCATCTAACTTCGCTAGGGAGAAGTCCAAATCTACGCAGACCTGTTGTTCTAGTGAGGTTCAAATCCTGCAAACCTGCCTCCTGCGAGATTCCAGTTTGCGAAGTCTTCCATCTAGTTTTTGTAACTTCTTGTAGATTTTCCAACTTAGATTTCTTTTTAATGAGCTTCCTTTCCTTATTTCCTATTATTTGAGTCTCTCTAACTGTTTCTTGAATCCTCTTTCCATTTTTATTCTTATATTCCCCTAGCATAGTGACTTCACACTATCGAGGTGACCTCAAGGGTTTTGAAGTTAATATCCCTTTCCTTAACACTTCCTCAGTGGGCATACTTATTTCTTGAATAGATAGGTTCTTCAATCCTTCTTACATTGTTTCAACCTTGATAACTAATTCTCTTGCTTCATGTCCCTCCTGCGTTGTTACTTTGTTATTTTTCTTCGAATTATCCTCTTGTTCTTCTATTAGTCGGTCTATTTTCCTAGCTACGAAATCCCTTAATTATTACTTTTTATTTTCTATAGATTCTTCCTCTACTTTTCTTCTGATTTGATCCTTTTCAATCTAGGTCTTACCTAGCAATAGTCGGAAAGGGGCATTGTCCTCAACAAACCTAATGACTTCAAATTCTTCTTCAGTCGATGTTCCATGAACAATAATCGGTATAGTAGTAACTCTTCCACATAAGGTTATCATCTTTCCCTTAAACAAGCCTATCCTTCCCAACAACGGTACCACAATAGGCTTTCCCAAAATTTATCATTTTTCTTCTGTCATAATATTTACTTGTGTTTCTTCATCCAAGACACATTCTATGTCGAAGTCTTCTATTCTTGCACTTATGCACTATTTTGCTTTCAGGATTTCTGGTAAACTGACATATTTATGAACATCCATCATTTCTTTCAACTGTAATAACATAGTCTAAAATTCCTCTGATATTTTCTCTTTATGACTTAACATGCCCTTAGTCTCTTGACATTTTTTATAGTTTTATTGTCTCATGTTCATCCCTTCAATTTTAGCAATAATCCTTGGACAATCCTCAACCTCATGACCAACAACCTTACAACAAATACAAATAGGGCCTACCTCAAGAAATTCCTTAGCAAGATGTCCCGGTCTTATACAATTATAACACAATGTCAATCCTCTTTTTCTTTTAAATGTTCCCCAACATTTTCTATACTATGCCTCCCCTAGGATCATAGTGTTGGACTTATAATCTGCAAAAATTATTTCTATGTTCCTGCATCCACTTATTAGTCCAAAAACTCTTTCTATGCATATGAATAACACATATTTCTTCATTTCCATTAAATTTACTCAAATCAACTCTTTCTTTCAACTGCGCCCTAGCCTTCAGACTAGGACAAAATCTATTAAACATACTTAATTTCATGCTTTCGAAACAAAAATTTTCACTTATCTTTCTCTTACCAAAGCACAAATATTTGTTATTTAGGATCTTACCTCTTTTCTTCAGATCATCTTAATTTCTTAGCACAAAGATTCGCAAGTCAAGTAGAGTACTATGCACTTCAACAATATATATATGCATAGAGCTTCTCTTTTTCTTTACTTCAGTTCCCAGCAATCATAGTTTCGGGTCCTGGAACCAGAACCATTTGTTGGCACAGGGGCAGACCTAGGGTTCAATGCTTAACAGTGCACCAACAAAACCTCGACTACTGACCCTTTTGGAAACACCTATGAAGTAGGTGAAGTCTCACCTGAGGTAGAACCAGGGGGGGTTACAGGGTGCAGGTGTCTGTAACCAGGCTCAGATACAGATCTGTGATAATAGCACTTCACATAATATTCTGTTAATGCTTAGGAATTGATATGCATTAATTTATTGACCTTATTAACACCACAGAACATAACCAAGGATAAATCGGTGTAGTAACAACAAATGACAATTTACCCTAAGCACTTAGCACTTAGCATTATAAGTTAAATCTAACATTCCTTTACTCCTTAACATAATCAAATTATTTAAACAACAAAACATCTATCTATTATACATCATGATCAATGCACTAAGCATATTCATAACATAAATAACATAACATAAAGAAAACCATGAGACATGAGATATACGTGGTTCACCCCAGGGTGGGGCTACGTCCACAAACCACTTCACCTATTTATTATTCTCCAAGATATTACATTTATTCACTCCTATTCACTAATCCATAGAGTCGAGCTTCACACCAGATAGGATATCTACACACTAAGAACTAGATCCTCCTTCCAAAACTAGGTCAATGCACAGAGCCAACTCTTTATCAAGCACAAATCCTTAATGCACATACATTCCTTTGCACAAAGAAACTCGAACTACCTGCACTTTGCTACTTCTACAATACATTATTCTTTATTTATATTTTACAAACCCTTGCAATAAGGCCTAAACGTGGGAAACCCCATGGGCCGACATCCCATAAACCTGTTACAAAAACCCTAGAGGACCCTTTACTGGGTCCACATAACCCTCAAAATCAGTGAGATCTATGATCTCAGATCAGCTTGGGTGCTCCTTTGACCATCATGTCGAAGTCCAAAAGTGGGCCAAAACTGACAAAAGTTTCCCCAAAACTTGGTCGAGGGCCAACACCAGCTTCGTGAAGATGTAGTATTTCCTTATTAAGCTCTAACCATGTATTCCTTCCTTATTAATCTCTAACCAAACCCTGCCTCCCACTTTGAATGAATTCTTGGTTCTATGCTGATCATGTCTATCCTTATACTTTTCCTATGATTTATTCAACATCTCATATACTTGCAAATGGATTTTCCTAATCTTCTCAACAATTTTTTATGCTCTCAATGCATCTCATGTTAGGTTCTCCCTCACTCCCCCTTGTTGTTCATATACAACATCCAAGGGTGAAAGTGGAAAATATATTAAGCAAGATTCAAAAGGTGACTTACTAGTAGAAGTGTAGACTACATTGTTATAACAGTGTTATATGTAGATCATATTTACATCCCAGGTCTTCAAATTCTTTTGATTGTAACCCCTTGAAAGCTAAACCAAATTCTGGTTGACTACTTTTGTCTACCCATCTATCTGTGGATTGAATTTTGTAGATCTCTTCAACTTAGTGTCCATATTCTCCCACAATGTAATATAAAATGTACTGAGAAATTTGGTATCCATGTCTAAGATGATGCTCCTTGGTATCCCAAAGTGCACCTAGACTTGTTCAAAAAACATGTTTGTTACCTCTTGTATTTTGATGGTCCATTTACAAGGCATGAGAATGCACATCTTGTTGAACTTGTCAACTACCACAAATAGATAGTCATGTCCCTTCTCGGTTGTTGGTAAACCTCCCACAAAATCCATGGAAATGATTTCCCAAGGTCGAGTGGGTACAAATAAGGGATGGTATAGACCTTTCTTCCTATTATTGGGATTCCTAGTACAATAAAATATGTATCCTCTAATATATTGTGCTACATATTCTTTCATTATGGGATAGTACGCATACCTCTGTAATTTGGAAATTGTCTTCCCAACACCGAAATGTCTTGCAAACTTGGAGGTGTGAGCCTCCCTGATAAGTTGTAGTCATTCACCTTTAGGGACACAGAGCTTGTCATGCTTGTAGAGTAACTTATTTTGGAAAGTATAGTTATCCTTACCATCACCTTATTCTATATGAGTTTGTCATTGTAATTGTTGAAACACCCCCTTGAAGTCCTCATGTTCTATGTATTCCTATTTGTATGTATCATGGGTAACATTCTTCATGTGTGTTAGAGTTCCCAAACTTGTAATCTTGGATGTGGGTGTCCTTGAAAGAATGCCTACCAACTTTTTTGTGTTTCCCTTCTTTTACTTGATGACTAGATGATTTTTTTGTAAAAACCCCATCCACTTGTAATGTTCGGTTTGTTGTATCTTACTTTGGGCCTGAAAATAATGTAGAGGCTAGTGATTTGTGTGGATGATGATATCCTTTCCCATCAAAAAGTGGTTCAAATTCTTGATATCTTGAACTAGGTAATATAGTTCCTTTTCATAGGTAGGGTAGTTGAGAACTGCCCTATGAAATATTCCAAAATGATGGTATACAAGCCTTCCTCCTTGCATCAAAACATCTATCATGGAATACCCACTTGCATTTATGTCGAATTCGAAACTCTTTTGAAATTTTAGTAATGTGAGGAATAGTGCTTGAATGATCTTTATTTTCATCTCATTGAAATCCATCTATTGATTATTCCCCCACTAGAAACTCTTACCACTCATTGTTATGGTTTGAGTGGTGCATCTATCACTGAAAATGAAGCTATGAAATTTTGCAAGTATTGTGTTTCCCCCCAAAAAACTCCTAACTTAAATGACATTTTTAGGAACTAGCCATTTAATGATGGCCTCCATATTTGCGAGATATATCTTGATCTCCCTTCCACTAATCACATACCCCAAGTACATCAAATATTGTTGAGTAAACTCACATTTCTTGAGGTTATCCAGTAGATGGTGCCTCTTCATAGTATTTAAAAGTCGCATGAGATATGAGATGTGCTCCTCCCAAGTAGCACTATAAAACAATATATCATCCAAATAGACTATAACAAATTAATCTAGATATAAGTGTAATACATCATTGATCAGTCTCATAAATGTCAGTACTGCATTACATAAACCAAATGGCATGACCAACCATTCATACAAACCTTTCCTTCTATTGAAGGTAGTATTCTAGGTGTCTTCTTCCTTGACACTACTTGGTCACATCCTGATTAGAGATCCAACTTGGTGAAATATTTTTCATGTTGCAACTGATCTAATAGATCATTTATCCTAGGAAGAGGGTACAAATATTTTAGTGTAATATTTTTCAATGCTTTGTAGTCGACACACATTCACCAAGTCCCATCCTTCTTTGGTACAATTATGATAGGTGACCCACAAGGTAAGGTGCTTGGTTGAATCATACCCTAATCCAATAGTTTCTAGAACTACTTATTTACTTCAATTTCTTCTAGAACAAACTATCTATATAGCCCAATATTCGAAAATGGGGAATCTGGAAATAATGGTATTTCATGGTCCACTTCCCTCTTGGGTGGTAGCCTTTTAGGATCCTATAAAATTCTTTTGTATGACTATAATCCCTCCTCCAAATGATGTTTATACTCTTTATTACACCCCTCCAGGGATGCTTATACTCTTATTGATTCATCCTCAGTTCAATGTTGGCTTAAGAAAAGTTAAACATATTTCTTATTGGAAATAACCAACTTCTTGGCTTGGTTGGCACCTACTAGTGAGATATTTGACTTGCCTTTATGTGCATTGATGACATAGGAATTCCCATCCTTGATTAATCGATATTGGTTGGATTTCCAAATGAATATTGCATCCCTCATATACATGTAGGGGCTTTCAAACACTACTCCACATACATCAAGGGGTGATACATCCAACTCCACTTCATCAATAAAATTAGCACTTACAAAAAATTTAATATTACACTGTTTCATTACATTTATCTTTGAATCCTTTTTCACCCATCCCAATGGATATAAGCTAGGATGATTATAAACCTATAATCAAATATTGCTGACTAGATTTGTTGCTATGATATTATCATGTGAACCAAAATTGAACAAGGTATTTATCTTGGTCTTCTTGACCTAGATCTTGACATGGAAGAGTTTGGTCATCTCCTTCTCTTACTGGTGATGATGACTACTTAGATTCACCTCCTTTTACACTAGTGTGAAAATAATCTTCTCATCCATGTCAGAGCTCCTTTCAACTTGATTGCTTGAATTTGTGGCTATAATATTATTTTTCTTTCCATCCTTATTGTGGCTCTTCAGGTTCAACTCTAGTTGTAGTTTCCATCACTTTTCCTCAGTTTTCCCATCAATATTGCAATGGTTACAATGGTTTCTAGGATCATTGCACTTATTTACAGTGGGTCTCATCTTCTTATTCTTCCCCCCTTTACACTTCTTTTTTCCCTCCTTCAAAACTTCCTAGTGCTCTTTCTTCTTCGAACTACTTGCATGCCCTTTCTTGTGGCCTATGTTTTCTAGACATTGTGCAATACACATTCCTCATCCACTTTCCTTGACTTGAAAATCATCACTTACCTTTTTATATCATTATTCAAACCCCCAAAATACTTGAGGAGTACATATAGGCTCTTGGGAGAGATACCCAGCATGATGGCCATCCTTTTGAACTTGGTGTACTCTTGTAGACTCTGCTCTTGCTTATACCTGAAGTAGTGCCACCAAATCCATTGGTCCTCTACATACCCGATAGGGTAGAATTGGGACATGATGATGGTTTTTAAGTCTTCCCACCTAGTTATTGGTGAATCACCCTCCAACATAAGTGTTTATGTATGGATTTTCCACTAGGTTAAAGAATGGCCCTCTAACTCCAGTCTAGAAAATTGTTCTTCATTTATATGGTGAACACTAAAATAAACTTCTAGTTGTTGCAACCAATGATTTAATATTAATGCATCGATCTCACCTTGGTATGGATTTATGTCCACTTTTTCTTCCATATTGAATAAATATTATGGAGGGTTTATGATATTGGAGCTTGGTTGATCTTTCTTGGGTTCTTTCCACCACTCCTTTTTTGGGTCTTCATTTTCCCTGAGTTTCCTATCTAGTCCAATATCTGAGTTCGAGCCTCCATATTATTTGAAAATTATGATCTTTCTTGCTAGATCTTCCATGATGAGGGACATATTGTGAGATATGTTAGTGAATTTCTCTTCCATCCTCACAAATATCTCCTCTATTGGATCTCGACGGTTGTTATAAATAGACTCATCGGCCATGGCTAGGGTTCTATGACTTTCTTTTCAAAATGATTCTTGGATCCCTATAATTTTCCACAAATACCCCAAGAAAAAATCCCTTTGATACCAATATGATATGTAAACTATTGTGTATATTCAACTAGACAGTTTATCACAACATATCTAATAAAATACTAAAATATTTACTGTGAAGGTTAATTTCCTTTAGATCTTAGATTCCTTAATAATTGTTTTTTGGATTAAAATGCATGAAATATCATAATTGATAAAAATGGAGCATAAATAAATACTCACACACCATCCACAAATAAACACAAGATATAACTTGTGAAACCCAATACAGGAGAAAACCTATCTAGAAGGTGAGGATGCTCTGCTCTATGTTATTCAAATGCAAGTTCAAATAAAGAGGCACTCTTTAAGGAGTTTCCTTTGACACTATGGCCTATATGGTTGTTATATAATCTCTCTT
>ML805204.1:366303-377991 GCA_009831015.1 Picea engelmannii | reverse complement strand
TGGGTCTCGGTACTCCATGTCTAGGACCTGTGGGCCTCGAGACATGATCTCCTGGTTATCCCTAAAAGTGGGGGATAACATTTGGCTCCAACTCGGGGACATGTGCTCACCGTAGAGCTCATGAGAACCTCAACATCTCTGGCATAACCTTTAACTTGCTTGATCCCAATAACAACTATTAGTAATCATTTGGGGTGGTGATATCACCCCAGTTCATATATATATAAGACTAAAATAAAAACAATCATATGTATAGGTGTGAAAGCAAACTACTCTAACATGCATGATGCAATGCAATGGTATATACAATGAATGCAAAATTCCCACCTACTTACCTACACTTACCTGTCGGCTGGATGTCAGATGTAGTCAAACGACCAGTGAAACCAATCCAACAGTGTCCCATAATACTTGCCTTTGTGCTTCATCATGAACCAAAATAGTGATAAGTTAAGCACAACAATAACATGAGTCAGAAAATGTATTATATCAATGGAAACTATAAGATCTAGCTCATGGAGACGGGTGGGAGGGAAAAGGTGATGCCAAGACATACTCTCAGGAGAGTGCTCAATCCATCTCAGAAAAGGATCGTGAAAAGTCCAAGGTTCAAAAGACCGACTCGAGGAGTCTGAATGCTGGCTACCTTGGACGTCTTCACAACTTGTGACCTGAGAAGGGATTAGCAAGAATTGAAAGGATGACTGACAATTCCTTAAGGGGAAGCTTGAAAACTGTGATAATAAGCTTTTTCTTGAGGAGCTCGACTTTCCCCTAAAATCCAGAACGAGGTTTTGTCTTACAGGAGACTTGGGATAAGGAACATGTTTCCAAACCATACCTTAGTGACATAGCGAAGTAAAGTAATCAAAGGGAGGTGGAAAATCTTATCACAAGTATCCTGCTTCAGGGAAGTAACCTCCTCACTTTTATCAAGATCTGAGCAGAACGATGGTTGATAGCTTTCTTCATAGAACAAATCTAAGTGCTTAGAGGAATAGTCATCATAGTCCTCAAGGTATGACCGAAAATTATTAGGAGAGCATAGCATCAAGTCATCCTTGGGTGTCTGAATAAAATTGGTAATCATGTCATGTTCTTGTTGCCAAATATCAAATTTCTTATTAACTTCATGTGATGAAGGTAAAGGCAACTTTTGGGAATGACCCTCAATGTCGTAAATGGGATTTCCATCGTATCCAATCACATCCCATTTACACTTCCCGACATGTATGAACTCATTAATATCAACAAAGTCATCATTTTTATCATAACATGAGGGGTTTAGAAAATCCAACACTTCTTCACTTTGCACATCATAAGATAGAGAATCCTTAAAAATTTGGAAAGGGAAGTAACTCACCTTGCTTACTTCTTCCTGTGTAGGAACAATAGGATCTTGGAGAGCTTCGTCGGATGGAGGAGCGATTACCAGTGTTTTATCCTCATAATTCACTTCTCTATTTTCACTGCATTCTATTGAATCATGGGAGAAATCTTGCTCCTCTTCAAGGGGTTGACAATTTTCTTCATAAATCTCTTCTTTCATATCAGAAGGTTCGTGGTGTTGATCATGATACACATCCCTGAGATCTTCTACAATCTCAGTGGTGAATCCTTTGTCTTCCAAGGCTATTGTGAGATTTTGAAGGGCATCTTCATATGTTTGGCAATGTGGTTTGGTAAAGTCAATAAACCTATTGATGAGGTGTACGAAAGATGATATACCCCTATCTTCGCAACAACCTTTAAACCAATCTTGCAAAAAGGATGGCAGAGAGAGTATGAATAATTTTATTAGAACATCCTCCCCTCCCAAATCTATCTCGCTCATATACTCCAAAAAATTTACGATGTGAGGAGTTGGGAGGCCCAAAAATCTTGGAAGGTTGTTTGACCATTTCGTATCAAAATCGATTGGGTATCCTTGAAGGCTTTTGAAATTAATAGTTGGATACAGTTGTTCCCAGGATGCCATGATCCCATAACTTGGAAATATCACAGGGTTGAGAGTAAGGTGGCACCTAGGAAAAGGTTAGTGGAGTCGCCATATAATTTCCTTGAAATTACCAAAGAGAAAAGGGAAAACACCCTAAGTGGAGTCGCCGGGTAAGCTTGTAAGATAAAGACTCTTGAGGCAAGGCTTACCGAAAAGTGTCGTCTTGAGGAGAATTGACTTAGTGTTCCCCGACAACAGCGCCAAAATGTTATCGCACAGTTTGTAGTTAAGGCAAAAGACAGATGGAAGAAGGGAAAACTGGAAAAACTGAGACTATCCCACCACTATCACCTCAATGGGATAGCTCTTTCTGTTTAGGGAGGTAAGGACCAGGGGAGACGTCCCCGGTGACCTGGGGTTTTGAGAAGGAAAAGACTAAAAAGGCTAAGTGATAATTTCCCCCTCACAAGTCACCACCGATAAGAAAGTCTCGGCTAACCAGCCAATAAAGATAAGTAATAACCAAAAAAGGTGTACCTGCCCGAGACAAAGCAACAAAGAAACTATGCATATGCAAGATCACTTACTTGGTTAGTACTTCATATAATCATGGACTTTTGATATAAAGCAATTGATAAACCATATTGATGAAACAAGTCAACGATGTATAATGGCAATGATTATAATATATCATTTCACAATAAATGCTAATGGCAATCAATGTAACAATATCAATATCAAGAAACAACGCCTTAACTAATCTTTCAATTGCTTTTAAAGATATAAATGCTGCAATGTATAAAGATAACTCAAGTAGTTAATGGCAACAGTAGGGTTAGTAGATATTAGTCTAAGCTAGGGTTAGAAGGGTTAGTAGTTGTTCAAGGTATTGGATGTTTGTATGATCAAGGTGCTCAACACAAGAAGTCTTAGATCAATGCGTTATTAGGGAAAATGGAGTCAAATGGGTGCAAATGTTGAAGGGCCGAAATGATAATGATATGGCCAAAGACAAGAGGGTTAAATGTTGAGGTGTTGCTAAAGCAAGGCCTCAACAATGAAATCCTAGGGGAGAAAGGCTTACTAAGGTGTAGAAACCCTAGGCCTTAGTGCTCTCTCCTCCTTCTTTAGCTCAATGGAAAGATAAAAAATTGGCTAGCTTGAGTAATAATTGTAGGGCTGAAAACAAGAGAGTTTGAAGATGAAGTGTTGCGAAGGCAAGGCTTCATCTATCAAACCCTAGGGGAAAACGGCTCACCAAGGTGTAGAAACCCTAGGCCTTGATGCGTTTTTCTCCTTCTTAGCTCAATAACATGTAAAAAAAATGGCTAGGCTAGAAGAATATGGATAGAGTGTTGCTATGGCAAGGCTCTATCTTACTTCAACAAATCAAATGGCTCTTAATCCTAGTAGGGACATGAGACAAGGACCTTAGCATGTGCTTGTCACCTAGGGTTTTAATTCAGCAAATTATAATAACAAAATGCAAGTAAATAGTACCATAACCATTCAATAAAAAAGTGTTGCAGAAATTCACTTAGATAAACCAAGAATTCATGTAGCCAAACCCTAGTTGTAAACCTTCCACCAAGAGAAATGCCAAAAATAGCCAGGAAAAGTCTCCTTCAACAAGTGCGCATCAATTTTCAGCCAAAAACCCTAAATGAGGGCGCAAATTTCAGACCTCACTAATGTGTGAGTGAAAGATGATGCAAATATGAAAGTGAAAACCCTCAATATATACCATACCAATGACCTTAATTAAAAATTAGGTCATCAAAAGGTCGACAAGGCCAAAATACACAATAATACTGTTTTACATTAAATTGTCCTAATCAAGCAAAATCAAGACGTCATGCCCCTTCTTGGGTGACGTTAGCCCTTTCTAGGTCAAATGCAGCCTCTTGGAGCAAAACGTTAGCCCTCCTTAGGCTTCTCCAACTTGCCACATGTGCCATACTGCCATGACTGTCTCCCCAAATGTCCATGAAGCTGGATGATGTCATGAGCCTCTTCGGTGACGTCCTGGGCCTTCCAAGGCCAACGTTCCAATGAAGAGGGCACAACCCCCCTAGGTAAGGCTCTGCCAGGGTGCCTCTGTGGAACGTCCTCTTCTTCTCCGGTGCAAGCCCCTCTGTCCTATCTATGCCCCCTTTTGGGGTCTCAACATCCATCTGGTGGGCTCTTCAGCCCCATGGAGGTCCGAACTAATCATCTCCCCATGTGTACCTGTCCAATGTGGTGCTTGTCCATCGGGTATGATCCTGCACATCAACAAATACACCCTCCATGGGCTCATAAGTCATAGGGATCATAGCAATGTCAATCACATCTCATCATCAATATTATTAAACATGTGCATGAAACCCCTTTTACCCCAATCAAGTGCTCAAAGACATTATACAAATCTGCAATACAAGTTTGGAGGAGGTGACATGGCATCCTATTGGGATAGTGTTCACTGGAAAAGGGATGTTTCCGGAAGAGATTAAATCCAAGTCATGGAAATGGGTGAGGTGGATAAAGGATGTCCTGACAAGGGGTGCAGTGAAAGCAGGGAAATGCAAGGCTTACCTGTGGGTGCCTTTGTAGAAGGTGAGCTGTACCTGTCCTGGATGCAAATGTTTCCAAGCCCATTCATGCCATTTTATTCTTATTTCTTTATTGCTTTTTTCTTTCAAGAGGCTAATCAGGGGACACTGCCTTGGCCTGGTGACCAATGGTGGCAGTGTTACCCACAAGTACTTTCACAGAAATGAGAAGGCTGGTTCGTGATGAGACCCCCTTTCTCTTGGCCATGCAACCAAGAGTCACTACGACGTGGTAACCAGATGCTAGTAGTGTCATACTGCTACTTACCCATGGACCTAATAGGCTGGCTCGTGATGAGACCCCTCATCCTCTGACTAGGTCTTGTTTTATTATTTTTATGGGCCCCTCTTGTTTCTTGCTGAGAAGCTTTTTACTGCTTTCTCAGGGATCCCTGGGCGAAGCATCTCGAGGTTTTATTTTTTAGGCTTTTATCTTTTGCTAGCTTGCGTTTACCTTCTGGGCCTTTAGCCCCTTCTTCCCACAAGGCAAGGTGCAACCCTTAAATGATTGGCCAACCCAATGCCCGGACAAATGCAATGGGATGGATGAGCGGGAAGCAAGATGAAAAAGTGGTAATATGACGGGAGCGGATGATGACTTTTCAGAAATCCCCCTGTGGCAACTCAAAACCTATGGGCACAGGCTTACTAGGGCATCCTGTCATTCCCCCCAGACATGGTCAAGTGGACAAGTATAAGATCCAAGCATTTGTTAGAAACAAAAGGAATTAAATGCACATATTCAAAGGTTTTGAGGATCAAAGTGACACATACCATGATACCCGGACTCATTACCCCATGGAGCAAGAACCATCTCTGATACAAGACCAAGCCGAAGGTGATGGATGCTGGTGCTGCTGACAAAGTGGAGGCGTTGAAAGGGAGAAAAGATGGGCCCTCTAGGGCCATGGTCAAGTTGATTTGGCTCTCGGTACTCCATGTCTAGGACCTGTGGGCCTCGAGACATGATCTCCTAGTTATCACTAAAAGTGGGGGATAACAGTGACCAAATAGGTGGCCATGTCATACCGCTACATGCCCATGGACCTAATAGGCCGACTCATGATGAGACCTCCCATCCACCAACTAATACCTTGAGTTTTGATTTATCTTATGGGACCCCTTATCTTACTGAGAATCCTTTTATTGCTTTCTCAGGAATGCCTGGGCGAAGCATCTCAAATGTTTCATTTTGGCTTTTAACTCTTGTCAACTACTTTTACCCCTTGGGCCTTTAGCCTTCCTAGTGTGGCCAACCCAATGCCCGAACATGGGAGGGGAAAGATGAGAGGAATAAGGATGGAAAGTGGTAACTATGGAGGGAATGGACGATGACCTTTCATAGACCCACCCGGTGGCAACCCATCCTAAAGGAAAATCAACTTACTAGGGCAGCATGTCACCCTCCCAGGTATCAGCAAGTTAAAGGGTATAATTTCCAAGCAAACATTATGAAATGAAGGAGAATTCAATGCAACATATTAAAGTGCTTTAATAATCAGAGTGACACATACCATGATACCCAGACTCATTACCTCATGGAGCAAGACTTACTGCTACTTTAGGACCAAGCTGGTGGTATGGACGCTGCTGCTGCTGATAGGTGGGTTGCACTGAAGAAAAGATGGGCCCTCCAGGGCCATGCTCAAGTCATCTGGCTCTCGGCACTCCATGTCTAGGACCCGTGGGCCTCGAGACATGAGCTCTTAGTTATCCCTAGGATAGGGGATAACAGGTTCCATTCGATTTTCTTGCTATTGTGAATTTCAACAATGTTTTGTGCTTAGATTTATGCATGCTTTTTAAGTAGTTGACAAGTCAAGTGAATTTAACAGTTGGCTCATCATAGCAAATAAGTGAATGTTAGTTGGTTAATCTTTGTGTTTTCATTCAACATTTTTGTTATCAGCATGTGAGTGAGGTTGCATTGACTATAGTATGTATATGAATTTATGATGAAAGAAGACAAACTAAGGAAATTTAATACAATATTTAATGGCACATGGATGCCACACATGTTAGAGGAATCTTAGGCTAACCATGTAAAATCCCCATCATCTTTTCTTGTCTCTCATTGGTGCATTAATGGATATTTCTTGCTTTCTTGAGCGAGGGAGTATAAGTTGGAAAGGGCTCTAAATTTTTTTAACAAGTTGAATTTCGTGTAAATTTGTTAGAAATCAGATAAGACTATCTGGAAAATGAAAAGTTTAAAATTAAGGGCAGGGAAGGTAGTCTTTTGAATAAATAGTTGGACTTGAAACTGATGTATAAGAACTGAAATTATGGAGCTGTGTCATTAGCTACAGACTAACATAAGAACTAATATATCGACATTCATAACAAAGCTTCTTGATGTAAAGTAGCATGGGATTTTTGGTAGTAGTTTCGGATCTTACTAGTTGTATATATCTAAAACATGTTTGAAAATGAACAGGTGTTGGAATACTTTTCCAGATTAGTTGAGGATATTTCCCAGGAAGCTGTTGGTACAATTCTACTAACATGTGACATTATAATGAACATTCTTTTGAAGGTAAGTTTTTGGAACTCTTGGGAATAGTGATTTATGCAAACCATAAATTTTAATTAAAAATATGTTGATAAGAATAATTACTGATAGTCCTTAATGGACTTTTGTTAGAGAGATGAGATGCGGGTTAAAGTCAGGGTGGTTGACTTCCTTCCAGTTTTACCAGTATTGGCAGCATGGGCAGGTCTTTCAATTTCCCTGAAAATTTTAAACTACTCTTTCCTAATCTAGGTTGTTGTTTTTTCAACTTTGTTATAGCTTTCAAATGTAGAAATGGTACAATATTCTTCAATTCATACTCACAAGTAGAAAGACACAGGTTGAGGCAGTAGTTCAATTACTAATTTGTGTATTGATTTATTAGCACAAAATACATTCTGCTTTAAGAGGCCACTTAAATTTCTTTTCCTGGAAATTTCCCGTGTTGTTTGATTTGAGCAAAACAATGTCAAATATTCCCATCTGGCTAGTGCTGGAAACCTCACTATGGAGAACAGAAATCTATTCTAAAGAGGTTGACAATTTTTTTTATTAAGACACTCTGTAAAATAGAAGTATAGAAATAAGGACATTGCTTGTGTTGGGAAACCATATGCCAAATTAGAACTTAACTTGAAAAACTAGCCAAGAAATGGAAACAGATGATATTATTGACAACAGAGATCTACAGCAGCTCTGCAAAATTCTGAGATGGAAGACGACAAAAGAGAGAAGGCAGGAATGGCTTTGCAAAATTTGCTTTTAAATACCTCATCAGATAAGGATGCAACAACAAGAGAGCAGGTCCAGTCTGCCATAAATGAATGGAAAAGTTTCATTAATTTTTTGCACATTTTGTGTAGCAGGAAGATAGTAGGCATCCCGGAGGAGTATATTTAAGAAAGGTGCTGCATGTTGCAATGTCTCTAGGTAGTTGATTTTGGCAATCATAGTGTCTCTCTTGGTTACCACAAATGAGAATGGGAACTGGAATGGGAAACAGGAATGGAAGGAGAAATGTGAACCAGAGGATTTCAGGATAAGAAATGGCCACCCTCCTGGGTATATTATACATATAGGAAATCCATTTCCAAGACCGAAAAAAGACAATGCAAGTTGTAATTACTATTAGATTCACAATTTCGCAACATAAGGGATTATAGATTATCAAATCACATCATAATTCAATTCAATCAAAGTAAAACAAGTCACATTCACATGATAATAGTCTACAGATTTGTCATTCTACTATCTAGAATATTGGAAACATGAAAATGTGCAAAGTTGCAAACTGTGTTATACACTATGTTGCACGGGTTTTCGGGATGGAGGGATGTGTCCTAGGGACCGCTAGAGCGCATCCCCAAAATTTTCAGAGGACGACAATAATATATATATATATAGAATTCACCATAAACATTGTAGTTGCTTGTAAGCCTAACATGATATACTATATAGTATTATGCACAACCCTTACACTTGCCAGTTCTGAAAAAGCTTGGGGAATTTAAAAAAGGACCGAGTGACACTCCATTATTGGCCCCTAGTCATGAGAAAAATGCAGTTTAGCTTTAGGAAACTCAAGTGTAACTATTTTCAATTTGCAATAAGGTCCATCAAGGGTCTATGCGACAATGAACTGTCTCTATAGCAGGTTTTCTTCCTCATATTTCTTGTTAATGATGATTGTGTTAAAACTTAAAAGGTTTTGCAGACTTTTACAGCTGTGTTGAAAACCACTACAAAACACTTTGATTTTGTAAAGAGATTAGATTCATATTTCAGATTAAGAAAGTGATTGAATAGGAATTTATTCAAACATTTCGAGTCCAGTTCTTGTTTTACTGATGCTTGAGGTCCAATTCACTACTTTAGCACAAACTTCAGTGGTATTAGAGGGCTGTTGTATGAAGTTTTCAGATTATGTTTGTGACAACCAAGTGGCTGTAGCAAAGATTTGCCACAGAAACAAGTTTCCACCACGAGAACACGCAAGTAATCTGACCAAAAGTTCACCAATTAGCAGTAGAATGATAGTAATGGCTTACTAGCAAATTTCCATCGTTGAAATACAAGTTAAATTCAAAGATATAGAGTACGTTGCTGCAGCCATAATGGCTGTATCTTTAAGTTATGACAGCAATAAGATATCCTTGGCAAAAGAAGACGCCCTAGTGGCTCAAGCAAGCTATTATAGCATAGAATTGATTCCACTTCAAACAATTTGAAAATATCGTAAAATCACGTTACCCAATGCAAGCAATTTTATTTCTCCAATGCAAAATTCAGATTAGTGCCTTTAAAATATTGGGTAATGGAGTCTGGGATGTAAGAGTTAGATCCACAATATCCCTAGGGGTGTAAGCCCTTTTACTCCTTAGGGCATGCAAATCAAACTTAGGTAAATCTAGGAGGGTGTACACCCTTGTTCTCCTATTAGCAACCTTGTCAAAAAATGACTTATCAACTAGCAATGAGATGAAGCTTGATGGAGGGTGTATGCACTTATACTCCTAGGGTTTCAACCAATAACTCTATGAAACAAGCAAGAAGAACTAACAAATTGCAGATTTTTCTTACCAATTCCAAGAGATGCAATATAAAACCCTAGTTCACCAAGCAATGTCCATTTATAAGCAAGAGAAGAAGTCTTTGTTGAATTTTTAATGATGGCTCAAGAACATGTAGTTTCTTTTCAATTTAGCATGAACTTGAACCATAAACAATGCAACAACATAAAATACAATAGCTACAGTAAACCAAGATCACAAGAAGAATAACCATGCACAAGACACAAGAAGTTATCTTGGGAAAACCCAACAACCCTTTGCTATATTGCCAAGAGAAGAACCTCTCTCCACCGAAAATATAGGTGCCAACAAAGGTGGCCCTCAAGACAAAACCCTAGCGCACACAAGAGGGTGCTCTATGACCAAGAAAGATAGCGCAGGAGAAGTACACACCAAATTTCAACTCTCCAAGTAATGCGTTGTGTGAATGAGATGAATGATCCACAATGGGGATCATTCACTAATATATACATGACCTAACTCAATGAATAGACATGTCTATTGGCACAATAGGGACGACTTGTACAATTCGATAATACAATTAGTCTTTTACATAATATTAATTATCTTTACACAGTAGGGCCGACTTGTACCCTTCACAATACAAATTAGGGTTTTACAATAGTCTTACTCTTTGACAATATAGCAAGGGGTCTCACACACATCCTCTAGTGCTCTGCCACTAGGGACAAGTCCACATGTGCTCAACCACAAGGGACATCACTCTCAAACAGATCAACTCAACTAAACCCATAGGAGTACGAACTGGAGAGCCATCTCAAGTCGACTCAACTAAGTTCATAGGAGTACGACAGGAGACCATCTCAAGTCATCTCAACTCGGTCCAGAGGAGTACGACAAGAGACCAACACAAGTCATCTCAACTCAGTCCAGAGGAGTATGACTCACCTATCACATAGGCGTTCTCACAGATCATCTCAACTCAATCCAGAGGAGTACGATCTGGAGAATGTCTCATGAAGTTGCAATCATCAACACTCCCTCTCAGCTAGGGAGGCATTCTCCACCAGGACAAGTCTCTCACGGAAGTACTTGAACTTCGTCCTGGCAAGCGGTTTGGTGAAGAAATATGCAACTTACTCATGTGTAGAAAGGTACTGCACATGTTCTGCTTTCCTTTGCACCATATCTCTGATGTAATGGTATTTGATCTCAATGTGTTTCGATTTATCGTGAAACACAAGATTCTCTGAGAGCTTCACACAACTCTGGTTATTGCAATGGATAACAGTGGAATCCATCTCATGTCCAAATAAGTCTGTAAGGAGCTTGCGAAGCCACACTGCTTCGCGAATTGCCAAACATAATGCAATGTACTCTGCTTCTGCGGTACTTAAAGCCACATAAGTCTGTTTCCTGTTGCACAAGGAAACCATGGCAGATCCCAAAGTAAAACAACAATCGAAGGTACTCTTCCGGTCCACTGCGCTCCCTGCCCAATCTGCATCGGCATATCCCTGCAATCTCATGTTTACATCGGAGGCATATCTCCATCCATAACCAACTGTGCCTTGTAAATATCTCAACACATGCTTCGCTGCTATCTAGTGCTCTGTTGAGAAAATCGCAATTTTTTCAAGAGAACGATTTTTTCAAAAAAATTCGCTAAAAAAATCGGCCGATTTTTTAACGATTTTTTGGTGATTTTTTAGGAAAAAATCGGGAAAAACTCGCGAGTTGATGGGAAAAAATCGATCGTGTAAAAAAAATTAGAAATCCGCGGGTTTAAGGGTCCGTGAGGGGGTTTTTGTGTTTTATTTGTGCATTTATTCAAGGAGGAGAGCCAAGCCATTCAACCAGCCAAGGAGGAGTTTGCCATTGGGATTTTGTGGATTCAAGGGTCAGATTTGTGGATTTGGCATTGGAATTTTTAGTCCATTTCACAGTTTTTGCATTTGGAGGTAAGTAAAACAATTTGCCCATTATTTCTCATTTTTTCACCATAGATTTTCATAGGTTTTCAGTGGCAATGAGTTTTACATCTTCAAAATAGATTTTTGATGGATCAAAAACCATTTTTTTCCATTGTTATGTGATTTTCTTTCTTGCCATGTA
>ML805204.1:323861-335691 GCA_009831015.1 Picea engelmannii | reverse complement strand
CCCCCCATCATTCTCACCTTACACAACTTGCAATACAAAGTTTGTCGATTAAAACCCCCCTCGGGATCACCATATTCCCACATAGCATCCAATTTTCTCGGCATTTTCAATCTTCAAGTGATCAAACCTAAGGCACAAAAATAATGGAAAAAAATTAAAATCACAATTTAACTGTAAACTGCAATAGTAAATTACTAAATACAAATGTTCAAAATGGGGGAAAAGTTGAAATCTGATAAATTAAAAAAATTAAAAAAAACCTATCATAAATTTGCAAGAATATAAAAAAAACAGTTGGAAATCAATCCACACTCCAAAATAATTTTATGGCAGCTAAAAACAACAGTCCCTAACTACCAAGATGAAGGATACATAGCAAATATTAAAAATAAAAATAAAAAAATGGTACAAACTATTGCCCATACCTGCAAATGTGCCCTTGCTTGAGAGAAATCAATCCCAACTTCACAATAAACCGGTTATAGTGCTCAAAATCTCGCTCCTCCTCATCTTTGGCTGAAGGCAAACTCACCCTTTTCTCCTTTGCTCTCCAAACCCCACACTTCACTTGCAAAATGACAAAAAAAGTGAAAATCGAGCTTTATTTCCGGCCTGTCCGCGTGCAAAAGATATTTTCAATCGTAGCGCGATAATATCGCGCCATCTACGATATTATCGCGATATTTTTAAACCCTCCAAAATAGCGCGCTATTTTCCCCGATATTATCGCCGAGGTTGGTTTTGCCGATAATATCGCCAATAGCGCGATATTATCGCGATGTTGGTAACAGAGATATGAAGTACTAATCAGCAAGTGACCTTGCAAATATTGTTTTTATGTTGCTTTGTTCCGGGCAGGTACATTTCTGATTATTATTATATTTATTGGCTGTTTAGCCGAACTTTTTGATCGGTGGTGACTTGTGAGAGGGAAACTTTTACTTAGCCATAAACCTTTGCCTTCTCAAAACCCCAGGTCACCGGGGACGTCTCCCCTGGACCTACCACCCTAGATAAAAAGGAACATCCTATTGAGGTGACAGTGATAGGATAGTCTCCCGTTACGTCAGTTTGTCTTCATTTACCTTTCCTTTACATCCAAGTACAAACTGCATGATAACATGCCTCATTGCAAACAATTATGACTTTGGTGTTGGACGAGAGTGAAGATATCTCACAATAATTATAATACATTTTATTGACTAACTCAAAAAGAGAAAAGTGATAGGTGTCATTAGCTGCCCACATGCTAGTTGTAAAGGTTGTTAGGCATTGTGCAAAAAAAGATGAGGCCATATATGACAGCAACAAATAATATTCTCGATAATATTAACAATAAAATTGAAATTCAAACCATTACATTTGAATGTGAGTCAAGCAAAGCCCAATTTATTGATGTTTAAACCATCACATTTTAAGGTGAATCAAGTAGACCCACAAGCGTTGGTGAAGTTTTAGTCCTTGCCTCTCAAATCCATGACAAATCTCATAAAATTGAGATAGCTTTCATTGGAGATCTTGTGTCACCAAGAGTCCTAGAGTTGAGATCTGTATTGCATTACTTTTGTTGCATCGTTTTCTACTTGTGATTTCTTGGATCCATGTTGTATGTACTATCTTATGACAGCTTGAGGGATCCATTTGCTAGTGTTCATGGTGAAGTGGGGATGACTTGCAACATACCCAAGAATATACTATTAAATATATAATTCATCATCATCATCATCATCATGGATTTTAAGGTCACGACCAAGCCAAACACCAAATTGGTGTATGAGACCCCCTTGTTTGTGGGACAAGGGACCCCCTCCGTGCAATGATTTGACTACTAAAGTCTAAGGAGGTGTATATGTTAATTTTAGAGCTGCTATTAAGTTCTTTTCAATTTTACTAGATAATAATGGCATAAGCAGGATCATTGAAAGAAACACAATCAGAAGGTACACAACATTTATCCTAGGAAACCCTCATGGGGGAGAAAACCTAGCAAAAACTTCCTTAATATAGATAGCCAATACAATGCCAAGATAAAAGACCAAACACAAGAGAATATCCAAGACTGAGCAATGCGCCTCTCTCTCCTTCTTCCGGCAACTGTAGCTTCCTTCAAACTTGCGCACTAGATGAGTGACTTGAGTGAATGAGTGAATGAGGCACTAGCCTCTCTTATTTATACTAGCTGAGGAGCGCTAGGGTTGTGTCCTTTCATCAAGGAGGGACGACTTCTTCACTTAGTGTCTAAAACCACTTTAATTAGCCCTGGGGGCCGACTTCTCAATTAGCATCATTTAATTAGGGTTTGACCATTACACAAAAGGGGATTTGGTCATACATAAGTCCTGACGTGATCAATCCACAAAAGGGGATTCATCTATAAGATAATAACTCAATAATTAGAATATTCTTTGCAGTTACAATATTTCAACACTCCCCCTTAACAAGAAGGGTATTCTACAACATCATCAAGAGAGAGAGAGGGCAGCAACATCAACAACATTTGGAACACTGATTGGCATATCTATAAATCATCGGAAGTTTTTCTCATCATCAATAACATCATCATTCACAGCATGGAGCTGGAGTATCATCATCATCATCATTCACATCATGGAGATGGAATAGCATCATCATCATCGTTCATAGCATGGAGTTGGAATCTGAAACATCAACATCAGTTAGCATAAAAGCTATAACAACAATATCAACAGCATCATCATCAACAACACGAGGCTAGAGCAACAACATCATCACAACACGAGGTTGGAACAACAACATCATCATATAGCAACAAAATGAGGCAGGTGTAACAACAACATTTTGTGGTACTCTGATAGTCCCTAGGGATCTTCCCAGGAATCATAAGATTCCCTAGGATATAAAATCCTAATGGAGCTACCACGTGGTACTCTGACAGACCGTCCTTATCGGACCTTCGGGATCTGCCCAGGAATCATAAGATTCCCTAGGATTATAAAAATCCTAATGGAGCTACCACTACTGACCACAGCTAGCATATACATGCACCTGTACTCTGACAGACCGTCCTTACCGGACCTTCCGGATCTATCCAGAGATGATCAGTCCCCTAGGATATAAAATGCTAACTGAGCTACCCGTTGTTGGTTGGAGCTACCACTACTGACCACAACTAGCATATACATGCACAGGTACTCTGACAGACCGTCCTTACCGGACCTTCGGGATCTATCCAGGGATGATCAGTCCCCTAGGATATAAAATGCTAACTGAGCTACCTGTTGTTGGTCAGGATACCATAGTATCATCAACATCACTCCCCCTTTCGAGGGAGGTCCTTTCAGACTATACCAATCTTTTCTCGAAAGTATTCAAACTTTACACGAGACAAAGGCTTAGTCAACACATTTGCAACATGTTCATCTGTGCCAACATATTGGAGCTTTACAACTCCCCTCTGCACCATATCACGAATGTAGTGATAGCGAATTTCTATGTGCTTCGACTTATCATGGAACAAAAGGTTCTCCGTCATCTTTATACAACTCTGGTTATCACATAGAATGACGGTTTCTTCCAACTCTAGATCAAATAGACCTGTCAACAACTTTCGAAGCCATATGGCTTCACAACTGGCGGGACATGCAACAATGTATTTCGCTTCTGTCGTGCTGAGATAAATACTAGATTGCTTCCTACTCTGCCATGAAGTCATGGCTAACCCCAGACTGAAACAACATCCTGAAGTGCTCTTTCTGTCAGAAACACTTCTAGCCCAATTTGAATCGGTATAACCAACCAGTTTGAAGTCATGATCTCCATTATAACAGAGACCAAAGTCCAACATACCCTTAAGGTATCTCATCACATGCTTTGCAGCAACAAGGTGAACACGTTTGGGCTTTACCAGATACTGACTCAAGGTGTTCACAGCAAAACATATATTTGGCCTGGTATTCGTCAGATACATCAAGGATTCAATGATCTGTCTGTACAACGTAGCATCAACCAATTCTGACGAAGTATCAACCATGGGCTTCAACTTTGTTTCCATGGGTGTGTTCATGGCTTTACATTCCAACATATCAAACCTCTTCAATATTTCAACTGCATACCTCCCTTGGTTAAGGAAGATCTTCTCTAGGCTCTGCCAAACTTCGAGACCTAGGAAATAGTGCATCAGGCCTAGGTCTTTCATCTCAAATTCTGCAGTGAGCTTCTTCTTACAATCAGTGATGAGCTTTTCTTCTCCAGTTAAGAATAAG
Organism: Picea engelmannii; assembly: GCA_009831015.1. Lineage (NCBI taxonomy): Eukaryota > Viridiplantae > Streptophyta > Pinopsida > Pinales > Pinaceae > Picea > Picea engelmannii. The sequence continues at coordinate 331,450 of ML805204.1, read as the reverse complement.
TCATCCACATACAACAACAATATAACTGGCTCATCATTCATAGCCTTGAAGTAGAGGTTAGAATCAACTTTACTTTTGGTAAGGCCCAAGCTCGTCAGCAAACTGTCAATTCTGACATACCAAGCTCTAGGAACTTGCTTCAGTCTGTACAGAGCCTTCTTCAATCTGCAGACATGATTCTTTCTATTTTCAACTTCAAACCCTTGAGGTTGTTCTATATACACTTCTTCTTCAATAACACCATTAAGAAGGTTGTTTTCACATCCATCTGGTGTAATTTCCACTTCATCTTGGCTGCAAGAACTATGATGGTTCCGATAGAAATGTATTTGGCTACAGGAGAAAACGTCTCTTCATAATCAATGCCTTACTTTTGAGAAAAGCCACGAGCTACAAACCTTGCTTTATGTTTTTCAATACTTCCATCTGCAACATGTTTTATCTTGTATAACCATTTGGAAGATACCGCATCTTTGTTCTTCGGCCTGGGAACTATTTCCCATACATTATTCTTTATAATGGATTGGTATTCTTCTGTCATGGCATTTGCTCATTCTTTCTTCTGAATGGCTTCTTCAAAGAAAGTAGGCTCTTTTTCTATGAGATCACACATCAAAGCCATGTAACTGGAGAATGGATTAGGTTTCTTGATTTGTCTCATGGTTCCTTCTGGGGCACCATACTTCTCTCCATCTTGAGTAAGTTCCCTTGCCCAAGCTAGCTTTCTCTTTTGGGAGATCGTCATTTGGGGAGGTTCTTAAGATTCTATCATATCATGATCTTCTGGAATCTCATTTTCAGGGGTATTCGTAACTTCCCTCACTGGTTCTGCAACTCTGGGAGCTACATGCTCTTCTTCATATACTTCTTCAAGATGGCATCTCCTTGATTTCTTGAGTGCTTCATCTTCATCAAAGGTTACATCTCTGCTGATCTCAATATGATGGAAACATGGTATGTAAATTCTGAAGACCTTAGAGACCTCACAGTATCCAACAAATATTTCCTTCTTTCCTGAAGGGTCTAGCTTGGTTCTCTTTTCTTTCATAATGTGTACAAACACTGGATAGCCAAATATCTTGAGATGGCTTACTTCTGGCTTCTTTCAGGAGAACATTTCTTCGGGGGTTTTGAATCCAAGTGCACTATGGGATAATCTGTTTTGGACATACACTGTTGTTCTTGTTGCTTCAGGCCATAAGTGCATTGGAGGACCTTGATCGTGGATCATAGTCTTCACTGCTTCCATTATAGTTCCATTCTTTCTTTCTGCTACACTATTTTGTTGAGGATTGTAGGGAGTGGTGAGCTCCCTCTTAATCCCGACATCTCTACAAAATCTTACAAATTCTTTTGAGGTGTAATCTCCTCCATTATCTGACATGAGTATCTTGATTTTTCTTTCAGAGAGATTCTCTATCAAGGCTTTGAATTCCTTGAATTTTCCAAACACTTCATCTTTTGATTTCAAGAAGTAAACCCAAGTCTTGCGAGAATAATCATCAATAAATGACACAGTATACATACCCACTAAGAGAGGTTGATGGCATTGGGCCACATACATCTGAGTGGATGAGCTCCAAGATTCCTTCTGCTTTACTGTCGCTCTTTGGGAAAGGATTCTTTATGTTCTTTCCTTGTGCACATCCCTTGCACACACCTTCATGATCAACCTTGAATTTTGGTAGACCTGTAACTGCATTGCTCACATATGGTAAGGCTTTGCAGTTGATGTGAACTAGTCTTCTATGCCAAAGTTCACACGGACTCTCAGTGGATTGAGTCAACGCTGCATCTGAGTGACCTTTTAACTTGTACAGGCCACCTTCTTCTGTTCCAATGACAATTGCATCTTCTATGGTTGATATTCCTTCCTTCATACATTTTGGTTTAGGGCATCAAACATTTCTTTTGGAGTATTCTTTGAAGACACTTGAGGGAACAAGTGATCTTTAATAAAGTCTGCAATGATTCTTTTGGCCCTAACCACATCCTTTTGCTACTTTGCTTTAGCTGTAGTATCTGCGGGTTTTGGTACATTTTCCTTGATGAATCTTGCAAGGTCATTCTCTTCAAGAATGAGCAAGGTCATTCTCTTCAAGAATGAGTGCAATCTTATACTTCCAGGAACGAAAGTTATCCACACCTTCTAATTTGTCAACAAGCTTGGTGCTTGCAGACATCTTGACCTGGAGCTGGGAAAATGACCAAAAATTGAAAGTGCTCAGAAGTTAAATCTGAACTTACCAGGAGGTGCGCTTGGCCGAGGCGAGTAGGCTGGTGCACTCTGTTTTCAAAAAATCCAAATTTTACCCCTTGAAACTGGACCTGCGCAAATATGGACTGGTACTTCTGGTATTGGTTCTGGTTTCCCGGTTTTCTGGTACCAGTGAAAACTAGGGTTTCACTTTCTGGAGGCTTTGGCCACTAAAAAGGTGCGCTCAAGATGCAAATGAGTTCGCTAGGCTAGGGCGCACTTTCCTAGATAGTTTTTAGGCTGAAATTCTCTTCCAACAAAAAGCCCTAATTTTCTTGTACGACAACAATGATGTTTTTGGTTACCTAGTGAAAGGTGCTCTATTCAGTCAAGCTATGATACCATGTTAATTTTAGAGCTTCTATTAAGTTCTTTTCAATTTTACTAGACAATAATAGCATAAGCAGGAGCATTGAAAGAAACACAATCACAAGGTACACAACATTTATCCTGGGAAACCCTCCTGGTGGAGAAAACCCAGCAAAAACTTCCTTAATATAGATAGCCAATACAATGCCAAGATAAAAGACCAAACACGAGAATATCCAACACTGAGCAATGCGCCTCTCTCTCCTTCTTCCGACAACTGCAGCTTCCTTCAAACTTGCACACTAGATGAGTGACTTGAATGAGTGAGTGAATGAGGCGCTAGCCTCTCTTATTTATACTAGCTGAGGAGCGCTAGGGTTGTGTCCTTTCATCAAGCAGGGCCGACTTCTTCACGTTGTGGCTAAAACCACTTTAATTATCTCTGGGGGCCGACTTCTCAATTAGCATCATTTAATTAGGGTTTGACCAACCAACAAAAGGGGATTTGGTCATACATAAGTCCCGACATGATCAATCCACAAAAGGGGAATTGATCTATAAGATAATAACTCAATAATAAGTAGAATATTCTTCGCAGTTACAATATTTCAATAGTATATACATATTTATACCTAGTAATTAGAACACACATACATATTTATATATATTTATGAAGGAATAACTTTGGGGAGTTTCCCGGGATTTCAAGATGTAGGATTAGTATTAACCACCACCCACTCATGCATTGTTGGTAGCCCCAAAGGATTTTTGTGGGAAGAGAACCTGTGACCTCCCATCGGGACTACACCTGTGGGGATATGGCTGAACCCATTGAACGATCCCTTGGGGCTATGACACACACACACACATCATAACATTCATTATTGAAATGCTTGTATTGTATCTCATATAGATGCCAACTTGCAATTTCTATGCTGGAGATGAAGTCATGTAGGATATCAATACAGATTGTATTTTTACAATGAAAATAGTAAGGTTGTTTGGTGAGGAGTTGGCTTTTGATCATATCACAATAGGTTCAAGATTCAAAATCCATACAAACCTGAAGCAAATTATGTGTAAGGAGCCTTTTGGTGAAATTGGATTATTATCAATAGTTTTATCAATTAGTGATAGTAAGTTTTATGCACCAGTTCATGTTTTGGAATGAAAGAGAGATCCTCTGATCGAGCCTACGCTTCACTTGAAACCTCCTTTTGATTCTCAGAAGGGTGGATTCATCAAGGATCCTATTTTTATGAGTCCAAGGTGGATTGTACATTTGACATACATGGTGCTTCAGTTTGATAAGGTTCATGAGTTCAGTTTCCTTAAAAGACCTGGAAGTATTAAAGAATTGGTTCATATTGATAGAAAGACCACCCTAAACAATTGCAGAAATAAGTCTGCTTGAAATGCCTGGGACATGATATAACAGCATCCAGAAATATCTGTGAAACATCAGCTGATCTTTAGTCAGGACCTGTATATAGGTTCAAAGCTATAAATATTTTCACTTTTATTAACCCATGTGCACCTTTTCCTTTGGGCAAAACACTTCTTTATGGCTATTTTCTTTATGTGGGTGTACTAGCATCTAATTTTGAATCGGTTATCGGGGACATGTTTTGCTGACATTAATTTTCTTACGGATATTCTGCAGCCAAAGGAAACGATTCCATGGCAATAGCCATGTCTTCAACTATATCCACTTTAGTTCTTGATCTATCAAGTGAAGATTTGTTGTCACAAATTCCAGAGTTCCAAACTGAATGTCTCAGCAAAGCATCTACACTCATTATTCAATGCTTGGAGCTTTGTCAACAGGTAAGTGTCACGTTTGTTTCCCCTTCGACAAAAAATTATAAAAGTCAATTCATTTTGCATAAATATTTGAATGATGTCTAACTTGCTCTTCTCTGTTGTAGACTGAGAAATCAGAAGCACCTGCTGATGAACAAGACCTTTATGACTTAACAGTTGCAGGTTTGCATGTCATTAATGATTCTGTGTCTCTGCCTCTGCTGTTTTATTGAAATCTAGTGCAATATTCCTTAGGAAACTATGAGTGCAAGGAAGGGGTCTTGGAGAATGAAGTATGTACTGACTGGATTGATGCTTGCCTGTAGGCTGTGCACGTTTGATGGCCCGTTACCCGTCGATTAGACGGGCTATTAGAACATCGCGCTGGTTTCAGCATTTTTTGCAGAATCAGTATGACACATTTTCCTTGAATTGCTTTACTGTGTTCTTTTCTACATTGTTATTGGCCTAGATTGGTTACCTTTCTGAGAGATGCAGGTGAATTGGTCTCTCTTTGGTTTTGAGTGGACATGAATTTCATTTCATTTCTGCTTCTGATATCTGTATTTATAAAACAATCATTTTTGCAGATCTTCCATGGAAGCTATTATGGGTGTCACCTGCAATCCTTGCATGCAGGATCTCTTAATGAGCATCATTGGTTAATGAAGAAACGGTAGACCAACTCAATGGCAAAGCCTTACTTTTTTTTACTTTGTTTGACGTACTTGAATTGTGAAAGAATGCCATTTTTATATATTATAGATCACTACGTTGCACCCATTTGTATCTCATATGAGCGATTTTGAAATTCCCTTTACATATTGTATGCATCTGCTCCTGTTACTAATTTCCCTCAAATATTATTTGAGGCATGTGCCTACAAATGTAAACAATCAGAAATCCTTGTACTTAGAGTCGTTACCAAGTTTGCACCAGCACTGTATTCAATTCCAATATTGGTATATAACATGATCAATGAATATTAAACGGAGAAACCGCATTTTGAATTGTCAATGAATATCATGTTATATTTATTTGGTCGATAGTGGAATCATACAGTCAGATGTGGAGTGATCAATTGGTCGACCTGACGTTAAAAGAATCAAAATCATCCAATAATCCACAACGCTGATCGTATATTCCAAATCACATCTCACTCTTTATCCAGTTCCCCTCCCCCGCCACCACAAAATTAACTCCACACTAAAGAAATTGATGATCAATTATGCAATATTGTTGGAGAACAAATAATCTTATCTGTGCTTGATAGTAGCGGGTTTTGAAACAACGGAAAAGACTTCGCAGTCTACCATCTGTGCTTGACAATAACGGGTTTGGAAACAACGAAAAAGACTTGACAGTCTACCCAATGAGATAAATATCATAGATCTGAACCCACAAAACATGAGTGAGACTGGAATAAGTTTTCGTTCTATTAAGAAATTTCAGGCAGAGTTGCCACGAGGAATTGTGGATAGAAAACATTGGGTTGATGCCTCTCACCGAAATTTATATTGGTTTGAGCTAGTTTATGGTTTGATTGCGTTTGTCAAGACCAGTTGGCTTTATTTTGTTCATAGAATCAAGTGGAAAGGATCAACTTCACAAATTTCAGAAAATCTGAATAAGTCGAATCAAGGGATAAAGTGCGAAAACTATGTTTGCAAAAATATGGATGGCTTATTTAGTATTTTAACATGGTACTTCTGAATTTACTAAAATGATCAAACTTTTGATAGACATGTTTCCATAAAGTATCCACTTGTTTTTTCCTGATCAAGACCAAGATCAATGTAGAGAGGTCGTAAGAACGTGTTAGTGTTAAGTGTTTAGATTTGATAAGCGTCTGATAATGTTTTTATTTTGTATGTACCTAGGTTGGGCAAGGAAGACTTTTAAACTGCTGTGTTAGTACACATTGATAAAAAGCACCGGATTTAATAATTATAGGAAGCTGTTCTTTTGTTATTTATGGAAAAATTGTGTAGTTAGGGATAATAGTGTAAAAGTCCAATATTATTGAGAAATCACACGGAAAGGTATCTCTCTTAAAAGCAATATACCTGTGATGGTTATTTTCAACATAGTTCATAGCTAAAGCATAGTCAGCTATATTACAATTAATTAAAAGTGCAGTCAGCTATATTACAATTAATTAAAAATGCTTATTGAAATTTATATTCGATTAAATTATTTTAGTCTTTCAGTGATGGTCAACGAGTGTGCTCTGATGATGACTGACTTTACTGTTTATACAAATTTAAAGAATATATAATTAAAACATAATGATATTTTTCATTAATTTGGTAAATTTGCTTTTTTTTTTTAGTATTGTTCTATCTATGACGAGTATAGAAGGTGTGAGATTCTACTTCTATATAGAGAAGAATATATATATATATATATATATATATATATATAATATTGTTCTATCTATGACGAGTATAGAAGGTGTGAGATTCTACTTCTATATATAGAAGTAGAATATATATAGGAATATTTGTGTGGCAGTTTTAGAATTTTTCTATAATAAAAAATATAATAAATAGTTAATAGGTGGGTAAATTTAAATTATATGTTTGATAAATAGTTAATTACAATATGTTTGATAATTTGGAATTGTTTTTTATTATTTTAAAATTTATTTTTTTAAATAAATAGTTTTTTATAAAACTTAAAAAGCTATTTAAGGTATTTTAACTATTAAAAAATTAATGTTCAAATTAATAAAATACAGTTAAATATTTTTAAGTTGTTATATGCTTGTTCAAATAAAGATACTACTAAAAGTAACGCATGTTTGATAATTTGGAATTGTTTTTTATTACTTTAATTTTTTATTTTTTTTAATAAATAGAGTTTTTATAAAATTTAAAAAGCTACTATATAAAATTTAAGGTATCTTAATTATTAAAAAATTATTGTTCAAATTGATAAGATACACTTAAATATTTTTAAATGGTAAACATGTTTGATAATTTGGAATTGTTTTTTGTTACTTTAAAATCTAATTTTTTTTTTTTAAATAAATAGAATTTTTATAAAACTTTAAAAGCTACTATATAAAATTTAAGGCATCTTAATTATTAAAAAAATATTGTTCAAATTAATAAGATACACTTAAATATTTTTAAATGGCTATATGCTTGTTCAAATAAAGATATTATTAAAAATAACACATGTAATTAAGAATTTTTAACAATCTCTCTTTTTCTCT
>ML805204.1:283105-313380 GCA_009831015.1 Picea engelmannii | reverse complement strand
GATAATAATAAATAGTTATTGATTATTCAAGGGACACATCCTTTCATGGATGGTCACCATATGTTCCCTATATATGGAACACTCATCATTGTAATAATATATCGATTATATCTCATATGAAGAAAAACAACATGGTATCAGAGAAGGACTGGGCTTGACTCCCTCACGGGAGGGCCTAAGAAAATGAGAGAGTTGTTGGTCAGACCTAGCCTATTGTTTACAAGTATCTTGGAAGGGCTTACGCTAACTTTTTAGTGGATCAATGTCTGATCGAAGCTAGTATTAAGGACGATAACAGACAGGTGGTGATCTTCTCTGTGCACGATGTATTACACGATCTGGCACTGCAAATTGCTGAGAAGGAAGAGAATTGTTGTTTCAGAGAAGGCAAAGGTTTGGTGGAATTCCCATTGAAACATTGCACTGGAAAAGGCATGATTTCTCTCAGGGCCAACAAATTTAAATCAATCCTTGATGGATACCGAGGACAAGATCTCCGAGCAATGTTATTGTCAGAGAACATATCTCTGGAATATGTTATGTCATGCTTGATCAAGATTCTCACCTATATTAGACTTCTTGATTTGGGGGGGACATTTATCAAAATTTTGCATGATAGCTTCGGAGCGTTGAAGCATTTGGTGTTCCTTCGTTTAGCAAAATCATCGATAGGGAAGCTACCCGATTTGATAACATGTTTGAAGAAGCTTGAGATACTGGATCTGTATGAATGCTACCAGCTAAGTGAATTTCCTTATGAGTTAAATAAGATGACAAGTTTGATATATTTGGATCTGAGTTTCTGTCAACAGTTGAAGTGCATTCCTTGTGGGATCTCAGTGCTGACATCGTTGCAATAATTTAAAATGGAACGATGTTGGGAAACTTGGCAAGCAACACCACATTTGAGAAAACTTTTGCGTGATCCGATGGGAGGTCGTTCTCATGCTCGCTTCCATGACCTGCATACTCTGAAGCACCTAAAACAATTGGTGGTAGACTGCTCGCAAGAGCCAATTACAGATGGCATAGTGGGTGACATGGTGGAATTATTCATGGTTATTCTCTTCTGGGGCACAGTGAAACTTACACGAACACAATTTTCCAAAAGCGTAGCACCCTTGTAATTGAAACTGTTGCAAATATTGTTCTTCTGTTCTTTATGTTTTTAGTTGGGTTGGAACTATATTTCCAAGTGATTAAGGAAGGCCTTAGCAATTGCAGTAGCTAGAATTACCCTGTCGTTTGTTTTTGTGGTCGGGGTTTCTTATGTGTTCAGGGAAACAATTTCTAAAGGTGTGGGCTATGGACACTTCCTCATCTTCATGGGTGTATCATTGTCTATTACTGCATTCCTGGTGCTTGCTAGGATACTTCCAGATCTCAAGTTTCTAACCGTTGATTTGGGAGATATGGCCATGTTTGCAACTGTTGTCAATGACATGGTTGCTTGAGTTCTTTTGGCCCTTGCCTTATATCTTTCATGTACAGACAAAAGCCCGGTGATATCATTCTATGTTATGTTATTTGGCATAGAATTTTTGGTTTTCATATTTTTGGAGGTGAATCGCACAATGACCAAGATTGGTCAGCGCTCACCTGACAACGAACCAGTGAGCGAAACATACGTTTTCTCCAGTCACCAAGGGAAAAGAATCTCACTTATCAGTGTAAAAGGGAATTGATTAGAAGTATGACAGAAGCCTGGTGTGTTGAGATAAGGAAATCAAAGGAAGAGATGGAGAGAAATACCTTCCAACATGATGTCAAGGAGAGACATTGCCAAACATGATGTTCAGAGACTAGAAGTCTCTAGGAGTAGTATACCTCCAGGACGAGATCATACCAGATAGCATAGACAGTTCCACTGATCATGGATACATCCAGTCAAAACCGACTGAAACACAACTATGGTGATAGATCCATTAGAGGAGGAAAACATATTATGAGAAATATACCTCAGAGATATTCATGTTATGTCGTAGCTATGAGCCACATCATTCATTTTGAGCCTTCCTATTATGAGGAGGCAACTAGTCATCCAGTATGGAGAGATGTCATGATGGAGGAGTATCAATCCATCATGAAGAATGATGTGTGGGATATTGTTCCGAGACCTGAGGGGAAGTCTATAATGAATTCCAAATGGATCTACAAGATCAAAYARATAGTTGGCAGGAGCATCAAGAGGCACAAAATGAGATTTGTTGCTAGAGGATTCCCTTAGGTGGAGGGAATAGATTATGATGAGACATTTTCTCCTGTTGCTCGRTACACTTCTATCTGGATGATTATTTCCCTTGCAGGGTCCATGGGTTAGAGAGTACATCAAATGGATGTAAAAACAACCTTTCTCAATGGAGATATTGAGGAATAAGTATACATTGAGAAACCAKATTGTTTCGTGATACATGAGGAGGAGTCTCATGTGTGAAGGTTGAAGAAGGCCTTGTATGGACTCAAGCARCCACCTCGAGCTTGGTATACGAGGATTGATGGACACCTGATGAGTTTTGGGCTTCAACAAAATTATTGTTGATCCCAACATGTACTACAAGACTGTTAATGGTGAGTCCCTGATTTTGGTCCTCGATGTTGATGATTTATTCCTCACGGGTACAAAGAGCCTTATTGTTGAATGCAAGTATGCGTTGGCCTCTAAGTTTGATATGAAGGAACTTGGTATGATGCACTACTTCTTGGGACTAGAGGTGTGGTAGAGAACTGATGAAATCTTCCTGAGTCAGGGAAAGTACATATTTGAGATATTGAAGAAGTTTGGGATGTTGAACTTGAAGCCCGTGGCTACACCAATGGTGACGAATCTGAAGAAACTAAGTGTGTCTTCTTCCGATTCTGATGAAATTGATCTGACTCTTTACAAACAACTAATTGGATCATTGATGTATCTGGTTAACACCAAACCAAATATTTTCTATGCAGTGAGTGCACTTAACCAGTTTTTGAGTCAACCGAGATAGACACACTCGATTGTTGTGAAGCATGTGTTGAGATACCTGCAAGGCACAGTTGGACATGTTCTAAGATATACTTCTAGTATTGATATGATATGGAAGAAATATATTGACTGTGTTTGGGTAGGGAGCGCAGTGGACAGAAAGAGCACCTTCGGGTGTTGCTTCACTTTGGGATCTTCCATGGTTTCCTGGTGTAGCAGGAAACAAAATTATGTGGCTTTGAGCACAACAGAAGCAAAGTACATTGCACTAAGTATGTCAGTCTGTGAAGCAGGGTGGATTCACAAGCTCCTTGCAGATTTATCTGAACATGTGTTGGATTCCACCATTATTCATTATGGTAACCAAAGTTGTGTGAAGATCTCAGAGAATCTAGTGTTTCATGACAAATCGAACTACATTGAGATCAAGTACCATTACATTTGAGACATGGTGCAGAGGAAGGAAGTATTGGTGATGTACCTTCCTATAGATGAGCAGGTTGTTGATGTTTTTACCAAACCAGGACAAAGTTCAAGTACTTCCGTGATAGACTTGGCATGGCAGAGAATGCCTCCCTTGCTGAGAGGGAGTGTTGATGTTTGCAACTTCCTGAGACATTCTCTAGATTGTACTCCTTTTTGACTGAGTTGAGTTTATTTGTGATGACACTTATCTGAGAAGGGATAAGTGGGACACTTATCCGAGAAGAGATACGTGTGTTTGGGCTTATAGCCCAATGTCCCTTGTGGAGAGCACATGAGGACATGTCCCATGTAGAGAGCACACGAGAACATGTCAAGGGAGTTGACCCTTGACGTCACACACTATGGGAGTTGACCCTAGTGTTTCTAGAGGGAGTAGCCTCTAGAAGTCCACATGGGAGTGCCATGTGTGACAAACATCTCCAGATCATACCCCTTTGTGAATTGTGTTGAGTTGATATGTGAGGACACTTATTTGAGAAGGGATAAGTGGGACACTTATCTGAGAAGGGATAAGTGCATTTGGGATTATATCCCAACGTCCCTTGTGGAGATCACATGAGGACATGTCAAGGGAGTTGACCTTGACATCGCACACTTTGGGAAGTTGACCCTAAGTGTTCTTAGAGGGAGTAGCCTCTAGAAGTCCACATGGGAGTGCCATGTGCGACAAACCTTTTGCTACTATGGTGGTTGTGTACCATTGACGGAGACTGTGTCTCTGGACAGTAGTTGTGTACTACTATGGAAAGACACCTCCCTAGCTAAGAGGGAGTGTTGATGTTTCAACATCGATCAAACCTTCTCCTAGATTGGGCTGCAGACCAAGGGAGATAGGATACATTTATCATAAAGGTGCACTTGTGGTAAATGGGCCCAGACGTAGTCCTTCCTTGATCATGAGAAGGAATAATATGGACTCGAGGTGCTTGAAGTGTTTTCCACGTGTCACTTAGCATCAGGCTGACATTCACTCACAGGTGTGTACTTGTGGTGAAAGATCCTGGTGTGGTATTTGTCCTAGTAATGGTGATTTGAAAAGAAATAATAAAAACTCAAGATGTTATATGTTATTACATGCAGACCCAGAGTGAGCATGATCTTAGAGGGAGTTAATTGGCTCAGAGGGAGAGCCTCAAAATGAGTTTCTCCTCGGTTTAGGTGGGAGAGTGACGTCTGCCAAGACTGACAGACAAGTGTCATGAGTCTAGGGTGAGGTTTTGTATACTTCAAAGACAAGCTTGGCATGATGCAAAATGTCTCCCTCGTTGAGAGGAAGTGTTGATGTTTGGACAACATCGGGAAGACATTCTCTTAGAATAATAATTAATAATAAAATTATTTATTATTAAATATCATATATAATAAGTAAATGATAATAATAAATAGTTATTGATTATTCAGGGGACACATCCTTTCATGGATGGTCCCCATATGTTCCCTATATATGAACACTCATCATTGTAATAATATATTGATTATATCTCATATGAAAAAAAACAACATGACGTAATTGAAATTGTGGCCTTGACCACTAGCACCACCACAAATAAAACACTTAAAATGGCCTCCTAAATTTTAAAATTCTATTGGAGGGAGCGATGCCCGACATCGCCCCCCTCTCGCACGCTTGTGGTATCGTACTAATATTCTATCTTTTCATACTTGGGGATATTATAGTGGTATCAGAGCTAGTGATCTTGTCAGCCTATGATTACATGAGGCATTGATGCCTAAAGGCAAGGAACCTATCACTTGCAAAAGAGATAGAGGACATGGAGGACAACCCTTCCTAGGATCAGATTCAGTAGAGGAAGCGGAAATCATGGGAGATAATCGAGACCCTTCAGAAGAGAGTATGCTCACCTGATACTGAGGGACTTGGCCAAGGGACATAATGAGACGACCCAAAGATAGGAAAATATGGCTAGGTACCAACAACAAACCCTTGAGGTGCTCATGTAGCTAGTGGGCCAATGAGGGAACTAGCTTGATGCAGCGCATGGTAGACCCAGTGGATTCCATGGAGATAGAGCTCATGAAAATGGTAGCCATACCCATATTCCAATACATAGTGTCTCACAAACAGGTAGCATGAGGACACATAGGTCATTATTGCCATAGTTCCTTGAGGAAGATCCTGTAGGAGCACAGGGGAAGTAGGGTCAAGATGATGATTTTACCACCTATTTCCAGGAGTACCAGACATTGGGGGAAGATATCCATAAAACCATGTTTTACTAATATTACTACAACATCAAGTACATGAACATGCCTAGGGAATGGAACAGAGAAACACAAAACCAACATAAATTTGATCTTTTGCGAAAGGTGGGGAAGTCGACTATTCCATATTTTGATGGATCTTCCAAGAGCATAGCCAAAGCTTGGGTACAAAATTTGGACAATTACTTCCAACTTAACATAGTGATAGAGGAAGAGGAAATTAAATTTACCACCCTGCACTTGGAGGGAGAAGCTCATGAGTGGTGGTACCATGGGCTAGTGACCTTGGGGCATGCCAACATCACATCATATGTGGACTTCATCCAAAGGTCGATGGACAGGTTCAACAAGAAGGATCTCGAGATCCACTTTAGGGAGTTGGCGCAATTGAGATAGACAAGCACACTAGAGACATACATCACAAATTTCCATAGGATGGTAGTCATGGTGACAGACATCTCTGAATAGAGGTTGGTGATGTTATTCATAGAGGGGTTAGACGAGCCTTTGAGAGGGTGGGTAAAGGCCTTCATGCCAGACACACTACATGACACCATCATGAAGACCCAGAACATGGCGGACGTAGTTCCCAAGAAGGCACCAATGAAACCCTTTATTCGATATAACAATAAAGAAACAAAGCCTATCCAGAAGCCATGAACAGAGAAGGACATGATTGATGAGGAGACTTGGAGGGAGCTAAGGAAGAAGAAGCTTTGCTTTAGCTGCAAAGAACCTTGGGAGCCAGGTCACCAATGTATGGGAAAAGGAAAAGTACATTACATAGAAGTTATTTCTGATGAGGAGGAGGATGGTGAGGATGAGATGGTTCACACACATGGCAGTGGACCAAGCAGTGATCAAGTAGAGCCACCACACCTTGAGATTCCAGAGGAGACACAACTGCGGGAAGGTGTCAAGGGAGTTACCATTGCCACACTTTTAGGAGTCTCCAAATATTATACCTTCAGGATTAGAGGCATTTTGCAGGGGTAGAGAGTTACAACACTGATCAATGGTGGGGCCACCCATAACTTCATTGATACAACACTTGTCACAAATAGGCGCATCCCTACAAAAGACTTTAAGGGGTTCAACATGGTGGTAGAAGATGGGTACAACATGACTTGTACTCAAAGGATCATGGGATTAGATGTTACATTGGGAAACTATACATTGAACGATGACTTTTATATAGTGGATTTGGAAGACACTAATGTGGTATTGGGTGTCCAAGGGTTGTACTCACTTGGAGATATCAACATGAACTATTAAGTCATGAAGATGGAGTTCAGGGACAAAGGGGGTAAGAGATTTGTTCTAATAGGCATGTCGACAGGAGCTCCCAAGATCTTGTCAAACAAACTCATGGATGCCATCTTTAGACATGGTGGCGTGGCATGTGTAGTGGAGTGTTTGTTTACCATGTAGAAACCATCTCGGGACCGCCAACAATATCGTGTGGACATCTACGTGTTTCTCAAGAAGCACGACAAAGTGTTCAAATTGATACTAGCAGGGAGACCACTTGATAGAGGATTTGAGCATGTCATTGAGTTAGAGGAGGGGGAAAATCTGATGATCACCACACCATACATGCAACCAAATAATTTTAAGGACGAGATATAGAATACCATACAAGAGTTACTGGAGGTGGGGCACATAAAGCCTAGTTCTAGTCCCTTCGCTTCTTCAATGTTACTGGTGAAGAAGAAGGATGGCATGATGAGGATGTGCATTGACTATAAGGCACTGAATAAGAAGACAATTAAGAAATGGTACCTGATACCTAGGATCGATGAGTTGCATGGGGCAATGTACTTCTCAAAGATTGATCTTCGATCAGGGTACCATCAGATTCGGGTCAGAGAGGAGGACACCCAAAAAACAATGTTTAGATTTCATTACGAGAACTATGAGTTTCTAGTCATACCCTTTGGGTTGACTAACGCTCCAACCACCTTCCAGTAATGTATGAACCATAACTTCAACAAGCAGTTGAGGAATATTTTACTAGTATTCTTTGATGATCTGTTGATCTACAACAAGACTTGGGAGGAACATTAGAGGCATGTTGATGAGATTCTCAACATCATGGAGGAGTAGTCATTGTTTGCCAAGGAGGAAAAGTGTGAGTTTGGGATGACAAACATTCTCTATTTAGGACATGTGATTGGTGCTTAGGGCGTACAGGTGCATCAGGAGAAGATCCAAGCGATCTTAGATTGGCCCACACACAGATCAATTACAAATTTGTGGGGGTTCTCTTGATTGTGCAACTAATACAGGGACTTTGTAAAAGGATTTTCACAACTTGTTGTGCCATTGACGGATCTCACCAAGAAGGGAGAATTCATATGGTTAGAGGAGGTGTAGGGAGCATTTGACAGGATGAAGAAGGTAATGATTACTTTCCCAGTGCTAGCGCTTCCATATTTCTCACAACCATTTGTGTTAGAGTGTGATGCATCCGGAGAGGGGATGGGAGTGGTGTTGATGCAAAATCAACATCCCATAGCCTTCGAGAGAAGGAATTTGAGGGAGACATAAATGATCTACCTCATTTATGATAAGGATATGTTGGCCATCATGCATGCATTGGCCAAGTTTAGACAATACTTGGTTGGAGGATGCTTTGTGGTGAGGACCGACCACAACATCCTGAGGTATTTTTTGAAGAAAAGAGACTTGAGCTAGAGGCAATATAAATGGGTAAGTAAGGTGCATGTGTATGACTTTGACATTGAGTATGTGAAGGTAAAGAAGAATGTAGTTGTTGACGCCCTTTCAAGGAGGCCTACAACCTTTTCCATGACAGAGATCTCAACTGACTGGAAGTCCATTCTCTTGGTGGAGTACTCCAAGAATTCATTCGCTTGCGAGATTATGGAGGTCATCATTCAGGATGAGAGGTATAGAGTAGTATATGACATCATCTACTACAAGGATATGATCTACCTTATCCCTGAGTCCACACTCAAGGATAATATCCTGAGAGTAGTACATGTTGCACCATTGGTAGGGAACCTGAGATATTTGAAGACTTACAGGAAAGTAAGGGAGAGATTCTCTTAGAAGGGTCTCAAGGAGCATGTATTGTGGCATGTGAGGGAATGCATGAATTTTCAATAGAACAAGTCAGAGCTTACATATCCCACATGTTTGTTTCAGTCGTTACCTATTCCATATAAGAAGTGGGAGAGCATCTCCATGGAATTCATCACAGAGTTTCTGAAGGTACCGGGAAAGGACTGTATCTATGAGGTGGTGGATAGGTTGACCAAGTTTTCACACTTCTTTGCCATTCCTTCAGAGTATAGCGCATCTTAGTTAGTGGATATATTCTTCAAGGAGGTGTACATACTACATGGTATTTCGAGATACATAGTCAGTGACCGGGACAAAATATTCCTCGACACATTTTGGCAAGAGTTGTTCAAGTTATCAAGGACAGAGTTGAGGCCTAGTACTAGCTATCAACCTTAGATGGATGGGTAGACAAAGATAGTGAACAAGTGGATTGAGGGATACCTGTGTAACTATGTGTCAGGACAGAAGAGGGCTTGGATAAAGTGGTTGCATCTTGGGGAGCACTACTGTAATACCACTTATCACATGTCCATCAGGATGATTCCATTTGGAGCATTATATGGTTACGATGCTCCATCATTTTTGGATTTAGAATTTAGGGAGAGCAGGGAACCCAAGACCAAAGATTGGTTCTAGGAGAGCCAGGACATCTTGAGAGTCCTAAAGGAGAGCTTACAGGTCGCCCAAAATCAACAAAATATGTATGTAGATAGGCATATGGTGGAGCACAACTTTGAGGTTGGGGATTTGGTCTTTTTGATGTTGCAGCCATACAAAAAGTCCTCATTGAAGAAGAGTGGCATAAAGAAATTGAAGCCTCGCTTCTATGGACCATACAGGGTAATTAGGAGAGTTGGAGTTGCCAGAGGGTAGCAGGATCCACAACGTCTTCCATGTATCTTGCCTCAAGAAGTTGTTGGGACAACATGTCACTACTTTAGTAGACCTTCCTCCATTGGATGAGGAAGGACAACTGGTTTTGACTCTGGAGAATGTTATTGATGTGAGAGAAAGGAGGTTGAGGATAAAAGTGATTCGAGAGTACCTGGTCAGATGGAGAGATTTTCCACAGAATATGCCACTTGGGAGGGAGAGCAAATTTTACAACATCTTGGTTTGGAGTTGCTTGAGGACAAGTAATCTCGGGAAGGGAGGACTGTGATGTCCCCTTGCACTTGATCATGATGAGAGGATGACTTAGTAGCTTGTATGACTCTCGTAGGCTATAGTCAGTAAAGAAAAGGGAGGAAGGAGACTTATTTGATGTCACTTAGCTAGGAGATGTTATATTTCTAAAGTGACATTAGGTAAAAAGGAAATAAAGTGAATTTTAAATTAATACGTTATTTAAACGTTATTAAAAGGGACTTTTAATATTTAAGTGAAAGGTGAAATGGGAATAAGGGTCATGTGGATGAAGTCAAAGGGGAAAGTTCTAGAAGTGGCATCGAAGACGTATAAAAGGAGAGGTAGTGCTTCACTTTCCTCATTATGTTTTGGATTGATCTCTTGTTTGGAGTGCTCTTGTGAGCCAAGGTTTTCGTTGGGGTTTTAAAAAAATCCTTCCATTGTGGTTTGGTTTCAGTGGTGCAACATCTACCCTAGCTAGACAAGGAGGATGATCCATCCAGAATATTCATTGGAGCTTCATGTTGTAGTTTGAATTCAGTTTGGAGGACTAACAAATTTCTTAGGAGGCTCGTGGAGCTTCCTTGAGGGGTTGATTCATCTCTTTTATAGGGTCGTGGGGATTTGGAGGAGTCATGAGGGATTTGTGAGGGTTTGATAGCCTTTGGAGGGCCGCTAAGGGTTTCTTGGAGGGACCGATCCCCTTCCTTTTGCAGAGTTGTGGGGTTTTTGGAGGGTCGTGAGGGTTTCTACAGGCCGTGAGGCCATCTTTTGGCACTTCGAGGGTTTGATTTTCCCTTGGAGCTAGACAACACCATATTTGGTGGGGTTTTGAGGCTTGGAGAACCTTTGGAGGATGACACATCATCTACTAGAGGAGGCCCTGACATTATTCCAAGTTTTGGTTTGCATATTGTGTGTTGTATTGATGTATTGTAGATACTATAACAACCATTAGAGATTTTCGTTGATGTGATTATAGTTTCATCCATAATAAAAATGCCCATGTTATCTCTTCTATTTCATGTGTACATGGATTACATATAATGTTTTTGACGAAATTCTTTAGTAGAATGTATACAAACTATTTGTAGAAAGCTATCAACCAAGTTGTAACATGGAAACTTATGTAATGCAAATTGTTTGACAAAAGCACACAACCAAAAACACCATAAATTGCACAGTAAGGCACTAATATTCTAGCCTAGCATACTTGGGGATATTACAATCCTCCCCTTGGAATGGAGATGATACTCTCTTTCATACATGAACTTGCTTGAAACACATATCTAAATATAAATCCACTTCATGATAAGATATTCTTAAATGGTTACAACAAATATCTAAATATAGATCCAATTGAGAATATCCTCAAGTGGTTAAAACAAATATCTAAATATATATCCACTTGAGGATATAATATTCTCAAGTGATTACAACAATTCATAATTAGTTCCAAAATTCATGCTAACTTTCCACATATTTTGGAATGGCACTACTTATCAAATTCGAAATAAGTCATGTGCGTTATAGTAACTTACTCAAAATATATTTAAAATATTTTATAATGGTGTTGGGCTCCCTATATACATGGGTTATCTTTATATCTATAATATGCACATGTGGGCACATAAATCCACCTTCCAATAATTAGAACCATGAAATATATATTTTGTTGTCTTCCCCAAGTGTCTATATGATTGATGGTGGTTGATGCCCTCCTCTATGGCATGTTAAATATTCAACACATGGATCTACCTTGCTCCATTTTTTGGAGAAGAGTTTTTCAAATCCTTCCCACGTCATGCTTAATCTAGTATTTTCATCAAGGCTTTTCCACCACTTAGAAGTTTCACCCTGAAAAGTAAAATCTACCAAAAAGGAATTGAAGAATAATTCTTTATCATCCTAAACCATTCCTCAATATTGATTTCATCTTTATCTTCATCGCCACTAAAGTTAGGTATTGCCATTGATTCTTAATTGATGTCTCACCCAAAACCTCAACTCAAGGCCTTAATATATTATCAATAATGATATATAATATTTAAGATTCATTTTCAAGTATATTCTCCTATGTTTTATCTTTCCAATGGATTTTGAATCACTTCAATTAGACATTACAATCAAAAGTTATGATAGTTTTAAGTGAACATACATTTGAAACCCTGATTTGGATTATGTCCTTCTAGTCGACCTTCCTTCTATTGAAACTATGAAAATACAACCCTCCCGAGTCTGAAATTTCGACCAATATTACTCTGATATGTCTTCTCTGTAATGTCATAGGTATGACCAAAATTTGATGTGGTAAGTGAAAGTTATGGTAACTTTCCCAAACCTTGTTGATTATTGGACCTTTCTAGATAGTGAACTTTTATGGAATTCCATGTGTCCAATAATTAATACCCGACTCTAAAAATTTTGACCTACAATAATATGGTCTATATCCTTTCCAATAGAACTAGTGGCACTCAATTTGGAATTTCCTAGCTTCAGATATATCACTTATTCCAAGAACACATGTTTGAGGCTAGTTATAGGACTAGTCAATGTTTATCACAAGTACTTTGCTATGATCTTGAAAATTTAATAGTCTTCAACATCACCAAAAACAAGTTATAGCGAAACTCCCAAAATGAATCATTTGAGATTGATTTTAGGGCTAATAAAAAACCCTAACTTGCACCAGATGTATGTTGGAAAGTAAAATGACCCAAACTATAAAATTTTGACCAAGAAAACTTCATTATGGCTTCTTAGTATTATGAAAATTTCATAGTATGAAATGTTATAGAAAAATGTTATAGCAAAATTCCCAAAATGGCTTGTTTGTGATTGATTTCAGGGCTAGTAAAAAGCCCTAATTTGTACAGGATGTATCTATGAAAGTAAAATGACCCAGAACCTGAAATGCTTACCAAGAGAACTTCATTATGTTTTCTCAGTATCCTAAAACTTTCACAGTTTGAAACTTTGCAGAAAAAAATGTTATAGCGAAAATTCCAACATGACTCGCTTGAAGCAACAAAACCCTAGGATTGACGATCTGATTCCAAATGTTATGTTCCAAATGCTTAAAATGTCAAAATAAACTTGAAGTACACACCATGTACACCAATGTGAGCATGGAGCACAACTCCAATATATATAAGAGAGATGCGTTGCATAATAACTTTTTAAAGAATAGGGGAGTCTGTTCCAAATACCCAAATACATTCATACATGACAATTCATGTGTCCTCAATAATAAATACATGATCTCTATATATACCTATTCACACCTACACATGAGACCCCTTTACTATTAGGATGACCCTATTACCTATGCATTTACATATTACATGTACATTTAGCACCATATATGCCCTCCCTTGGGATCATATCATATACATTTAACCCTATATATGCCCCCCTTGGGGTCATATCAACAGTTGTATGGTGTCGTGCACTGAGGACAATGAAAAAATAAGGGGGAGGGGATGCAACATCCCTAGTTTTGTTCCCCGCAAATTATAATGTAATTTTGCAAATGTGATTTAGGCTGGTGAGTCAATATATTAATAAGGCCAAGACTCGAGCTATGTAAAATTGTGCATTGTAATTATTAAATAAAATTAAATAAATGGTTGCGATACGAGAGGGATGGTAATGATGGAGGGCTACGATTCAACAAAAGAAGAGACTTAATGAGAGTTTTGAAAAGTTCCCATATGCCTTGAGTGTTGGAAACATAATCCATTAAAGTTACCAACAAGACGAAATGTGAACCATCAAGTAGTACGAAGAATCATTGAGAGTCCAAGAGACCTTGGACGATGAATCCAAAGGTCATCAGAATGTCTATATGTGTATCGTATCCATTAATAAAATGTGCATCACACTTATCTCATCTTGTTAGTCTAACACTTCGCGTGGCTTTCCCTACGCGAAACACTAATCTCTCCATATGCTAGCCAGTTAACGAAATCCCTAATAGGTCATGACACATTTTGGCAGTCTTTGCATCCATCGTGAATAGATACATGATCCTCAATGGTGGTCCATGGTGGCGCTTCATCAAGTGTGAGCAATCGGGTTCGGTTCCAAGATATAGATACCCATAACCTAACCCTGTCGTGGGTTCGTTGCCCTTATCTGTCGTTTGAATTTTGAGAGGCATAATCAAATGAAAGAAACTCAAAATTCTTTCACGGAGCTTGCCATATCTTAAGATCCCTCAGCGATAATGCTTCTGAAGATAACCAAATCTGAATCTACAGACAAATTGTCAGTTCTCCTCCATGTAAAAATCGCCCATGTCTTAAGTTTGAACTGATGCCATTTGAATCGCAGGAATTGGTTTGCCAAGAGATGGCGAGTATCAAACTCTGGGAATCGCTTCATTGTCGAGGAGGACGACCACATCGGTGTGTTCCAGAAGAGACTGCGTAGACAGTTCGCAGCTCTGCACAGGAGCTTCTCCTCGCCTTCTAGTTTCGGTGGTTTTGGTTCCCTCCCCGCGGCATGTTATCCAATCAACAAAGACTGAAGAGATATAATATTACATGTCCCAGAATGAGCCCTATCTTATAGTTTGCAGAAAATGTGCTAAAGGACCAAGGACCACTGGAGAAAAGTCTTCTTGACATTTTAGAGACATTTAGTCAATATTTTTGGGTATAATAAGCTGGAGTTAAAGAAATGAAATTCTCATTCATATGCCGATACAGATCGATACTATTGTATCCAGGTAATTCCATGCTATACTCCCCAAGGATCTGACAGAAAGGAAGTTGCACCTAGTCATTTTCATTACACCAGCTAGGCAGATTAATCATGTTGTCCTCCAACATAAAATAAAACAATCTAAGCATGTAGACATCCGGTATCATGAACTCGGTGACTTGAATAGAGCTAGAAATGGGATTAAATAAGCCTACAAATGGGATCAAATAAGCCTACCTCTTTGTTCATTTCACGGATAAATGCAATGAAAGTTGTATACTTCCCATCAATGTAAAACCCATCATCCTTCTCAAGAATCGTTAGCATTAGATCAAAGGATGTTTAGTCTGGGCAGTGTTTCAAAGATTGTTGTTGGGAATTCAGTGGAAGATATTTGTCAAAACCCTCTTCATAAGTTATTACAATGGGTTGCTCCAATCCGGCCTTTAGTTGCACTTGCTAAATTTTTTTCTCTTCCTACTGATCATTATAGAAAAGATCACCAATTACTAAAGAGCTTGTTGAAAGAGGTGATCGCATTAGTATGCACATCTCACTCAAAGTTGTAAGACATGGAGTTAATTTGGTAGCAACAACATACTTTTGATTATTCCATATTAATCTACACTTTCGTTAATGAAGATTATAGAGATTATAGAGGCCAATAGACTCAGTGCATCGATGGAACATTCACCATAATTAAGGTAACTTGCAAATGGTCTCTTTGTAAGTTTACTTCTGTTTCTTCTGTAAACGGGCACATTCTCGACAGACGCTGACACTCCTATTTAATGGTTGCATCGTTGAGTCTAATTATTAAAGGGCGGATTTACAAGAAACCTTATGAGTTCTGAGCTATGACTCAAGTTGAGGAGCTATTAGAGTTATTGAACACTCTAATCCTCTCTTATGTAGATAATGCAATCACCACTAACAAAGAAACTCCGCAGTCTATCGTAACATGCTTGTAAATTTCGCAAGCCAAAGCAACACTGTTGCAAACTCATAATCGACTTCTTCATGATGCACTTGAGCTAAATAATCTTAGACAACATTCTGAACCCGTCCTTGTTCAGAACCCTCTTTTCAAAGATGAAGAAGATGATGAGGTTGATTCAAACCAACATCCAATAGAGGAGCCACTCAATGAGACAACTCCATATTCAAGTAGACAGAAAAATCAACTTCCTCTTTCCAAGCGGATCATCAGACATTGGGAAGAAATCAGGCAGAACAAGCACAAAACAAGGATCAGATATGAAAAGGATGTCACCTTACATAATCCAGATTACACCAAACTGATCTAGTTTCAGAGTGCCAGACTACTTCAAGAAAGTTCACATTCCCCTGCTTCAGTTCAAGAGAAGATTTTGATATGCCAACATTGTCAGCGAGTTGGCCATGTTGAAGATTAATGCTTCAATATTCATCCTTGCGAGCAATGTGGACAACACAATCATCATTCAAATAGGTGTTTCAAATGCAAGACAACTGCAAGAGCTAAGAACCACTATGGGTGGATGGATTCTTGGCAATGGTCATCAATAGTCAAGAAGATATGTCAGTCATACCGAATAACTCACTCTCAAGTATTGACACATCTTGCATGGTATTTATTTTCTTATTCTCACCTTGTCCTTGACAGGGGGGAGCAACATCAATGATTGACAATTAGGCTTCCAGTTTCGAAGTCTCATCAATTGAGTAGTAACAAGCGAGTGTGATTGGTTTGTGGTTTTCCTTAAACCACCAGTTAGTAGAAGACTTACAATGTTTGCCAAACAACGATTTGTTGTTTTCTTTAAACCTCCACTTGGTACAATAATTTCAGTTTCTTCTACATCACAATTTATGGTCATCTGTAAACCAACATCGAGAGCACTACCAATTAGCATAAAACACTAGCTTCTAGATTCTAGTTAACTTAGGAAATGTTTTTGGAACAATTGAACCTAGAGTAGGGTTCTAGAGTTTGTGGTCATCCTTAAAACACCAAATTGGTTTGTGGTATTCCTTAAACCACCATCACCATTCAGTTTGTGGTCATCCGAAAACCACCAGATCCAGAGAGCACATTCAACCATCAACAACTACACACTTCCATATTTCAGCTGTCCACTTTTAGATATCATATCTCACCTTGGACTCATATACACCCCTTTAGATTAAGGGGGGGGAATGTTGGAAATGTAATCCATTAGGGTTACCGACGAGATGAATGGTGAACCATCAAGTAGTATGAAGAGTCATTGAGAGTCCAAGAAACCTTGGACGATGAATCCAAAGGTCATAAGAATGTGTACATATGTGTATCATATCCATTAATAAAATGTGCATCCACTCTTATCTTATCTCGTTAGTCTAACATTGAGTCTTAAACCATTTTCATTAATTAGTTTTTCATTTAGCCATTTAACTCTGTGACTTATTAAACACTCAATCATTCAATTCATGTAAGAGTTTGGGTGAGGAAGTCATCCCACTTAGTTATGACAACAAGGGTGGAGTGTAAACAATCCTTTTTGGGAAGAGTGAGAGTCATGAAAGGAGGGGAGAAAAGGAAATTCGAAGGGAAAAAGAGAACATTTTTTTACACATCGTTTTTAGGCAACAAGAGGGGAGCTAAGTGATGGGAAGAGCACCAACCATGTTGTTCTTAAAGGCAACCATTATTGGTTTTTTTTATGCTAGAATTGTGGCTAGTGTGCCTGTAAAAATGGGTTGTGTGCATGTGATGTATTTTCCTATTGAGAAAATAGCTCAAGAGTCTTGTGAAGGCTACTATGAACATTCCTTGAGCAACTCAGAGTTCCTGGAGTCCCTAGCTGTGAGATTCTTGGCCAACTAGGTGCATTGGAGCCTTGGAGGGAAGTGAGAAGGACTGAGGGACTGTGTGGTGGAGAAGGGGTGATCCTATTCCTTGGGTTGTGCAAGTTGAGGGGAAAGAGAGATGGCAGATTGGAATTGTTGTTGGAGTAGAAACCTAAGAATTGGGTTATTGAGTGTGTGGGTAGTGGATAAGAGATCTAAACCTTCTTGTGGAGTCATAGCCTCAAGTCGAGGGTGGCTTCTTGTTGAGAGAATATGCACAAAAAACCTATGGATTGGAGGAACGTCCTTTTTACACAACTCGTTAGTTATTTTATAAGTAGATAATCTTTTTGTTGTATATTTTATCATGTTAATTCCAATGTGTAATTATCTTATGTGAATGGTGTGTTTTTCATTGTGCATGATTTAAACGTTTTCATTCACAAGTTTTAACTATTCATGATAATAACATACTTGTATTTCATTCCTTATATTTTTATGTATTTGAATCAATATGATAATTGTTTTTGGTAGTGACGGTTATAAGTCCTTGTGTGTGCCTAAGTTGGTACACACCCTGGAAAATGGTTTCCATGCGTGCGGTACAAATACTGCGACGCACATTAGTGAGGATTTGGGGACATTACAGGTTGATATCGTAGAATAATTTTATGGTAGCATGCCTCAATAAAATATATAGTTATGTTATAGTTTTGTATCAAAGAAAATTTATTTTTTTGCTGGTAATGGGTACGTTATAGGTTCCGGGGCTGGTTTAGATGGATCCATTGATGACATAGGAGCATGAGGGATTATATCATATAATGTGCTAGACTGAGAATAAATCGAATCTAGATGTTGGGAACATAAAATAATCTACTCTTTGTTATAGCCTTAATTTCCACCCTATGGTGTCAGGAGGAACACAACAAAGGGTGCAATCTAAGACACACTCTTCTACTCAGGAATCAAGATTCATTGAGTTTTTGAGGAGGGTCTCTAGTCATACATGGGAAATATGTGACATATCACTTGTTAGTAGTGTATAGAAAGTGACCTAGTTGCTAGTCAGTTGTGTATAACACGTGACCTCCCCCGTGACCTTCTATATTTGTGAAGTTTTGAAGAGGTGAGTGATGGATGAGTTGGTTATTCATGGAATGAGCCTTAGAACTCACAACATTTGAGTCTCCATTGGTCTCTAGAATATCTAGAATATCTCCCAAGCCTCTTCCAAGAATATATAAATAGAAGGCTAATCTTGAGCATGAGGAGGTATAATCATTCACAGAGTGATGCTACCAAAATACATAGGTGCTTCTCCATTCTACATCGGTTGTAGTCAAGTTTCCTAGATTGGTTGAAAAGTTGAGGAGGAGAAAGGAGCAAGGAGGAGTGCATCTACACCTAGAGGTAAAGTGCATCAATGTACTTCTTTCAATTTAATCAATAAATCACTGGTTTCCCCGTATTAATGTTTATAGTTCATTCACAAATGTTTAGATATGATTTATTCCTTCATAGATCAGTTTAGATCCAAGCTAGATCTAGGATTTGAATGCTAAGAAGGGAAGTAGGAAGACATTTTTTTCACTTGTGTGTAGGTAGCATGATGAAGGAGCTAGAGAAATATATTTGGGCCTAGACCAGTCATAAACAAGCGATGATGACCTTTGGGAAAAGGTATGCCATTCCACCATTTCTTGGTTTAATTGTGAATCTACTTGCTTGTTTCTAGGGATAACCATAGAAGTCTAGCCCACTGTTAGTCTAGGATCAATAGGCATATCCTAGGGATATCTTACTATCCTATTGGTGATATTTTCTCCACAATAAAACTGGTGACTCCACTAGGGAAGAATCTTTGATTCTTCTCTAGTTTATATTCGCTTGCCTATTTTTCTCTATTCTTTGTTTTTTAGTTGATCATTGTCTTCCATAGCACTCCCTTAGAGAGTAGATGTATCAAATATGGAAGATCTGAATCAAATCTTTTTATTTTTCAAAATATTTGCAAAGTGTCGCTTGTATGTTGTTAAAGAAAGAGAGACAATGTCGCTTATTACATATTGATGACTAGCGACCACCTGCAGATGGTCTCCTATTGCAGGCTAGATGAATCGCGACACCCCTTGTAGGATTTAAAAATTGCATATTCTCATAGTTTTTTGGTAAAATCTGGATGTGTATGATCTAAAGGGTTTGTAATTGGTCTATATTTTTGAATCCTCTCTCTGTTTGAGTCTCTTATCATACCTTTCGCTTTAGATATATATTTGAAGTGTGTTTGAGTGGCTTGTTTGGATTTCTCTTTTTCATTTGTTTGTTGTTTAGTGATCCATTGGGTTGGGTTGTGAACCCAAGAGATTTAATATGATATGGTAGTGTCTTTTGTCTGGTTGCATTTGGTTCAATTTTCCTTTTGCGATTGAATTTTACATTGCTAGATCCCTTTTTCCTTATGAGTTTTGGGTTGCGATTCCTATAGATACATTGGAGTGTGCCTTGATGCATCACTATCAATATCATATAGCCCTTGCTTCTTGTTTGCTAGTTTTTGGTTTGTAGGTTTGTTTTCTTGATTAGTTTAAGAAACTTTTGGCATCTCAATAGAAAATGAAAAAAAAAATTCTTGTATAAAATCATTTGAGTATTAGAAAACAAAAGTGCATTGTTGTGTTTGGTTGAAAGATCTTAGCTTCTTAGCTTGTCTTGCATGATTGTTATGTGATTGTTGATTGTAAAACATGAAAATAAAAAAGCCTCTTTCCCTCCCATAGCTATAATTCATTGAATTGAACAACTTGCATTGGCATCTTTGTATTGCTTTGGTTTGGTAAAGAGTCATAACATCACTTAAAGTTTCACCCATTTCCCTATGACTTAAAAATAACCATAAGAAAAGAATGTCTTAATCTAAAATTCATTAGATGATTTTCTTGCTAAGCAAACCAACATTAGCATAAGACTTAAGGCATTGGAATAGGATTTGAGAGATGACTCTCCAAGGCCACAAAATGAAATCTAGATTCATTAAAGAGTGTGTAAACCAATTTTCACAACTAGTGTGTCAAGAGCCTCCTTTAACACATGACTTAAGTATGAGGTCACATTTGGAAAAGTAGGGTGATTACTCCTCTTTGATTGTATTGGTGTTTGTTGGACCATTTCAACTACTACGCATACAGGGTTTTCATTAGTTCCCACACTTATATGTGAGGTATATCTTTCGAAGATTTGTGCTTAGTTACCCTTCCCTTACATGTGGTTAGACCTACAACTATTTTCCCACTCATTGATTGTGAAAGTGGTAACCTTAGTGGCCACTCCTAGTTAGTTACATAGGTTATGATTGTTGACATATTGTAACTTCAAAGAATAATCTAATTATCTTTGAGTTATTATCTTATAGATCAAATCCCCTTTTGCGGATTGATCATGTCAGGTCTTGTATAAGATCAAATCCCCTTTTGTGGATTGGTCAAACCATATTTATATGGTGGTATTTGTAAACTCGCCCCCTAGTGTTTATAAAATTGTTTTAACCACTTCTAGAAGAAGTCGGCCCTACCATGTGAAGAGACATAACCCTAGTGCCTCCTCAACTAGTATTTTTATGTGAGGATGGTGGCTCACTTACATACTCTCACACTCACTCATCTTGTGCACATGGAAGTTGCAGTTATGGGATGAAGGAGAAGAGAGGAGCATGCTTAGTCTTGGTTTATCTTTGGTGGTTTGGTCCTAGTCTTGGCATTATATTGGCAATCTATTATTGAGGAAGTTTTTTCTGGGTTTTCTCCTCCATGAGGGTTTCTCAGGATAAAATGTTGTGTACCTTGTGATTGTGTTTCTTTATGTGATCCTTTTTACGCTTTTGTTTTGGAAATGCATTGAATTCTCATGTAATTTGGAAATAATCTAATAATAACAGTAAAACTTAACATGGTATCAGAGCTTGATTGAATAGAACATCTTTCACTAGGTATAAAAAGCATCACTCTTGTCGTACAAGAAAATTAGGATTTTTACTAAAGAGGAATTTTTGACAAAAAACTATATTGGGAAGTGTGCCTTTCCCTAACACATCTTTTGGCAGCTTGAGCGAACATTTTCAGTTGCCAGATTCCTTGAAAATTCAAACCCTAGTTTTGATTGGTACCAAAAAACCAAAAAACCAGGAAACTAGAACTAATACTAGAAGTACTAGTCCAGAATTGCGTAGGTCAAGTTTCAAGGGGTAAAAATTGGAATTTTCTGAAAGAGTCATCTCCAACAAACTCTCCTCAGCGCAACGTATCTATTACCTGAATCAAAATTCTAAAATTCAAAGTTTGAGAAATTAGGGTTTCCTCATAAAACCCTAAGTTGCATTTGCAGTGCCAATTCCTTCACGTCAATTTCTTTGCACCAGTTGCAGTGAAATATTTTATGAAGTGTTGGGACTGATTTTTATTGTCCTAGTGCACCTTACCCTAGAAAATATACAACTACCTTTAAATTACAAGTTGCAACACCTTTGAAGTTTTTAAAGGTTTGTTATTTATTTCCGCTGTTGTCGGATGGTGCCACTACCTGCCAACACTGTCAGAGGTATGTACTTACATATGTTTAAAATTTATTATTAGTTTTAAAGCGTATTTGTAGGATAAATGATCTTTTATCTAAATAACAATCATAGATCCAGAGGGATCTCATATCCAACACATTCAAATGAATAATGCACCCTAGGTTTGATTATTTTGATATGCATCTATTTGTTATGACATTATTTTGATCTTATGAACATCTAGGTTGTATGTTAAAGTTATAACTATCATACTAACAATTGGTCAAAATTAAAGTCAAGGTATTAGATTGATTAAAAGTTGGGATTATAGAGTTTATTCTCAAACTTAGTTTTTTGTCAAGAAAGCATATTATCTTAGTACAGAGGATATGTTGAAGAGAATACTTGTCATCTTGAGTGAAGGAGACTGGGAAGAAAAGAAACAACACTCATTCTTGAGGACAAGACTCTAGGTTTGATTGATTAAGTTAATAATATTCAAATTTGCACATGTCAAGTTTGATAACTACCTCATTACAAGTAAACACTATAGTTGAGATATCAATCTTTGAAAAGTTTTATACTTGGTAGCATGTGAGCATTATTGATATAAATGTTTACTGTAATAATTTACGAGATATAACTAACATCTCCTCTAGGAGAAACTTCTTGTTTTGTTTCCAGGTTACCATGGAGGAATGATTGATCGCAACACTAGAAGAGTGTTTCTCTCATTTCTTATTATTGCATTTCTTACTTTTGACCCTTGTTTAAGGAAGGTTACAAGTGATAGCTCTGAAGGAGCTACTATGATGATCGTTCTCACTATTGTTTTTATTATTATTATAAAGAGTATTATTATTGTCTATTTTTTCTCCCTTGTTGTTCTTGTTCCAGGCAGGTCATAGGTGATAACCCTGAGGAAGCTATAGTGACAGTTGTAAGAGTCAACATATTAGATGAAACATGAAGCATACTATCCAAGTTGTATACATGACCGTATACATCCACGTACCAAATAAACTGAAGAAGAAGCTACTCTTGAGATACATAGTATCTCATATGGAGATTGATTGTAAGGAGCATAAGGCTCCAAAGATGACCGAACATTAGAATAGAACTCACAGTAGACCTGGTCAATGGATAATGAAGCCACCTTGACAGGAAGCATAATTCATTTGAAGTTTGACTAAGCTTTTCATATTAAGAATTGGTATTCAAAACCAAATAGATCCTGCAGATACTATGAAGTTTTTGAAGACTCGAAAGAAATCAAGACTTAGAGTAAGTTTGATCTCAGAAAGGATCAAATGAGAAAAAAAAAGAGACATCTTCCAGGACTGGCAGACAAATTCCATGAGTTGAGAAGACTAGATCATAGCTTCAGAGACCTCTAGGAGACATGAAATATCCTGGGAAGATTCCCTTGTTTCAGTGACATAGGAGGAAGCGAGTCAGAAGGATTGGGATACAATTTTTTCCTTGAGACCAGAAGGGAAGTCAGTGGTGACTTCCAAGATTGATCTAAATAGATCAAGCATGCTGCATATGACAATATAAATATGTACAAAGCCTGATTTGTGTCCGGAGGATTCTCCCAGCAAGAGGGAGAATACTATGACGAGACACTCGCTCTAGTAATAAGAAGAAGTATATATAGAATAAACATGATTCATTAAAAGAAGCCGACACAATATGAGATTCATAGGGAGAAGGTATGAAAATCCCTGTATTTGAGATTGAATTATCTCTAGTGCCAGTTGGTGCAGTACATGAGTTGGGCCATGGAGACATGACTACAATAGAAGATTGTTTTACCTCCAGAGAAAGAGGATAAACTACCCTTGGTGTCAATTATTAAGCCACTCTCAGTTTAAGATGAATATGTTTTTGTGACAGAGTAAAGGAGTTACTCTAAGATTTTAGCAGCCACAGTGAGAATGGAGCAGTCATTTTGAGCTTCAGATCAGCTGTAGGTGCAAAGTCCCAGTCCTAGAGGAATATTTACAGAGAGAGTAGAGGACATACTCTCAGGTAGTGAGATAGATAGTGCTTTTCAAAAAGCACATAGAGCTAAAAAGAGCTTGATATGGAAGGATTGATAGTTTTATGATGAGATTGGGCTTTACCAAGAGTAAAGTTGATCCCAAACCTTACTTCAAGATTGAGAATGATGGACCAATTATATTGCTGCCATATATGGATGACTTATTCTTCAGAGATGAAGAAAAAATCATCACAGATTGTAAGAAGAAGCTTTCCGTTGAAATGAAGGACCTAGGCCTGATGCACTATTTCTTAGGTCTTGAAGTATGGCAGAGCCCCGAAGATATTTTCCTTAATCAAGGAAAGTATGGAGTTGAAATATTGAAGAATTTTGACATGTTGGAATGTAAAGCCATGACCGCACCCATGGAGAGGAATTTGAAGCTCCTAACTGATACTTTGTCAGAATTAGTTGATGTTACTCTATACAGATAGATTATTTTTTCATTGATGTATCTGACGAATACTAAGCCATATATATGCTTCGTTGTGAACACCTTGAGTCAGTATCTGGTGAAGCCCAGACGTGTTCACCTTGTAGATACAAAGCATGCGAGAGATACCTTAAGGGTGCATTGGATTATGGTTTATGTTATACTGGAGATCATGGCTTCAGACTATATGGTTATGTTGATTCACATTGGGTTGGAAGTGCTTCAGACAAAAAAATCACTTCAGGATATTGTTTCAGTCTGGGGTTAGCCGCGACTTCATAGCGAAGAAAGTGTTAACACATAGATGTGTAAGGGTAACAAAATCATGTCAATTTTGTTTTTTGAGTCATAGAGTTTCATAATTTATAGGTTTTTATGTCTTCTTTCTATAGTCATAACTCAAATTTTGATTTGAATAAGCTGAAGTTAGTTTGGCCTTGGTCTAGAGTCTTTGGGTTATGTCTTTATTATCATGACAAGTTGAATAAACCATCATAGGTCACATCTTTGAACTCTTCATCATCACCTTGACACGTCACACCTCCAAATTGTACACAAGATCCTCTTTTTGTCACCTTCTATCTGTTTAGCTATCAAATCAGATTTGATCTATGCGCTACCAACTCACTAGGAGAGTTCACAACATACTCAAAGTACTCCATGCATTTATTTACCATCATTGCACTTATGGATCGTGCCAAGGGATTTTATTGTTTTCAGAGCCTATTTTTAACAAATTTTTAGGGATCATGTCATTGGATCTTCTAACAATCTCCTCGGAGTATGCAATTCTTGTTTGAATCAGGCATTGCGAACTGTTAGACAGGCGCTGCGAACTAGCACTACGGATTGGCTGAAGAGGAGGGTTGGAGGTTGGACTACTTGCAGACACCCTTTTACAATTTCAAAGACACCAACATCAAACTCAGGACCACCAAGTACTGCATGAGAGTTTTCATCTTGTTTGAAGGTCGAGAAAGGGGTTTTGGCTGTTTTTTCCTTTTGGTGTTGCGAACTATCACTTCCTTTCTATCTGTTTGCAAAATTCACTTAAAAGATGCTATGAACTGTGCTTATTAAACCTGACCACCTTCTAACCTCATTTAGTTTTCCTCCTGCTCAAAATTTACTTTCTCCCATCATTTTCACCTAGCTCTACAAATTAGCTCATAGAGCATTGGTGAACAGGGCGTTGTGAACCCTCTATTCCAGCATTGTTAAAACATCGTCCTATGGATATTTCTAAAACTGCAACCTTAACAGAGTTAATTATATCCCTATCCATTTTGTAGTGCACAATTGATCATCTATGGGAGTAGACTTAAAATTGCAGGTGTAGTCAAGTTGTTAATCCATTTTTTGATGCTTATAAAAGCCTATTTTGTAGAATCTAATCTGTGTCTCCTTTCGCTATAAATTTTAGTGGATTTTCCTTAGATTTTCCTTTTGAAGAATGCCCTGTCTCATTCCTGGATGTGTATAAACTAAAGTTTGTAGAATCTCTATACAAGGTTAGACTATTGGAGAAACTTTTGTTATCAAAACCCTAATCTTCTATATTCCCCGTTTCACACATCTAGTAGTCATTAAATATTACATAGATGTTTTCTTCAAGCAATAGTTATGGACAACCCACAACAAAAGAAGACTCATAAGGGAGGTGAAATAGTAAGAACAAATCCCTATGACATGTAATTGCTTGATTTTGAACCTTTTATCAGAGAGGCCTTTCAGAGAGTAGGCTACATCAATTTTTGTCAAAAGACGCAGATGGGGCATCCAAAGGTAGCCAAGGAATTCACATTCAATTTCAATGGGACCAAAACCAAGGTGGGAATGTTAGAATTTGAATTTTTATATTTTTCCATCTCAGTTGCAATAGAGATACCCAACATTGGAGAAAACTGGTTCAAGGCTATGATATTAAATGCTGCTTTCTCCAAGGAATTTCCTAAACCAGAGTATCAAGAGGAAAAAATGTCCAAAGGGGTCCCTAGAAACCATATGCTTGAAGGTTTTGATAAAATGATGAAGGTTATTCAAAGGTATTTCACCTGTGAGGGAAGATTTAACATGGTTTAACAATATCACATCAGGCTGTTATTATACTTCACATGGAAAGAAGCAATTAATCTCCCTTTTTACCTCTTTAGAAGCATTGGTAAGATGATTGATAGAGTTCAATCCAAATCTAAGAAAGTAGACACATGTGTCTTTCACTTTGGCCTTATTAAAATGTTGGTGATGGAAGAGTTGAGAAAGACAAATATTGATTGGGAAACATTCCTCACCGCATCACACTTTTAGCTGAATGTTGCCCCCACTCCATAGTCTAAGATGCAAATCCCTACCGTGGATAATATTGTGTGTTCAGAGGTTAGAAAGAAGAAAAGAGGTGCTACTATGATTGATACATATGACAGAGCCATAAATGAAGTAGAGGCAGGAGGGCCTTCACAACCTTCACATAGGGAAGCTTCACCCATGGAAGAGCCCATTCCTATGGAGGTTCCTTCAAGAAAATCCACAGGCCTGAGAGGAAGAAAGATTATGTTCCCTTCACCTATTACTGTAGACAAGATTAATCCCAGGGGCCTTTTACTGGGGAAACATTCAAGAAAAATGTTCCTATGAAAAGTGATGTAGAAGAAACTTCATCCCAAAGGAAGGGTAAATCTAAATCTCCTGAACAACCCATTGAAATTATTGATATAACTACTCCTCAAGAGGAAAGCAATCCCACTTTCAAGAGGCTCAAAATACAACTCAAAGAAGCAAGGGATGAGGTTGATAAACTGAAAAGTGAAGACTCTGGATATAGGAAGAAACTTAAGGGGATGATGGGCATGTACCATGAAACTATTGACAAAGCCAAATTTATAGCCAAAATATTTCTCCCCCTCCACAGGCAGCTCATAAATCTCTACAAACAAAATAGATCTCATCAAGGTCAGATCAGAAAGTTGAAGGCATAACTACAACCTTTTAAAGAAGAGTTGGCCAAGAGAAATATGAACGTGTTGGCTGAGGTTTCTACCAGGAGAAGCTCCATAGTTAAAAAATGAAGAAGTTGAACCTCCTTAACCAATATCAGTTTTTGACAAGTTTCCTGTTTTATGCATTTTGCATTTTTTAGGATGGTTATGCTTTATAAACCATGTTTAGCTATTGGGATGTTCTCGTCTAGTCATGAACCAAGATTGTAAGTTGTTACAACATTTGGGGGCACTGGAGATAGTTTTTTGGAATGTTTTAAGACTTTATCAAATGAAACAAGCCGCTACGGGAAAGTTCGTAGTGCCCGACACTGCGAACTAGCTGATACATACATGCATTGCGAACTCATGTTTTGGATTTTTTGAAGGGAGGAAAAGTTGCCAGATGTTAATATGGATGCATGCCAATTGTCTAAGGTTCAGTTGAAATATGGGAGGCCACCTACCAAAGGAAGATGCACTCAAAGGGACACTTCATCAACCATAAAGAAGATGTTGCAAATGTTGCCAACATTAGCCTGAATTTTAACATTCTGTTTTATTTCTATTGTACAAATGTAGTCATGCCACCTTTAGGCATAGGAATCCTATGCAGGAGTTATTTGAATTGTAAAGTTGTCAATGACAGTCTAGGCTATAAGATAGGAATTGTAAGACTGAAGGAGGTTTTGAATGGAGTGAACGAGACTCATACTTTTTGACATTGTCTATGTAGTAGAGGGTACTTTCTATTGTACGTATCATAGCTAAGATCCTTTGAATAATGGAAATCAATTATATTCCTTATCATCTTGTTACTGTCTAATTTTGATTGCAGTCCATTGAATGGTTCATTTGACTGAATTGTAGCTTTGTTGCAATAGAAGATCTGTTGTGATAATTTTGCAAATATATCAGAATTTTCCTCTTTGATTATGATAAGTTATTATTTCAGAGAGTTATTCCTTATATGTGTGTCATACTACCTGATGTAGATGATAGGAATATTACATTTTCTTATTAAGTCTTCCACCTACTCATCCTATTTCCTAAAACCCTAAGCAAAGTTATTCAAATCCTTATTTGTTGGTGTATATTGTATGAAGTAAGCTGTTATTGACATTCTTTTTTGAGTTTTCCATCCATTTGCCATTTAACATAAACTTTTATCTTCCACACTCTGATGGGTACTGAGCTTACATTTATAGCAGTCTAAGTGTAATTGTCAGTTCTAACAACAAGAAGCAATCCAATATTTCTCTCAGCACGACAGAAACAAAGTACATTGCAACATGTTCCTCCAGTTGTGAAGCCATACAGATGTTAATATTTTTGGTGTAAATACAAAATATATTCTTGTATAGTTGTTTTGGCCAAACCTTTAAAAGGTTATTATAATTATATTGTACAAGTCAGCTCAACAAAAAATATTATATTATTGGAATTTTACTTATAATTGTAAAAAGCCCCATTGTGGCTAGTCGACCTTGTTTTATGGGTTAGTTAGGTCAAGAGTCATGTATCTTCAAGAGAAACTGTTGTGTATAAATAGAGTATAGGTTCCTCTCATTTGGTCACACACTCACACACTTCTCTCGTGCATCTTGGATAGCATAAGAAGGTCTAGCGCACAAGTCTTGGAGACTGGTTCTTTTGGTGTTTTGGTCTTGGTCTTTCTTGGAGAGATATAGGGCATCGTTGTACTGGTTGAAGGAATCTATATTGAGGATTTTGGTTGTTGGGTTTTCTCCCCCATGAGGGTTTCCCAGGATAATATTTGTGTTCTATTGTATCTGTGATTGTCTATCTTTCAGTGATCCTACTATAGTTGCTATTGGATTAAGTAATTGTAATTGTGTAACTAGAAAATTTAAAATTCCAACATGGTATCAGAGCAGGCCTGAATAGAAGCGAGTTGTAGATCTAGAAGCCTAAAAGGAATCCATTTTTAGTCTTGTTATCGCTCAGTTTTGTAGTCTAGGTCAGGTAGCTTAGAAGTAAAGGTCAAACTGGCGTAACAGGAGCTTCCCCACCCATTGTCACCTCGATGGGGGGCTCTTTCTATTTAGGGTGGAAAATCCCAAGGGAGACGTCCCTAGTAATCTGGGGCATTGAAGGAAAAGGATCAAGGGATTAAAGCTCAGAGGTCAAAGTAGGTTTTCCCTTCACAGATTACTGAAAAGAAGATAGTCAAGAAGAAGATAAACCACAGTAGAAGCACCTGTTTGTGAGACAAGGCAACAATAAAACTAATACATGCAAATAGTGGTTAATGCTTCAAATGTCAATGACTATCAATATGAAATACACATGAGCATAAATAAAAGTAATTATTGACGAAGTCAATGATTGCAATAAAGGCTATGGATTATAATATTACTTCTTCAATAAATACAAAATGATAATAGCATTCAATGTACAAAATCGATCCTTGGATTATCACAACGCATTAAATATGCTCACATATAATGTTGCTGCGTCAAACCTACTAGGGGTGACGTCAGCCTTATTCTAGGTTAGTTTGGTAGACAATGAGGTGAAAGTTTTGCAAATTAGGCTAATGGATATTATCAACACTTCAATATCTATCATTAGATGACCTAGCCGCAACTTTTATACCAGCCAAAGTTTCAAAATAGGCAAGACATCATCATCAGAATTAGGGTTAGTGAGACGTTAGGGTTAGTAGGGTTTGAAATTTGAGAAGTTTAAAGGTGTTGTTTTGACACAAGAATCTCAACGTTTAAGGTTTATACTAGTGTCTTAGGGTATAATGGAGTCAAGGAGCAAGGCTAAAGTCTCGGGAGAATCTAAATTCAAGGACAAGAGGATTAGGCTTTCTAGTGCTGCAATGGCAGGGCCACAAA
>ML805204.1:240823-267945 GCA_009831015.1 Picea engelmannii | reverse complement strand
TCTGTTCAAGTGTTATTTCTGTTGCTATTTCGTATATCATTTCTGTGTATTGTGAAGATTATGCTGGATATTTCACTGTTATTCTGTTATTTCTAGCATTTCGTTTCTGTTCTGCATATTTTATATATCTGGTATCTTGCAGAGAGTGATTTTTTTTAAGTGGAAGTCGTTGAAGAAAGTCCACCTAAATTTAACCCTCCTTTGATTGGTCTTGACAGCCCCATACTTTTCTAGGTTAGGTACTTATTTAGTGATCCTTTCTCTTTGTTTAGTGACCCTCAAATCATGTTGTTCCCAAGTGTTTCGGCCAATGTGGTTGAGCCTTCAATCCCATCCATGAGCATGACTAGGGGAATTCCAATGATGTCTTCCTTGCCATCCCTTAGCACCATTGGACCTACACCTTCTTCTCCTGTTTCTATAGGCCCCTCTATTTGGAGAATTCCTTTCATGTCCTCTTTTCCCTCTATAAGTATATCAAGCATTCCTACACACATACCATTTGTTTCTATGCCCACATTTGGATATTCTTCCAGTGGTGGGGAAAGCCTTGGTTTTAACACGTGGATTGGAATTCCTTTCACCTTCACCATTCCTATGAATAACCCCATAGTGTTGAGTGTTAGTTTTTCCTTATGGTTGTTATATACCTAGTGGGTTTGGCATTGTCCCTAGCCATTTTGGGGGAAACAATGTTTCTAGGGGATTTAATATCCCATGGGGTAGCACACTGTTTGAGTGGAAGCTCTATGCATTCCACATACACCTTTTTCCTTGGGGGAAATTTTACATAGTGGGGTGGTTATCCTTTTGTCCATACATCTAGTTCTGGGGGTAGTTTTGGTCTAGAAGGTAGTTTTACTTTTAGGTCTATCTCTGCTCCTATGGGAAATCAACTTGGGGGCATGTCTAGTCTTAGGAGAAGTCATGCTCCTGGGATTACTTCCATTCATGGGGGAACCAACCCTTTTGGAATACCCAATCCATCGAAAAATACCAATGTGGGGGGGACCTCAAGGTTCATTTGGGTCTTAAGGAGGTTTGTCCTCATCCCAGTATTCATTCACTCATAGACCATTGCCTTTATTGGAAACATTGGGCTTTCCTTATCTCTCACATTTGAAAAATGACCCCATTTTCCATAACCCCTCATGGCCAGTTATACCTACGAAGCTCCCATCCAACATGCCCAAGTTTGACATAAATTCAGGGGAAGACCCATCCACACACATAATGACTTGTCATCTGTGGTGTTCATCCAACTCTCTGATGGATGATAGTATTCGATTTCATCTTTTCCAACAATACTTGACCCGAGGAATCATTAAATGGTACAACGAACTTAAAGGTGCCTCCTTTAGTAGTTTCAATGACTTGGCTATGGTGTTTCTAACCCATTATCAGTTTCCCATATGGTATGAGATAGGAACTAATATATTGACATCCCTACATCAAGATACTTCCACCCACATCTCCGATCATATATATGAGTGGAGATGATTATATAAGATGATAAAAAGATATATTCCCAACCAAATATTGATGGAGTGGTTCACACAGTCTCTCTTACCACCCATTGCCAAGGATGTTTTTATGGCAGGGGCGGATACCGAATATTAGGCCATCTTACATTCCCAACACTTATATTTTATTTATTCTCAGTCGGGAACCCTTTATGATATCATCCCGCATTCTCCTCAACCGTCAACCGATCTAAGAAAACCAAGCCCAAGGCCCCATACTAATGGTGTGGTTGGTTCTATTTCCCATGCCTCTATGAGCCAAATCAATGATCAGATGAGTCCCATGACTATTTCTCCAAACTCGTTATCTACTTTACATATTTCTCAAACTACCCCAGTCCCCACTCAGACCTACAAGGTGAATTCAATGCAATCCACACAACCAAAGAATACTCAACAACTTGGAGGAAAAAATAATAATAAGAAAAATTCCAATACTGAACGAGGGACCGCTCAAACCCAAAATAATCAAGGGGGGGNNGGGAGATGAAAGAGAAGAAGAAGAGTCAATTCCCCTGCATAATTTTTGGGGAGTACCTCCCTACTCACTAGTTCCCTAGGAAGGATGAGATTAATCAATATTTGGCACAACAAAATCCCCCCCAACACCTTGTTGTTTTAACCCATCCTTTCCCCCATCAACCTCAAAAAGTGATTGCCTCAAATATCATCCCTCAACAAGGGGGGATGGAAG
This sequence comes from Picea engelmannii, assembly GCA_009831015.1. Lineage (NCBI taxonomy): Eukaryota > Viridiplantae > Streptophyta > Pinopsida > Pinales > Pinaceae > Picea > Picea engelmannii. Next base: position 265,728 of record ML805204.1, on the reverse strand, counting down.
GTACCCCTTAATATAAGGGGTCATCCTAAAATGCTACAATATTCATGTGTGATTAGACAGTTGATGTCCAAACTTGAGCTCACAATTACATCAATCCCAAGACTGCTCCTGCCACGCAAGATACTGCTTCCTTCTCCCATCCTGGTGGACCTCTCCAAATAGAGAAGCCACCATTTGAGACATTGCTTCACCCCCTTGTTAACCACCATTTTTTTCAACATTACTTAGCTAACAAAGCATTGCCAGGATCCCCCTCATCTTAAATTGCTCGTGCAAATTTCTTACGCACTCTCACTAAGATGTTGCTACATATTTTGAAGAAGATATCTTTAAATATTTCTCCATTCAAGAATATTTTATAAACTATGATGAGTATTTTCTAATGGCTAATAGTGATGGTTGTTAGTCAGTTATGCATGTAGGATAGGTTACATGTTCGTTCAAATGAAAGCAATTTCAATACAATTTTTTGATAAGGTTAACATGGTACTTGGTGGAATTGCCATGGTTCTCGACCTATCACTTAAAATGGCCCATTTTCCCATTCCTCACGTTCTTAACCTTGTTATATTTACAATCATAACTCTCTTTTCCAAAATATTTCTCATTCCTCTCTTTTCTAATTATGACAAATTTACCATGCCTTTTGGGGTTATGACTTTGGAATCATTTCATGCCACACAAAGAACAAATGTATTACTATGTCATACCATATTTTCCATATCTCGCTCTGTTAAGTTTGTTTGTTTTAAGTAAAGAACGAATCCAGAGCCGTATCAAGAGTCTCGGGCCTTTGAAAGACAAGGTTTCCACTCTTGCGACTCTCTGAAGCCATATCAGAAGTCTCGGGCCTTTGAAAGACAAGGTTTCCACTTCTGTGACTTCCTGATAGAGAAACTAGTTTCTGCCTTAGCAGTCGGCCAGGAGCCTATCTGACATTCTCTCTCTCTGGAGCAGAGGACTAAGATTAAACACTCTGCTTTTCTGTGCAGTTATAGTTATCTCTCCTATAACATATGGATTCTTCAGTTTGTTGTCGTTCTGTAAATAATACTGTTGATAGTACTGTCTCAACTTCGGAGTCTCAACACTGCTTAATGATTCATTATATGCCAACAATAGAGACTCTAGATCCCAGACTACAAGATATTTACAAAGGCATGAGACCGCTGGGAACACCTAGATATGGCTTGGGTTACATTGAACAATGTGATCAGGTTATTCCTGACTGTAGGTTTTCAAACGCTCTACCTGATACTATACAAAGACCCTCCATAGATGAAATCCACAAATTTCATTCGATAATGAAAGGGTGTCCCAAGGGATTCATAGAAGAAGTCTGGATCAAAAAGATGCTAAACTGGGATTTGTTCACAAATCCAGAAACAAATGACTTCAACCTAGCCACATCAGATAAAGAAAAAGCAGAATTGTCACAAAAATGGCAGAATTACATCTTTGATAAAGAAATATGGATTTCTTTCTATGAATGGAAGAAATTAATCCAAAAGGTTGAAGTCCAGATGATGGAAGGAGGATCTGAAACACATCCTAAACATAAGTGGAAAAGTCTGGAAGGACAGATAGTTGAATCAAGTTCGACTTTTCCTCCATTCAAGGGTATTGTCCTTGAAGATAATAACAGACAAGTCAGAGCAGTACCTCTACTGCTTTTTGATGAAGCCACCCAACTAACGGGTGTTGACAGAAGAGTCCAATCATCAACAAAACAATTAAATTGGACAAACATTGTAGTCCAGTCTATAAATGAAATACAGGATAAAGTTACAAATGTCAAAGAAAATATGGACACTGCTCTAATAGAAATATCCTCAAAATCTAGAGAGTCCAAAAGAAATCATGAAGAATTAATGGAAGGATTAGTAGAAGCCTTCTCCAATATGGGAAAATCACTGTTAGAAATTAAACAGAAGGATAATATCCCTGATAAACCCATTCCTGATCCTTATATCCTTCCAAATCATCCAATATCCATCTTGTCTCCTGTATATAAGCCTTCTGAGACCAAAATGGATAAAAAAATTCCTCATCATTTTCCCCTTGAAAAGGATACACCAGAATCCTCAAAAGAAAATATTTCCCTTGTATCCATTCGGAAACCTTCTTATGAGAATCTCCCTCACCATGTACATAGACCTCCAACACCAGACCTCTTGGGAAAATGAAAATTACCTGAAACCCAAACATTTGCAGAAGACTGGTTCCCAGAATGGAATATTGATAGTCTGTCAGTTGGACAGATCAGACAAATGATTGATAGAATGTATGTTTCATACAAATTCATGTGTATGAAAGACAAAACAGAAGTTGAAGCATGCAAATCTATAATTCAATGTTTTACTGGGACATTGAGCAAATGGTGGAAAGTTATTTCCTCCCCAATAATGATTGCTAAGATGCAAGCCGAAATCCTACAAGATGAACAAGGTGATGTGGTATACCACATTGATGGGACTCCCCACAATAACATGATAGGAGCCCTTACCACAACAATCCTAGAACACTGGTGTGGAACTGAAGAAGAATTAGCAGACAAACATGAGCCAATCCTTATGAACATGAAATGTAGAAAAATGTCAGAATATGAAGAATTTCATAAGGATTGGACTCAAAGAATCTTTGAGGTGCAAGATAGTCAAAATATTTTATGGAAACAAGTTTACTTGGCTTCCATACCCAGTAAATTTGTAGAGTATCTAAAAATGAAAGAAGTTTTTAAGCTTCCATATGATATGTATACATGGGGAGAAATATATTCTCTCATTACCAAAGCTTTGGTAGGGTTGTGTGTAAATATGAAAGTTCACAACTCTGTAAATAAGTTATCTCACTTACCTGATAGAAAATCTATATGCGAGAAGTATGGTCTATATATTTCAGACCCTGTAAAAAGGAAAAGAAAAAAACAAAAAGAGTTCAAAGAAAAGAAAAGATACAGGTACAAACCCAAGACACACTATTATGAGCCTGAAGATATCAAGCTGAAAATTCATGCCCATCAGGCCATGCATCAAGTTTAGTGTTGGATCTGTGGAAAAAACCTAACACATTGCACATAACTGTCCGGAAAATAAGGCATCAAGGATGTCAAAGGGAAAATATTATGAACAAAAAGCTAAAGAAGCTCAGGCTAGCAAACAACTAGCTCCGAGAACACATTGCAATAGATGTGGGTCAAACAATCATGAAACAAATCAATGCCCACACAATCCCTTTCCAAAAAGAGAAGAAGTACACCTGTTGCAACAAGGTTGTTGCTTAGAATCTACTAGTACCTCTGAGTTTGAATATAGCTCAGAAGAAGAAGTTTTGATGAACCAAAATTGCAGATGTAAAAATCCTAACTTCTGTTCTTGTGAAAACAGTTCAACCCATTCCGAGTTTGAATCTGAGCCAGAAATCAACCTCAGAGAAAAGATAAAAATCTGCATGTTCAGCAATGTTGGAGACCAAGAAGCATAGATGCTAGCACAAATCAAAGCCTTACCAGAAGAGGATATGAAAAATTCTCTTCTTGAAACATTTTTAAAATCAATAAACACAGAACAAAGGTCTAGATATGCTGAATCTTCAAAAAAAGAACCTTTGTTTTTAAAATCTTCCTTTGATAGAAATACAAAAACTTTTATTAAATACAATAAGGAAGCAAAATTACAACATACATCAGTAACTGACCTAGCCAGAGACATGATCCTTTTGAGAAAAGAGGTTACTGATTTGAAGGAAAAATTGAGAAAATTGGAAGAAGAGTCTGAAGATAGTTATAAGGTAGACTCTTGGGCAAGACAAGAAATTAGGGATATTAGGAATCAATTAGAATCTAGACCACCTCCTCTGGAAGACGCCCCTTTTGAAGAAAGGCCTAGAACTACAACCCAACTCCAAGGGCTAAGCGCAATGAAAATCTTGCCTATCAGATTTCAGAAATATCAAGTGAAGATAAAGTTAGAAATAAAGTCTGAAATCTTTTGTTTGAATGCACTACTGGATACAGGATCAGATATGAAAAATTTATTATCTAATTTTTTTGGGTTGACCTAACCAAAATGATATTTTATTTTAAGTCGCGTTTATTGACCCAAATGTGATATTAACTAGCACAACCGCTAACTCGCGGCTGGTGAACGCTGAAAGGCAAGGCAAGCGAACCGTTGAGAAGCTGCAATGCAGGGAGGACATGCTCATTCAAACCCTCTGTCGCATATATGGCAGCCTCCAAGATACGAGTCCCGGCTGCCAAATCCAAGAAACCCATGGCAATCCACAAGATAAATCCTGCGCCTGTGCAAAGCGCATATATTGCAATCGACGCCAACGCGGGGTTTAATTTGGAAAAGGCGCGGAAGCCATTCAACGTACACACTGTTAAATGCTCGAATTTGCCTTTCGCAGAATCCAAAAAATGGCGACCGCTGGTGATGCCAGCACATAAACGCGGCCACCAAACGTYAGTCAGCACAAACATGAAACGTCTTAATATCACCTGTGCGAATACTTTAATATTTTTTAATCAGGTAGATGTGGCAATAAGTTAGTGAASACAATAATTTTTAAACATGATTAGGTAAATGTAAAAAAGTAAACATATAAACGGATGTCTTTATAACAGCTCGAAAGTTAATGGATGAAATCAGAGCCATTCATTTATTGTGACGACTAAGAATATTCTAGGCATATTTAATCTCGTCCATAGAAAACGTATTAAGAACTAAAAATCTATTAAATGTGCCCATTGTCAATAGGTGTATGCCTTTCGGCGTAACAACGAGAGATCAATGTGCTAAGTTTTAAGTAGATCAATTGCATTCCATCTTTGACAGTGTTGAGATGGTATGATGTCATACAAGTTGTTGTCTCGACTAGGAACTATGATTTAGCTGAGCATTTTCACAGATGCATATCCTTGGGTTGGAGCCATCACTCATAACATATAATGGTTTTTTTTTGAAAGTTATGGTTTTTAAAAGACGAATAACTCATGGCACAAGAAGTTTTTCCTTGATGGGAGGTTATTGTTTGGTCCAGATGGGAGGTCATTATTCTTAACCATATTCATCATAATAGTTCCTCTTGCAATATTATGTGCATTTTTCACAAAGAATCTTTTGGACAAGTTTTCCCATCATCTGAAGATTTTTTAAGATGACTATTTTTATTATCTCTTTTAGCATCTGGACGAGATCCTGATATAATACATCGGAATGCACACCCTCCAGAACAAGAATAATTTTATGACACTATCATCAGATATTCCATTAGCAATAAGATTTCCCCTTGACCAATAAAATAAGAAAGTTGTTCGATCGTGATATCCAAAATTAGTGCAAATATGTTTCCAGGGCCTACACCAAGAATTACTAGAAGAATGAAGTATGAAGTTGGTATTGTTTGGTATCATTTTGATATTTTTCTCTCTGCTAAGTTGGTGCACAAACAAAACGACTGCTTTAAATAAGGTGCCCTATTACGATTACGTTGTTTCTGCGTATACACAATGTGTGTGTCATCCCGCTGCACATCTTTAAGATGGAGGGATTCTTCGAAATCTCAGTTTTGATGATAGAACCTAAAGTAGAAAATATTGTGTGGCATCAAAATGACAAGAGGTATTTCATTCGCCTATTCAAAATTTGGAAAACATAAGGAAACATGTCAAGTATACTCTGTCAATATGTGGTGAATGAGCTCTGGTTTGGGTGTTTTCATTTCCTCATGCCATTTTCAGATACCATAACCTTGCAGTCAATACTGGTCTTCTTTTAAATTTCTTGTGCCCATTGTCCCATGAATAAATTTAGCAAACTTCATTCGCATTTAAAACAATGATTTATATTGCAACTTTCTAGCCAAAGAGATTCCAAATCCAAGCATCTGATATTGCTCGGATCTGTTGAGGTCAAGGTCATTGCGATGATTGCACCAGTAGAGAATGTCGTTCCTATATTGTAAGAAGAATATAATCTGTCCTTCATTTTAGCTACGGTTTCACTTGAGTTTTTTGATACTATGCCAACAAGAGTTTCCTTCAAAGGAAGGATTTCAACCTTCAAACAATGTGAATTCATAGAATCCCGGTGATGATAGAAGGTTGTGAATGCATTTTGAAGATAATCATGACTTGAAAATTTCTGGGACTACTTGGCCTCATGATCATTTGAGAAGGATCTGGGAAATGAGGCCAACCTGCCTTAGACCTGTGCAATATGGTAATCTAGGTGATCAAAGTTTGGTCAAAACTATAGCCAATAATTTATTGTGCTACTACCATTTCAACCGTTGTTGGTGTTAGTTATTCATACTGGAATGATGAAGGTGACTTTTTCTAAATGAATCGTTTTAGAACCAGAGCTAAGAAAGACTCACCACTTACATACGACGTCATCGGTTGTAGGTACTTCCTTTTTATTGCAAATGACATAGAACACCATATCTTCGTGCAACATGGAACCTTGCTATAGCGGTTGGAGTTGCAACTTGCAATAAGCTTCTTAAATTCAACCTTCAAGTTATTATCTAAGCTTGCTTCAGAAGGTAGTCATAAACATATATCTGCGTCTGAAGTTTACTCTCAGGCAAACAAAGAATGATGTTAAAAGTACTAAAGGCATATGATAAACCGATTTTCTTCTCGTGTACTTAATTTGATTGGAATTAATGACCTTGACCAAAATGAGAAAGAAACTGTACATTTGAGACTTCACAACAATAGTTTTAAATATTGTAATTTCATTTTAAATATTTATTAAATGGAGGTGGTTCTAACCCATATAAGCCTTAACCAGTTAATTAAAAGCAGACCTAACTGATTGGAACCGCCCATCTATGATATAAAAAAAGCAACAGCCAACCAGCCTTGGAGGAGATAATATTTTTTATGAAAGGTATGCAAGGAGCTTTGTGAGGTTTGTCTTTCTTTCATCATTCATGCTCCATTCATTTTCTTCCTGTAGGGTTATGATGATCTGTTGATAGCAAGAGTATCTTGAAAAGTGGTAGAAGGAATAGAGCAAGATGAGTTGAAAAGTGGTAGAAGGAATAGAGCAAGGATGAGTTTTAATGGTGTTTGTGAGGTAACTGTTTATTTTTTAACTATGTTGTGTTAGAGGTCTGAAATTTTCAGTGCTAATCAATTTTTTAAGTATGTTATGTTAAAGGTTTAAAATTTTCAGTGGTAATCAATTTTTCTTTTATGCAGATAGTAGTATTATGCTTCACCATTATTGCTTTGTTCAATGTCTGACTTAGTTCTTATTCTTCTCTTTTTTTGTATTTGGTTATTCTATGTACGATGTTGGTTCCATCTAGATAATTAAAAACAACTCTGGTCCAAGTCCTCACAAGCGATTGAAAGCATAAAAAAATCTAAAAAAATGTATGAAATTATATATAAATAAAATATCAATTTTTTTTTCTAAATATTTTCTTTTGTTGTTTTAGTTTCAATTTTCTTCATTTTCTTTTAAAACAATATTAAAAAATACAAAACAAGTTAAACTTATTATTCGTTTTTTAAGTTTTACCTTCTTTAATTTATTATGTAGTTTAAGTTTCACCTTCTTTCATTTATTATGTAGTTTAACTTCTATTTATCAATTTTTAATAATATTTTTTGTTTCTTTGTTTTATTTCATCGTTAAAACTCTTGATTTATTAATTGTGATATTAAAAGAAAAACAAAAATACATTTCATTCACCATGGTAACATCTAGTAAAAAATGTAAAAAATAAGAACACATGTAAATTATTTCATTAATTTTAATATTTTTTTTATTTTGTTTATTAATTTAAATTTTTTATTAGTTATTTAAAAAAAAAAACAATTCTTTATATTTTAGGGTTTTCTTGTAAATACTTAACTAATTTATTTTGGTGTGTTCAACTTTCTTTTCAAATTTTTTCACTTGCATTACTAATCTCACATTAACTTTGTTTAATTTACATTTCACTCACATAGAAGCAAAAAATACAAAAATTATCAAGTTGCAATTTTTTTTTAAACATTAAATATTACAAAAACTATAAATAAGACTTACATGCTTAGAATGTATGTTTTTAGGGTCTAATGTGCTATTTTCTGAGGCTTTAAACTTAGGGTAACATTCTCGCCTCTTCCAACCTAGCCTCATGGGAGGTTGAGATGTTGGTTTTGAAACATTCTTATTCCGACGTAACATATTTTTGCAACCATATTTTTGTGACCATATTTTTGTGACCATACTGGGAGGACTATTCATTGGTGACTATTCATTGGTTCTTGTTTAGTTTTGTTTTAATTCCTTCAAGCCATTTGTTATCCTCTCCAAACTTATATGTCTCAACTGATTGGAAGCATGTATAGTGGTTGTAACCCTACGGTCTCAACTACTAATCTAAAGTCATTCACAAGTATGGAATATTTGAATTTGATGAAGACCCGAACAATTGCTTGTGGATTATACCTACCCTTTTGAAGCTTGATTACTTGATTAATCCTTTTCCTTACAAGTTCAATAAGCATTTGCCTTTGTTTGTGGGTGATGGAACTGTTATAGTGGAAGAGCATATTCATGTATTTTCCAATGCTTGTACCATCCTCAAAGTTAGTGATAATAAAATTTCCATGCTCTTTTTTAAAAACTCCCTTTAGGGTAATGTTACATCCTTGTTTTCCAACCTCCTTGATGAATGTATCTCCACATAGTATGGAATTTTTTGGAGGAAAAGAATGTTAAAAATATGGAGCTAGCCTTAATCACTTGTCTTGATTTTGAAGAGAAATATTGTAGAACATGTTTCTCCTTTTGTGGTTCTTATTCACACAAATATTTTTCATCCTTAATGCCCATCATCCAAGATTTACAAAATCACATACTCTCCCTTAAACATTGATTCTTGAATCAAACCCACCTTTAGAGATCATTGGATCCCTCTACCTAAGGCCTAATTATAATACATTTACCATTTGTGACCAAGAGTTTGGATGTGAAGATGTTCATGATCAAATCATGATACTCAATAATCAAACTATCTCTCACATTCCAAATACTATCATTCTAGAAATTAATAGACAAACCCAACCTCAAAATCATGGTTTACCCAAGTCTCTCATACATGTGCATACAATGATGAAGTGGACTATGCAAATAAGAATGCTGATTTTGACCTTTTCAATCCCCTTTATGATTTTTTTTTATATGATGATGTTTCTAATCAATGGTCAAGTCAAGTTGATGAGGATCCTTATGTTTCTATTAATACATGTGATCAATCTTGTTTTGAAAATCCTCACGAGTTTCATAAGATCTTGAATTAAATAAATTTGTTTTCAAATCCATTGTTTTGATCAAAAGAAATCAAGGAGCTTGAAATTGATATGTATACTCCTCTTGATATATGCACATTTTCCTCTAATGATAATGAGTTCAAGGGAATTCCTATGTTTATAAATCCCTTATACTCTTCTTTGGAGTGTGAGGATCCTATTCTTGACGTGAAAATTGCAAGAGATGGAATTATTTCAAACTTCGAACCATAAACCTGACATCTTTGATTCTATTCATGTTTCGAGTATAAAGTGAAAAACTCATCTTGTTGGTTGGAAATTTTTATAGGTTGGTAACCATTTATTTTGGGTCTTAATAGGTCTTTTTCCCTCACCATATGAATCTGTTGGTTGGCAAGTTGGTTAACAAGTGTCACCCCACTTGAGTCCTAGGTTGATACATCCATCTTCCCCTGTACATAAATAAAAGAGAATATATAAACATGTGAATAAATAAGACAAAAATTTTAAACAAAAGGGGTAGATGAGGTTTTTTGTTTGCTTCACTTTGATTTAATTTCTTTTCTCACTTTCTCTTTTCCTTTCAGTTTTACGCTTTCTTTTATTTTCCTTTTTCACTTTTGATTTGATGGTTGGAATTGATGGAGAAATGAACAGTGATTTAGAAAGGTGTTTGTATATTATGATTAACTTATTGACCAATTATTTTGGTGGACAATAGACTTACAGGTTAACCATGTTGCCTTGTTGTGGGTTGGAATTCCTCGTTTTGTTTATGCCTACAAAGAAGGATATCCTTGCTTAAAGTAGTTATCAGTCTTTCCCGAACTTTCTTTTCTTTACCTTTCTCCATCCCCTCCATCTTGAGATATCTCTTGCATACACATCATGGATGCTCAATATTCCTTGGGTTTTCCCTCAAATACACATCCATGATAATTCATCCAGCTTGCTATTCCTTTTTTTAAATATTTAAAGAGTCTTTGTTTGTTTTATATTATACATACATGACCAAACCCCCTCATTATTTCACTTTCTAGGAATTCTTCCACAAACCCCCAAACCATACATCATTTAAATTTCCATATTTTCCCCTTGTTGTATAATGATTACAAGGAAGTCATTGTGATCCTTCATCCCAATACACTTCAATACATTGTTCTTGCGTGCCATTATAATAAACACACATATGTTGGTTGGCATATTTTGACCACCATTTTGGTCAACAATACTTATCCGACAAAGCATTTCTAGGCTCCCCTTCATCTTAAATTACTTTCCCAAATTTCTTACGTACTCTTGCTGAGTTGCTGCTACACATTTTGAAGAAGATGTATTTAGATATTTCTCCATTCATGAATATTTTATAAATTATGATGAGTATTTTCTAATGGCTAACAATGATGGTTGTTGGTTAGTTATGCATGTAGGACATGATACCAGTTCGTTCAAATGAAATTAGGTTCAATACAAACTTTTCACAAGGTTAACATGATACTTGGATGAATTGTCATGGTTCTCGACCTATCACTTAAAATGGCCCATTTTCCCATTCCTCGTGTTCTTAAACCTGTCATATTTTCACTCACAACTCTCTTTTCCAAAACATTTCTCATGCCTCTCTTTTCTAATTATGACATTATTACCATGCCTTTTGGGGTTATGACTTTGGAATCATTTCATGCCACACAAAGAACAAATGTATTTCTATGTCGTACCATGTTTTCCATATTTGTTTCCATATGACAACTTTGTTATCTAATTTTTTTGGGTTGACCGAACCAAAATGATATCTTATATTAATTCTTGTTTATTGACCCAAATGTGATATTAACGATGATAGATCAATGTGCTAAGTTTGAAGTAGATCAGTTGCATTCCATTTTTAACAATCTGAGATGGTATGTGTTACACACCAAAATGTCACACTTAGGTGTCACATATATTACACACCTTAAGTGTCACAAGTGTCGTAAAGTATCATATGCAATTTATCAAGTGTCATATGCACCTTACTAAGTGTCTCACGCACTTTATTGAGTGTCGCAACCTTGACACCATGAAAGAACATTTGTCATAATCCTTAGTCAGCCTGGAGGATAAATTTATAATATTAAGGTCAAAATACTATGTGCACATGTATTATTAATTTTTATTGAAAAAAATAAATTAATTTAGTGTGAGAATCCACCTCACATTTAGTTTCCTAATCTCAAGGAGAAGTTGAGAATCTCATGGATGGTTGAGAGATTTTCTCAAACCAATACCCTAATTTGATGGATCTTGAGAGATATTTCCTCCTTAAAATCCTTGAGAGATATTTTCTCTCTAAAATCCTTGAGAGATATTTTCTCCCTAAAAGTCTTGGAGATCCCAATTTAGTGGATCTAGTGAGTGATTTCCTCCATGGTGGCTAAGCCTCCAACTCCTATATAATGAGGACATTCCAAGGTAAAAAGAGGGGGGAGGATAAAGTGTGTATATGATACTTATTATCTTTAGAGAAACATCTTTAGAGTGCATTTAAGTTTCCATGTTTTCATTAATATAACTTGGCCTATTTCCTTCAGATTGTTGTTTGCACATGTATGTCTATATAGATAGATCTATTCTTGTCTAATGATATATTGTAGAAGTAGAAGATACTATTTTTTTCCTTCCAAACTTTCTTCATCTTGATCGTGGCTTGGACAACAAGAACAAAGAGTAAAGAATAACGAGGACAACCATCGAAAAGGAGTAAGTCACTCTTCATTTTTCTATCTTTTCTATCCATAGACATTAACAATAGATTTAAAGGAATGTTAGTTTCCATTTGTTTGTTTTTTTGTCTTGGTCAATAGGGGTCTAGATATCCAAGGGAGATTTCACCTGTCCACAGGGGAAATATTCTATAACAGAAAATTGGTGACTCCACTGGGGAGCAAATCACTCACTAGATCCACTAAATTGGGATCTCCAAGATTTTTAGGGAGAAAATATCTCTCAAGGAATTTAGGGAGAAAATATCTCTCAAGTATTTTAAGGAGGAAATATCTCTCAAGATCCATCAAATTAGGATATTTGACAGTTGAAATGGTAACTCTCTTGTTAGGGAAATTGGAGTCTATTCTTCCCCCCGTTGATTCGAGTAAGTCTCTTACCATGTATTCCTTCCAGAGTATTATTCTTCTGTTTGATGAATACCTCTTGGAAGCCATGGTAGAGAGTGATGAGCATAGTTTTATTTTCGGTTCCAAGCTCATTAAAGATGAAACCAATGTCGATCAAAGTTCTTGTTTCTGTGTCAATCTCGTTAAAAATTAAACAGAGGATTACAATCATAGTTCTTTTCCTATGTCAATCTCGTTAAAAAATGAAATAGACACCCCAAGCATAGTTTTTCTAGTTTCAAGCTTGTGTAAAAATGAAACCTACATTGAGCATAGTTCATTTTTTGTGTCAAGCTCATTAAAAAATGAAACAGAACCCCCTTCGATTGAGTCGAATCTTTTGCTAGATCTCATAAATGTTGAGTTGAGTCTTCCACAAGATCTGGTACCTAAACCTTCCCTTCCTTCACCAATATCCATTGATCCTCTTTCTACGTCAGTGTAGAAGCAAAATCAATGGACGAAGCGAAGCTTGGGGGGCATATCTCCAACCTTTGGGAATCATACTGAAGTTAAACCACCAACTTCTTATTATTATGTTGGCGGAAAAGTACCAACCTCTGAACACTATGCTGGGAAAAAAACCGCCAATAAGTATTGATCAACATACCAACCTATGTACATCACGTTGGGAAGAGGCCCATTCATGAGTATTACACTGATCATAGTTTATTCTCATTTTCAAGATCATTAAAAATGAAATCGACTTCGAGAAAATTTCATGTTTCTATGTCAAGCTCATTAAAAAATTAAACAAAGGACTTCGAGCATAGTTTCATTCTTTGTTTCAATCTCGTTAAAAAATTAAGTAGACTATCAACATACTTAGTTATTCCTTGAGCTCGTTAAACCACAAAGTAGTTTACCCCTTTTTCATACTCGTAAGACTAACTACGCAAAAGGTATACTATAGTCAATCATGACTAGAAGAGTTATCCCTTGTATTGTTTTACACTTTTTCGGGCTTGGGGGACTAAATTTACAAAAAAGAACATCCACAGAGTCATCTTTAAGATATTTCAGACTCTCTAAACATTAAAACACCATCGATTTTTCCTTCTTTGGACTCATAAAACATGCATTGAAGGACCCATACGAGGCTAAACCCCTCCTTCTTCAGGTTTTTTAAACATATGATGAAGGACTCGTCGAAGATGAGTTATACCGATCATATGTTGTCCTCTTCAAGCTCGTTAAAAAACAAATATTTGCTCACCAATCATGGTGGGGGGGAAATTGAAGGAAGTGGGTCAAGTTTTTGGAAAGCATTATGGTAGTTGTCTGTTGTCACCCTTGAACATGGAACCTATTTGCGTATTGTCTTACAGTTGGATAATATGCTTGTATCTCACCTATTTTCATTGTGTCTCATAGTTGGATAATCTACTTGTATTTGAGTCATACCAATTCCATGAGTCCTCATACTCCTTCAACTCACCTGAAGAGTGCCCCGGTGATCATCACACTATGTTTTGTTCTATCTCTCAGTCGATTCAATGCTTCCATGTCACTTGTCATGCCTCACAATGTTTAAGGGAAGTTTCACCTCAAGCCAACTATTCTACAATATTACCATTTTCATCCTCATGTTATTCCATTCTCATTTCATATCTCATATTATATTGCTTTCCCGTGTTAGTTTCGTGACACTCATGGGGGAAACATCATGGCCCTCCTTCAATGAATCTGTTCATGTCAACTTCAACACATTATTTGGGAATTAGACTTAGAAACCAGTTAGTACCTTGGAGCCTACATGCCTCAATGACAAGTTTCATTGCTTTCGACAATAGGTTTACATCATTTGTCTCTAATAAAATGATTCCACAAATGTTTGACTTGAGATCATTTATTCACATTCGCTGGAATGTACTAGGGTACCTTGGGAATCATTTTCATCATTGGTGATTTCCCTCGCACTTGTTAACAATATAAATTAATGACCGGTAATTAAGTGGTTTCTACCATGTTCTACATCAAGTCATATATTCACAAGGCTAGATTCATAATATTTCAGGATCGGGATGAAGACCCTGGGTTGGGCGTTCACTTTGTTATGTGCTCTACCTAGGCTGCGATGGAGATCATTTGAATATGTAGAATATTCCAATGTAACCAACATATTGGAAATCTCATTGATGTATATGTTGTCACATAGATCCACTTTGTATTGGTCTATGACTATGTTGTTTTGTCATATCGTAGCTCTACTGTGTATTCTTTCGTGGCTACGAATTAATCATGCCATGGAGGTATGGATCCATATTGTATCTTTGGTGTCCATATCCTTAGTTAATACTTTCATGGATCCATGGTGTACTAGTCGATAGCCATGATTTGAGTCATTTTATCTGAGTATGGGTTTCCCACCTCGAGGATACTATATGTCTATTGTTTGATGTTTACTTGCATCTTTCACCCACCTTTCCTATTATAGTTCCTTGATACACATATTTTTGTAAAGTGTTTCAKCCATCAACTTCTCTTTCGACCTCACACTTTAGGGGGCATCTATTACACACCAAAATGTCACACTTAGGTGTCACATATATTACACACCTTAAGTGTTACAAGTRTCGTAAAGTGTCATATGCACCTTACTAAGTGTCACATTCACTTTATCAATTGTCGTATGCACCTTACTAAGTGTCGCAAGCACTTTATTGAGTGTCACAACATTGACACCATGAAATAATATTTGTGACAATCCCTAGTCAAYGTGGAGCATAAATTTATCATATTAAGGTCAAAATGATATGTGCACATGTATTATTCATTAAAGGAAATTAATTTAGTGTGAAAATCCACCTCACATTTAGTTTCCTAATATCAAGGAGAAGTTGAGAATCTCATGGATGGTTGGAAGATTTTCTCAAACCAATATCCTAATTTGATGGATCTTGAGAGATATTTCTTCCTTAAAATCCTTGAGAGATATTTCTCCCTAAAATCCTTGAGAGATATTTTCTCCCTAAAAATATTGGAGATCCCAATTTAATGGATCTAGTGAGTGATTTCCTCCATGGTGGTTAAGCCTCCAACTCCTATATAATGAGGACATTCCAAGGTAAAAAGAGGGGGGAGGAGAAAGTGTGTATATGCTACTTATGATATTAGGAGAAACATCTTTAGAGTGCATTCACAGACTAGATTGGTTGTAAGTTCCCATGTTTTCATTAATATAACTTATCCTATTTCCTTCATATTGTTGTTTGCACATGTATGTCTATATAGATAGATTTTTTCTTGTCTAATGATATATTGTAGAAGTAGAAGGTATTGTTATGTTCCTTGTAGACTCACTTCATCTTGATCATGGCTTGGAAAGAAAGAACAAAGACTGAAGAATAGCGATGGCAACCATCGGAAAATAAGTAAGTCACACTTATTTATTCTATATTCTCTATCCATACACATTAAGAATAGAGTTAAAGGAATGTTAGTGTCCATTTGTTTGTTTTTTTGTCTTGGTCAATAGGGGTCTATATATCTAAGGGATATTTCACCTGTCTGCACGTGAAATATTTTGTAATAGTATGATGTCATACAAGTTGTTTTCTCCACTAGGAACTATGATTTATCCAAGAGTTTTCACAGATGCATAGCCTTGGGTTGGAGCCATCACTCATACCAAGTCTATATGGGAGGTGATTATTCTTAACCATATTTATGATAATATTTCCTCTTGCAATATTTTGTGCATTTGTCGCAAAGAATCTTTTGGACTTGTTTTCCCATCATCTCGAGATTTTTTAAAATGGCTATTGGATGGGATCCTGATATAATACCTTAGAATGAACAACCTTCAGAACAAGAATAATATATGACATAATAAAAAATATTCCATTAGCAATAATATTACCCATTGATAAATGAACTAAGAAAGTTGTTCGAACGTGATATCCAAAAATAGTGCAAAGATGTTTCTAGGGCCTACACCAAGCATTACTCGAAGAATGAAGTTGGTATCGTTTGGTATCATTTTGATATTTTTCTCTCTGCTTAGTTTGTGCAAAAACACAATGACTACTTTAAATAAGGAACCCTATTACATTGTTTCGCGTATACACATTGTGTGCATCATCTTGTTGTGCCTCTTTAAGATGGAGGGATTCTTCGAAATCCAGTTTTGATAATAGAAATGATAGTAGCAAATTTCGTGTGGCATCAAAATGGCAAGAGATATTTCATTCGCCATAAGGCAACATGTCAAGTATACTCTGTCAACAAGTGGTGAATGAGCTCCAGTTGGGGTGTTTTCATTGCCTCATGCCATTTTCAGATACCATAACCTTGCATTCATCTCCCTAGACTGGTCTTCTTATAAAGTTCTTGTGCTCATTGTCCCATGAAGAAATTTAGCAAACTTCATTCACATTTAAAACAATGAACTGTCCTGCAACTTTCCAGCCAAAGAGTTTCCAAATCCAGGCATCTGAGATTTCTCGGATCTGTTGAGGTCAAGGTCATTGTGACGATTACACCAGTAGAGAATGCCATTCCTATATTGCAAGAAGAATACAATGTGTCCTTCATTTTAACTACGGTTTCACTTGAGTTTGTCGATACTATCCCAACAAGAGTTTCCTTCAAAGGGAGGATTTCAAACTTCAAACAATGTGAATTTTGAGAATCCTGGCGATGATATAAGGTTTTGATTGTAGTTTGAATATAATGATAACTTGAAAATTTATGGGACTACTTGTCCTCATGATCATTTGAGAAGGATCTGGAAAATGAGGCAAGCATTCCTTAGACCCATGCAATGATGTAATCTAGGTGATCAGAGTTTGGTTGAAACTATATCCATCATTTGTTGTGCTGCTACCATTTCAACCTTCGTTGGTGTTATCTGTTCATACTAGAATGATGAAGTTGACTTTTGCTAAAAGAATTATTTCATAACCATTGCTAAGAAAGTCTCACCACTTACATATGGCTTCATCGGTTGTAGGTGCTTCCTTTTTATTGCAAATGACTTAGAACACCATATCTTCATGCGGCATGGCACCTTGCTATAACAGTTGTAGTTGCAAATTGCAATAAGCTTATTAAATTCAACCTTCAAGTCATCATCTAAGATTGCTTCATAAGGCAGTCAGAAACAAATATCTACATCGTTTTCTTCGAATCTCTCATTGCACCAGCTGAAGTTTACTCTCAAGAAAACAAAGAATGAATTTAAAAGTATTAAATATTTATCTTCTGGGCATCCAAAAAACAATTTTATTCTCGTGTATTTAATTTGATTGGAATTAATGAGCTTGACCAAAATGAGAAAGAAACTGCAAACATTGGAGTTTCGATGGAAATAGTTTTAAATATTGTATTTTCATTTTAAATATTTATTAAATGGAGGCAGTTATAACCCATATGATCCTTAATCGGTTAACTAAAAACGACCCCAACTAATTGGAACCACCCATCTAATGATATGAAAAAAACAACAGAGAACTAGCCTTGGAAGATATTTTTTTTTGTGAGAGGTATGCAAGGAGATATGTGAGGTTTATCTTTCTTTCATCATTCATTTTCCATTAATTTTCTAGTTAGGGATTTGATGATCTATTGATAACAGGAGTGTCTTAAAAAGTGGAAGAAGCAACGAAGCAAGGATGGACAACGAAGCAAGGATGGGTTTTAATGGTGTTTCTGAGATAACTATTTATTTGTTAATTCTGTTGTGTTAGAGGTCTAAAATTTTCAGTACTAATCAATTTTTCTTTTATGTAGATAATATCTTTATGCTTCACCATCATTGCTTTATACTTAGTTCTTCTTTTCTCTTTTTCTGTACTTGTCTATTCAATGTATGATGCTAATTCTATCTAGAATAGTTAAAGACAACTCTATTCCAAATCCTTGCAGGGATAAAAAAAATCTAAAAAAATGTATGGGGCTATATATATAAATAAAATATCAACTTTTTAGACTTTCTTTTGTTGTTCTAGTTTCACTTTTCTTCATTTTTTTTTAACACAATATTAAAAAATATAAAATACAAAACAAATTAAACTTATTCATTTCTTTTCAGTTAATGTACATATCTCTTCACTTTCTTTCAGTTATTATGTAGTTTAACTTTTATTTTAGCAATTTTGAATAATATTTTTTATTTCTATGTTTTTATTTTATTAGTTAAAACTCTTAATTTATTAATTGTGATATTAAAAGAAAAACAAAAATACATTTCATTCACCATGATATTTCTTTATAACATCCACTAAAAAATGATATATATATATATATATATATATATATATATATATATATATAAAGTTGCAAAAAAACTTATAAAAAATAAATATTACAAAAACTATAAATAAGACTTCCATGCTTAGACTTTATGTTTTTAGGGTCTAATGTGATTATCTTCTAAGGCTATAAATTTAGGGTAACATTCTCTCCTATTTTCGCCTAGCCTCATGGGAGGTTGAGATGTTGGTTTTGAAATATTCTTGTGTCAGAAAGAATCAACACCCCTAAAGGGCGTTCTTTAATGCACGACACAAAATCGAAACACATGGGATACCCACAACTATAGTATTGTGGAAGGCTTGGCCCACACACTATGTGCCATGTTTAATCTCAAAGTCCTCCAATGCTACCCCGCGTAGCGGAAAACATTGTTATCCGCTATTGGGGGTTTGATCCCTTAGAGTAGAGCCTTATTACCTTTGATTCAGATCAATTTCATCATATGATTTCCCACAAAATCACTTTTCATATTAAAGTTAGAGTAATGGGGAAAAAATCCTTTGCACTATGGTTGATGAAGGAGCCTCAACTTGCATAATGTCCATTTCTTGTTGGAAAGCTCTTGGATCTCCGAATATCGATACATTTGACACCATTTTGAAGGAATTAGACAGACACTTGTTCCAACCTCATGGTATTATGACTGCATTTACCATAGACATAGGTGGTAAGACTGTCTTTGTTGTGGTAGAGGTAGTTGACACACCTATTGAGTATAATTTTCTATTTGGGCATACTTGGTTCTATGATATGGATGTAGTCGTCTCATCAGTCTTTTAGGTCTTATGTTTCCCTCACCAAGGGAAAATAGCCACTATCGATCAGTTAGCATTTTGTACCCCAGACGTTGGATCCAATGTGAGTTCTAATGTACCCTTTGTTGGTGATTCCTAGAGAAATTACATGAGTGTTGGTGCGGTGATGTTCAAAGACTCCTTGTTGATGGGAAATTTTTGTTTTCCCCCACCATCCTCTCCCTCAAACATTTCTCCAGTCAATATGATCTCTTCTTTTACCAGTGGATCCCTCGGGTCTTTTGGTCCTTGGGCAGTTCCTTGTCTAGAGGACATTGAGTCTTTCAAAGCCAGTATGTTTCCCATAGCGGTTGACATTTCCTCCCCAGTGATCTCGTCAACATCAAATGATATTGGTCAACACCTCCATATGGGTTGTTGACTCTCTGAGTTCACATGATTTCCTAGATCCTAAGTTTCCTTTTGATAAGGCCATCCTAGATGTCATGGCTTCCTTAGTTGATCCGAAGGATAAGGTGATGCATCAATCATATTTTCTTGATTTGGAACCGATGAGACTCAACATGATGAGTCTCGATCTGGGACTGGGGGCATTTGTTGGGGAATCCATTAGAACTACTAATTCTAACCCTTCTCCACCTTAGTTATCTTTCTTGGAACTCGCCACAAAATTCTTTTCTTCCCCTTCCATCGAAGATTTGTGTTTCATACCTCATTTACATCTTGATGGGTATCATAAAGGATCCTACATAACTCATGAAACTACTCATGATGAGTATCTTTGATTGCAAAAAAATGTTTCTATGTGGCATGGATCGAGCGTCATATGATGATGACATTATCCCATGAGTTCATTGGTGACATAAAGGATCCTTGGCCTAAGCCTAGCAATGGGATTTTGCGTAAGCCATCAAGATGCATAGTGCATTGTACATAGGTGTGTGGTGTGACTGCTTTTGTTTTGCATATATCGTATCCAAAAAATCCAAAAGTATTTTCTTGTTTGATATTTCACTATGTGTTCTGACCTTGGAATCCAGTTTACATGCTTTGAAAGGATTACAAGGAATTTTTACAAATATGGTGACTTGCACTAAATTTGAGGTACGAGTCTCAAACCGACATATAGGGATAGGTTTTTCCTTGCATCACCAATTTTCATTATTGACTGTCCATTTTTCCATCACAATTCCTTAGGTTTGTTCCCATTATGTTGCGACATTATCCACTCCATTTTTGTATGTTGTAACTTGCATAGTAGTTCCTACCCTCCATGGGCACCCTATTTATCACCCAAATTTCCATTTGATTCCCATGTTGTGATTTCTCATAGGCCCGTGAACCCTCCTGTATCCCCTCCATGACTTGATGTTGAGACTCATTTTCCTCTCTTCATATATATTCTATCCCTATCCCGAGGGGTTTCCTGACTTTTTATGTTGCTTTACGATTGCTTATGCATTTTCTTCTTGCATCATGCACCCCATCGCTGCGCTATTGTTTTCCCAGATCTTGCTTACCGCTATTGCAGTAGCCCTTGACCATCCGCCTCTTGCATTATTTGGCCTTTTCTTTGCACCCAACTACCCATGGAGAGAAACATTGTTAAGAGTGGACCTCACTTTCCAATACCCATTTTCACTCATGTTTCTTAGGTCGGTTCCATGCGCTTAGAACATATAAGCATGCTATTAGGCCACTCGTTCTTTCCATATGAGCTAACTTTTACCCCTTTTTCGTGCTCATTAAACCATGAAAAGGTGTTATATGAGCTCACTTTTAACTCTTTTTTGGACTCATAGAAAGACATGAAAAATATATCTTTCGAGTAAAATTTTACCTCTTTTTCAGACTCGTAAAAAGACACGAAAAATACACCTTTTGAAAAATTATTTACCTCTTTTTTGGACTCATAAAAAGACACAAAAGAGACACCTCACGAGTAAAATTTTAACTCTTTTTAGGCTCATTAAACATGAATGAAAATGACACTACCAAACACACTTTTATCTCTCTTTCGCGCTCATTAAACCATGAAGGAGACACTAAAAAAAGAGGGACTTTTTTACCATTGATCTAGTTATGAAATGGCAACATTAGTCAAGTCTCCCTTGAACATGGCACATGTTTGAGTTATTATATTACAGTTGGGTTATAGCTTTCCTAGGATCCATACCAATAATTCCAGTCACAAATAGTCCTTCAACTGGTTACTCTTCTAGTCATCATGGAGAGTTCTTCAATGCCTCCTCTTCTGTTAAGATTGAGTCAACCATTTGTTGTTTTTTTGACCTTCTATGTCGACCTGTTAGAAAAACAAGATCGTGGAGCAATAAAATAAAACAAATTTGGAAATAAAACACAAAAGATACAAAATAAAATAGAGACGCAGATTTATGTGGTTCACCCAGTGTGAGATATGTCCACTAGAGAAATTGCCAGGTCCTTCATTTTTATTATCCAACAAAATGAAGTGATACAACCTAAATCAAACCCATTGTAACTTCCTCTTATTTCTCTCAGAGTCTCCTCTCTCAGAATACAATATTCGTAATGATACACAACCACAATACAATTCCCTCATAAAAGAGGGTTTCCTTCTAGGGAAAAAAACCATAACATAAATTCTACCCTTAGATCTACGACCTATAATGAATGGTCCAAATTTACTATGAAATTACAATATACATTTACAATGAAATTTTTCCTTCAAGGGCTCGCTTGCCCCCAGACCTTGCAGGGGGGGGGGGAGACCCCCCTGCAACCCTCTCGCATGGAGGGGTGTATAGTCTTCATGGGGTATAAAAATGTTTGAAAACAAATACCTATGGATCATGAAGATAATCAGGCTCCACAACCAATAATCTCCCACTTGGAGACTGATCTCAACAACTCCACTGCTGTTGTATCTGCTGGACTATGATCCTTCTTGGACCTGGAAAATTTATCATCGTCACCTTCATGCATGAAGACCAACTGAAACTGAGTAGGAACTCAGTTTCTCCCCAATTACTCCCTTTGTTAACATGTCTGCAAGATTCTGTCTAGTATGTATCTTTTCCAACTTCAAATCTCCATCTTCCAAGATAGATTGTATGAAATGATACACGAGCTGCATATGCTTGGTATTTGAATGGAAGGTCGAGTTCTTTGCAAGATGAATGAAACTCTCACTGTCATAGTACAACCTTCTATTCTCATGCTTCTTTCCCAATTCCTTCATAAACCTTTGTAACCAAATCATTTCTTTACTAGCCTCTATAGAAAAAACATACTCTGCTTTTGTTGTTGAAAGTGTAACAACTTTTTGCAATTTCGAAATCCAACTTACTTTTGTTCCACCTATAGTGAAAACATACCCTGTGGTGCTCCTCCTGCTATCTTTATCACCTGCCATATTTGAATCAACATATCCCTGTAGAATAATGTTTGAACCTACAAAACATAATGCATGAGTAGAAGTACCTCTCAAATAAATGAGAATCCACTTTACTTCCTCCCAATGTTCTTTACCTGGATTGTTCATATACCTGCTCACAACTCCCACTGCATGTGCAATATCTAGTCTTGTGCAAACCATCACATACATCAAACTGCCAACTGCTGATGAATAAGGGACCCTGGACATGTATTCTATCTCCTCCTGTGTCTTGGGACACATTTCCTTAGTTAATTTGAAATGTCTGGCCAAAGGTGTACTAATTGGTTTTGCATTCTGCATTCTAAACCTCTCCAACACCTTCTCTATGTACTCACCCCGAGACAATGTCAATTTGTGATTTTTCTTGTCTCTTTTTATTCTCATACCAAGGATTTTCTTTGCACACCAAATCCTTCATCGCAAATGAATTAATCTTCTTGAGCACATTTATATCCTACATATTAGACCTTGCAACAAGCATGTCATCTACATACAATAGCAAGATAATATAGCTTCCATTTTATAGCCTTTTAAAATAAACACAGTGATCAGAATGACATCTACTATAACCTTGTTCTATCATAAACCTGTCAAACTTCAAATATAACTGCCTTGGATATTGCTTTAGGCCATACAAGCTCTTCTTCAACCTGTATACCAAATTATCCTTCCCTTTGACCTCATACCCCTGTGGTTGTTGCATATAAATATCTTCCTCCAAATATCCATGGAGAAAATAAGTTTTTACATCTAACTGTTCAGAATGAAAATATTCTACTGCCACAAGACTTAAAATAGTCCTAATTGAAGTCATCTTAACAACAGGAGAAAATATTTCATCAAAATATATACCTTTCTTTTGTGCAAACCCCTTTACAACAAGTCTAGCCTTGTGTCGCCTTTTTCCTCCATCTTATTCCTTCAACCTATAAACCCATTTATTTTGTAATTCTCCTTTTCCTCTAGGAAACTAAAACAAATCCCAAGTCTAGTTATTTACCAAGGAATCCATTTCCTCTTTCATGCCTTGCTCCCACTTATTTTTAGTGTCTACCTGCATTGCCTCTTCATAACATTCTGGTTCTCCAGAATCTGTCAACAATAAATAATACAATGAAGGAGAGTATCGTTTAGGGGGTCTACTTAACATGGTAGATATTCTAACAAAACTTGCAGGAGTTTGAGGTACTTGTTTCTCCTGTTGTTGTACATTTTGATTTTCTGGTACCTTTGGAATTTCTTTTTCAATGATCTCATCAAGCACTGCGTATTCTGGTTTTTCTTTTTCTTGTATCTTTCCCTACAACTGATGTTTGTACATGACCTTCTCATTGAATATGACGTCTCTACTCCTAATGATTTTGTGATTTTCATAATCCCATAAGCGATAACCAAAATCATTAACATCGTATCCAATAAAGGTACACTTCTTGGATTTTTCCTCAAGCTTTGTTCTATTTTATTTATCGATATGGGCAAATGCTTCACAACAGATAGTCTTCAAAAAAGAATAGTTTACCTTTTTACCTATCCATGCCTCCTATGAAATTCCACCATCCAAATATCTTGAAGGTCCTTTGTTTATTAAGTGAACAACAATATCTACAAGATCTGCCTAGAAATGAAAGCAACTTCAATCAAACATCCTAATCTATTTCATAGAAAAACAACAAAAACATAGTTTGTTAATTCTAAGAGCCAATTCATCGTGAAACAGTTAAATGAATGACAAATGGGTGTATAAGTGAATAAGAAATAAGGTAAAAGAGAGGTGAATTCACACTTAAAATATGCCATATAAATGGACTCACAATCATCTTAGCTTGGATATCGACGACCCAGATTCATTTTGTTTTGGTAAAAAATTTACTAAGTATTAGGAGTTGGGAAAAATTTGTGAATAAGTTAAATCACCAAAAGATAATTATGAGGGTCGATGGATGATGATTGGATCGACTGAATAAAGGAAGTGGTTGGTTGAGAATGAGAAATCGTTGACGACCGATGGTTGATTTGGCTGTTTTAGTAAGGTGTTT
>ML805204.1:220005-233413 GCA_009831015.1 Picea engelmannii | reverse complement strand
GATCTCACAGAGGTGCAGGGAAGATACCGCAGAAATTTTCCAGGAGGAATAAAGCTCAAGAGGGGTAGAGCAGTTGATCCAAGTTTTGAAGGTCGTTGGATCTACACATAGGATCGTGTATCGGGGTTTCGTGGGTCGAAGTCACGTAAAAGTGCACCAGGAATTGCGATATTGCGATACGCGATATCCTGGCAAATATGAATCATCCCTCAGTTGGGACGCGTGTCATAAGGCCTAACGGAGTCAGGGTTCAACTCATCGGGAATCTTGAGGACAAGATACTCCGGCAGTGTGGAATCGTGAAACGCGATATCCCGATGGTGAAAGGATAGGGGGGCCACAGGAGTTGGTGGAGGACAGGTGGCATGCCGCATCGGAGTTCGGGGGAAGTAAAGTCCCGAAATATTGGGTATTAGGATTCGCGATCCCGCGAGGTCCGAAATCTCGATAGGAGTGATGAAAAGTTGGGGGGACAACTCGCACGTGCGTCGGAGTTTCGGCGCATTGGGTATCGGGGGTCGGAGAACCGAGCTGCTTGGCATCACGAGTAGCGAAATCGCGATAGCAGAAATCCCGACTGGTAAGGGAAAGGTCAGCGTGACTCATATTGGGGTTTGGGGATTCGAAGCACCAGCGCTCGACCCTTGACCTCGCGATACCGCGAAGTCTGATTCCCCGATAAGAAAAAAGAAAGAGATCGCGTGAAGAGTTCTGTGGGTAAAGATTTCTCGACAGAGAATTAGAAGGATTGGTTAGTGTTCTTTGGGCCAAGGAAGGAGAAGATCCTGTGAGAGGGCGTGCTCTGGGGAGCGCACGCCCTATGTCAATGCACCCAAAGGAAAACATTGATTGTTGATCACCGATAGAGTTCATATCAATGGTTGATATTTCACCTGATTTTGAGATCGATGGTGTATATTAAAGGGTTGTTATAACAGTAAAACAATCAAATTTTTATGAATTTTTCAAAATTTTGAAGGTCTTGAACTTGTGGGGTGATTTTGAGGCCCTAAATTTCATTTTTAAGCAGTCAATTTTCATGAGAACAAGGTGTACCAAAGGTATACCTGTCTCTGTAGCTTAAAAAAAATAACCCAAAGAGATATTTCAATGAGCTACTTTAGGCACAAAACATAGCTCGTATGAGAAAGTTACAGCCAAAACAATTAAGGTAAAATTTTGGCACAAGTTTACTTCTAGGGGGCATAACTCCTTGTTCAAAAGTATGTTTGAGGCACATGAGAAGTCTATGGAAATATTATGAACCATAAAATACATCCATGGAGCAAGATTTGGAATCTAGGCATGTAAAAATGTGCAGGAATATAAGGAAGTCACCTGAAGCATATAGGGATAAAATGGGAAAACAATCTAAACTTCTTGAAGACCATAACTTTCATCTCGGAGCTTAGATTTGAGAAAACTAATATTTACTGGAAAGGACTTGAGGAGAATAATCCATCTATCCACCTATAATTTTTGAATAGTGAACTAAAATTTTATTATGAAGTTATAAAGTAAATTTTGTTGCAATAAGTGAGTGGAAATTTTAGTTTGTGAATGTTGTAACTTTTCGCTTAGAATGAGGAATGAGGAATGGGTATAGTCATTGGAAAGATGTTTCAGGGAAGAATGTTTCTAAGGAATATTTATTTGACTTGCTGAATTGTGTTCTTGATCCTAAAAATCCTTAGATTCTTATTAATCTTTAATGCATAATAACATCTACTTGATCTTCGAAATAAAAATGATCGTTTGACTGCTTACAAATTACATGTGAAATACTTATCTATCCAAATACACTTTATTGATAAACAACTTGAAAAACAATTGAGCATAAATAGAACAACAATATTAAAATCGCATACAAAAGTTTGATAACAGAGTTGACTCGATTTGGGCTACGTCTCTAGGTTTGCTTCCAATAGATACCTCTTTATTAATTCTCGAATGCTTTTATTTTAAAATGACCTTTTTATTCGTTTCCCAAACTAAAAAACAGAGTACACCACTGAATTTCTTGCAAAAATTCATGAAAAATGAGTATAAATTTATTAAAATTTCATGTCGGAACCCCATGGCATGCATTACGGTGCAACCTCCAAGTCTAGGTACCCTTGGGCACGTACTTTGAGACCGTACTTTGCATAAATGATGAGTGTCCCCTTCTTGGTATGCCCACCTATTAAATAGGGAGTGGGCCTGAACTTCTCGTCTGGATTCCATGGTCGACATTAACTACAATGTCGTGGGCATTCCTTAACATGAGGCGACTTTGGCACAACGGTTAAGTGTTTTGAATGTTGTATAATGGGTCGAACCCTGTCGACCACACAATATATAGTTTTTTTTTGTAACAACGATTTATATAGTTTGAACCATATTATATAGAGTATGGTTGTTGACATATGTGGTGGCATATAGTTTAATACCCTCTGTGAATCTTGGCACGTGGTTATATTACAAAGCATATGACATCGGTCGAGGGCTTAGGCCCTCGTCCCTTTTTCCACCATTCAAACCTTTGATCAAACTTAAATGCAAATGATTCCACATAAGGTTAAGTCTCATGTGTGTGGCGTATTGGTAGTGGAGGCTTGTGTAAGGTTTATGGGAGGTTGTGGGCTCGAACTCCGTCGACTCCCATATAATTTTGATATGCATAAACCATAATTAGCCAATGGGAGGATGCCACATGGTAGCCTCTCATTGGGATATCATTGCCACTTGTGAACCTATGATTTGTCCAAATAACTTATACTATTTTCCAAGTCACTTTCCCAGTCAGCGTATGGTCATTGCACGTGTCACCCTTGCATTGGTGACATGTGTCACCCTTTTAGACCTCTTTGAATTTGATTTTTGACTTTTTCCCTGGTTTGACTCGAACTTTGACTAGCCATAACTTTTTCATATGAACTCAGTTTGAGGCGATATTTGCACTGTTGGAAAGCTATCGTTGTGCTCTATGCATTGATGGCATTTTAGAGAGCATTTAGGATGCTTGAATTTTGAGAATTTATGAATCCTTCTAGAAATCTGAGAGCGTTCCAGATCCTCCTGAACCTCTTTGAGCATTCCTGGATCCTCCTGGATCAGTTCTTCATAGATTTGGATGAAGAATAACCTGTAATATAGTTAATGAAATGTTTTATAATATGAATTTTATAACAATAATTATTACATGCACATTTATTGCAAAATTATAGGTGCATGAAAACAACTTTGGTTCTTATATGAGGATTGGAGTTATGGAAGATGAACAAGGATATTACAACCATGAGGAAGAGAAATACTTGTCTGAGCATTACTATGAAAGGATTCTGAAAGTGTTCTTTGAAATCAAGTAGGGAATCATGACAATGGATGAATATGATAAGAGGTTCTCTAACTTTATAAAGTATGTGGACTTCATAAAGGATGAGAAGGTAAAAATTCAAAGGTTTCTCAGTGGGTTACCCTCTTTCTACAATGACAAGATACAATATGATAACCCTAGGAATTTGGAGGAGGCCATAAGGAGAGAAAAGCATATTTATGAGAAGAGTAGAGGAACGCCATTTTTCCAGAAAGCTTAGAATGGCAAGATGAATAGAAAAAAGGATCAAAGGAAGAAAGGTTTTAATCCACCCTTTTTCAATAACAACTCCCAATAAAATCAACAAGGTCATTCATCCCAAAATGAGCACAAGAGTACAGTCATTTGGGAAAAGACCAATGCATTAACCTGTACAATGTTGTGGATGTGAGGGAAATCACTTATATAGGGATTTCATTCACAAAGGAGAAAGAATGAGGACTTCCCACAACATTTAGGAGGATGAAACAATTGGATACATGGGAGGAAATATGCTAAGGATTTATGCAGCCTTGGACAACAAGAAAACATAATAAATATCAATTCCCCATGATTGAAGTGGAAGGTAAGATTGATAACCAACCCATAACAATTTTAATTGATTCTAGAGGTAGCCATAGTTACATAAACTCTAACATTTATGAAATTTTTCACTTGCAAAGGAGTAAGCATAATAAATCTTGGTTAGTTCAATTAGCCACAGTGGCTAAGAGGAAAATCAATGATCCATTTAAAGATTTTCTGATAGACATGAATGGACTTAGCAAAAAGGTAGATGTGAACATCATACCATTTGCTTCATATGATTGTCTAATTTACATGGATTTCTTGGAAAAACACTACGTTGTCCTAGATTGTTACAACAATACAATCACATGTCTTGATGAAGAAAGGAATCAAGGCAAGGTTAAAGGAATTCCACGAGTTGTAGTTAGATAAATTTAAGCTATGTAGTTGAAAAAACGTTTCAAGAAGGGATGTCAAATTTTGTGTAGCCCATATGGAATAGGAAGCCAAAGATAAAGTGGAAACTATTGAATACCATCCGATATTAAGGGATTTTGAAGATGTTTTTGGAGAAATCCCAGGACTTCCACCAAATAGAGACATTGATTTCTCTATCGATCTAGTTCCAGGAGATATCTTAGTGTCTTTTGTTCCTGATATTGATTCTAAGTCTCAAATAATAATGTTAGGCATCAAAGTTTTTAAATGAAATGTTTTTATGAGTGTTTTTTTCTACCTTCAGTTCTCTGAGAAATAATCTTTAATGAAATTAATAATAAGACAATACAAAGGTTGTATCTCATTATCTAAGTCACAATTATAATTTCAAATGATGTAGACAGATTTAAAAAACTGTCAAACAAAGTCAGGTCTCAATTAAAGATAAGTCTCACCTTGTTCGCAGTAGAAGAAAAGTAGAAAATGCACCCTTGAACAGGATATAAGAATGCAGTAATTCACACAGATCACAGGTCTTGTTTTACTCACAGTAATAACAGAAGAAAATTTGTTTACAGAATGGACTCTTGGTATAATACGATCACAGTAGATGTAATACTAAATTTCAATCAATCACTCTTCAAGAATTACATAAAGAAATTCAGAGAAATGGAAACACAGTAGGAACACATAACTCAAATTGAACGAAAATTAGAATATTTGTCTGCACTTATATTAATACCCCAAAAAGAGTTTCTCTATTACATTCGGTAAGAAGCAGCCTCAAATAGATCTAAAATCTATCTATTTATACAAAAATTGTCTCAACTGGAAACCGTTGGACTTCCCACAATAGAATACCATATTAATGAAATAACAACATGCAGATATTGTTGAGTTCGGATTTGATGTGTTGGCGCTTCAATTGTCTCTTCATCTACTCGTAGATGAATTCTTTTAACTAGGTACACATGTCCACTAAGGTCACCACAATCATTGGCTTATTGTCTTTGCCATCTGTCCCTTCAAATGTGTTTATTGTGATAAAGAATTGCAGTTGAAGATATGGGGGTGGTATTTGGACAGGTATCTTGGCGTTGTCTCATTATGGGATGGCTAACCGTTATGGTGAAGAATAACCATTCATGAACAGGATGACGTGGGGACAAGTATCTAATAAGGAGGTGGGATGAGCGAATGTGAGAATGTAGGTGGTGAGGTGGACGGTATCGGGAGCGTGGAGGGTGTGACAGGCTGGAGGGGGAAAGGTGGAGTGGGTGGAGGACATGTGTTGAGTAAGGATTCTAACAGTCTATTTTGTGGGGGCACTAGGAAGTAACCCACCTTTCACCTCGCAATGCACCTTGTGATGCCACATACCCCCGAGAGAAAACCGCGCTTTAAATTGTGGGACCTCCCTTCGAAATTAAACCCCGTGAAACTTCGCCTCCCACAATCTCTTTCGTCCGTTGATCTCCATGGGACAAACAAACGTTTGTCGATATTCACAAACTGAGATAAGTTCCCAAAGGTTAAGCCGAGGTCACATCTCTCGGTCACATGTAGAGAATATAGAGAGAACTTCGTGCGATTCTTGTCTGTCGATCCAAGCATGGGATACGTGTCAGAGGATCCCCATATTTGGTGATCTCGTACTCTGGGAGGAAGAAAGCAGTGCTAAGTAAAGAACTCCTGCAGGCCCGAATCTCGGAGTTCACCTGGACCATTGATCGAAGTGGACAAGTGTCAGCAAATATGACACTCCAGAAGGTTTGTGGTTTTATGCATTTCGGAACGCCTGAAGCCCATAGTCCCAAAGTAAATCTCAGTCATCCAAATTGAAAGGACACATGGCTCCAGATCTCTCACTTCTGGGACTTATCATTTCCCTACCATATTTGGTCCCTTTCTTAGTTTATCAGGTTTCCAAACTAGTTTAGCATTCTGCTAGATTCTGAAATCTGGTCTATCGATCTTCCTTGCAACTTTTCATGGCGCCATAATCCTTAAGGAAATAAGATTATCCTACCTATAACAAGAGAATTCTGTAAGCTCTTCACTGAATAAAAAATTGTTAATTGTAAACGGAAAAATTATTTTGAAATTCAAAGAGCTTTATAAAATCTATCGTTCTTCATATAGATCTGTTTACAAAGAGATTATTAAAAATTATGATGGAATTTATCACCTGGAAAATCACAATAATTATTCAAATCATTAACTTTAGCCAATTAACAATTCGATGGTTCGGGGTTCAGAGGTTTTGAGTGTAAGAGGGTATAAATCTCTCGAAGGTCGAATTCACGGAGAAGTTAATCTCTTATTAATCACTTTCATGTTTCAATTAATCATGTTTTAAACATTGAATTAGCCTTAAGTACTTCAGTTGTTCGACGTTCGGGAGTTTTGGATGTAGTATGATAGAAATCCTTCGAAGGACGAATTATCAGAATAATTATCTAAGCTTTTTGCTTCTTTGGGTAAACCTTTTATTTCTAAGGGGTAAAATATATAAAGTTCAAAAGCCAAAAACTATGTGTGTTCCAACATAGGCTCCATCTGGGGATTGTGGCTCCCTGTGAGGAGAAAAAAAACAGTAAACCAAGTGTCTTTATTGGGTAAATGGAGACATTATTGATTTTTGAAAAACATTTTCTAGTTTTATTTAAGAATTAATCATTCATAGAAAAATGAAACTAACCAAGTCCAAAACTCTTCAAAACATACTTAATGATTGATCTCAAGTTAGGCTCTTAAAAAATTATTTTTTCTTAAAATTGATTTCAAAATTGTTTAAGATAATCAAAATAATTTTAACTAAAATATCATCTTCGACCGACTTTGTTTGCTTCAAGGTTAAGCAGATGTAACACATTTATTTGGGAAATCCCTAGTTGGTTTAGGATGTAAAAAATCATCGGAAAGAGAATTAGATAACAAAATATGATATATAGATATGCATGACAACCTTACATATATCATAGATATTGCTTCACTGTCAGCAAGCTTGTTCAGTAGCTCGGTGAATTTATCTACTTCTCCCATTGAATTTACTTTCACCACTTCAATTAACACTTTTGCATTCCGTTGAGATGAGGGCAATCAATATATGAATTTCCTTTCATCATCTTTTTTGGACAAGATGGGGGCAATCAAATTATGAATTTTCTTTCACCATCTTTGCTATATTTTATTATTTTGAAGTGGGGGCAATCAATTTGTATGTAACATACAAGGGATGATATTTGTTTAATATTTTTGAAAACAAGGTCTGTCAACAATTTTAAGGATACTCTGAAACTAACTTTCTTCCAATTTTCGATACACCTTCGCCTATAGGAAATTTTTTTATGGGAATCTTAATCTTTCATGGGTCAACCTTGAGAAAATTAGTCAGTTTAAATTCTGATAGAAGAGCTAAAATTATCAGGACTAACCTAGACATACCTTTTCAATTAAAATCAAAGGGACATAAAGAATTTCGCCTAATCTTGTTTTGAAAATATGTTTTTAAGTTTTTGGAGTCAAGGTAAGTTTCTTTCTTTCTATGAAGACTAAGAAAGGATAAAGAAAATATGAAGTGGATAAGAACTCGGGGATAGGAAAAAATAACCAAATCGAGGATTCAGAGGACCTGGCACAAAATATCTCGATCCTACACAAGTTTATGTATTTTAGTTCATGTTTCTTTCAAGTTTATTTATTGTCATTTTTATTTTTATTTTAGAGATGGCTTTATAATTTATCATCATGACACTTTAAGTTGTAACTTTATACCTCTCTATTTTTTTTTAGGTTAGGTGATAATATTATGATGATAAAAACTTCCTTCACATTCAATTCAAAAAAGAATTTTCTTGAAATTTTATTTGAACTATAAGAAGAGTAGGAACTCATACCTTATTTTCCTTTTGAATTTTCAGCAAGGCAGATTATTAATTTATCACCTGTTTTTAGAGAAATCGAATATTTGAGTGTCGAATTTTTATTCAGCCTCATCTCTTGTTCAACAAGATCTATTCTGCAAAACACCAAGAATAGTAGACTATGTGTCTTCATCCTTCTGCGACCTGAAATTAACCCTGTCAAACTCTGAACCCCGTCATTGGGCTATGAAGTCGTAATTCCTAAAAATTGAACCATAATGGATGCCAAAATGAGAACCAAACTATTGAACTGAAATAAAACGCCGAACTAGAATGTTGAAATGAAATGTTGATTTGGACGACTTATTTATATACATTGGCCCTACACTAATCATGCGAAATTCCATTGATCAAGTAATATTGAATTTCCAATGTAACCATGCAAATAGTGGATTGCTTAACATACCTTGTTTTATGTTGGAGGAAGAAACGAAATAATAATAATTTTTTTGCAACAAAGAATGAATAGGTAGTTTGCGCTTACTGCTGAAGTTTGGTTGCACAAAAAACGTTGCAACATTTTGGACCTCTTGAAGAAAATACTCCAACCAAACAACCACTGGATCATGAAAAGATAAAGAATATTCAGAGTCAACTGATACCTCTTCCTGCTGGTCGAGCTACGTGAAATGCCTTTGCACGCTTTCTCCACTACTAATCTTTTCTTTTATGGATTGAGAATGTCATATTGAGGATCACTAGTCTATTGCTCATCAGTTGATAAATAGGAAGGAGAGATCAACTTCTCTAGTAACCACTCCTTATCTCCTTTATTGTCTGTCCAAGAATCTTCTTTATCACCGTCATACATAGTCTGATTATATAAAATTTCTGAACTTTGACTTTCAAAAACTTCCATTTCTTGATGATCTAGTAATGATGATTGAATAATAGCATATTGATCAAAACAATAATTTAGAATAGTAGTTTGATCATGACAGTCATTACTATGAACATTTGGTACAATGAAAAATGCACTTAGAGTATCGTTGCCATTATCAGTATCATTACCAAAATCATTTTTTCCAAGACCTGATTGTGTATGGTCTTCAATAAGCCATTGGCCTTCGCAAGGATCTAGATAAACAAAAGATTCATCATCAATTCTTTGATCAGCTTGAAGGACTAGAGGGTCTGCAAGAATTTCTTCATTTTTACTTGCAATCATGTCGTCTTCATTCTTACTGCTGCAAGAAACCTCTTCTTTATTTACTTCAAAGTCTTCTTCATATAAATTTTCCTGATCTGTTTGAAGGAGCTCTTGTTTTTCTGCAAATTCTTCTTCATATAGTTTACCACAATTGCTATCATGTACTGATTTTTCATCAGCAAACTGATTATCTTTACAATCTTTTTCTATGAAATCTAAATTGCAATAGTCTTCAAAAAGAAAATCAGTTGGATAGATCCTCCTGCAATACTTATGGAAGGAAGCATGGAATTATTTTAACGTTGAGATGTTGGAAGGAGGAAGAGACTTGTACCAATGAAGAGAATCTCCTCCCATATTAAACATGAACAACTTCATGAGGATGTCTTCATGATGGATATCTAATTGGTGTATGAGATTTTGAAATTCAAACAAATGTTGTGCAATATTATCATCTTTATCCTCTCTAAAACTGGGAATATAATCTCCCCATTCTTTAATATCAGGAACAACATTTGGAGAACCAAAAACCTTTGTAAATTCCAAAAGAGAAAACCTCGCAGCAAACCAAGCAGCGAAAGAACTTGACATCTTGAAACCAGTGGAGTCACCAATGAATCAAGTGGAGTATTCAAACCAAGGAGTCGCCAGGTGAATGATTAGAGCCAGTTGAATGCCTATCCCTTGTTCACCATCAGGGAATAGATCTAAAATTTGTCGTACCCCAGGGAATATATAGAGCTTCAAAACCATCCCCGACAACGATGCCAGAAATATGTTGTTCCTGAGATTGATTCTAAGGCTCAAAGAATAATGTCAGGCATGAAAGGTTTTAAATGAAATGTTTTTATGAGTTCTTTTTTCTACCTTCAGTTTTATGAGAAATAATATTTAAATGAAATTAATAATAAGACAATACAAAGGTTGTATCTCGTTATCTGAGTTGCAATTATAATTTTAAATGATGTAGAAATATTTACAAAACTATTAAACAAAGTCAGGTATCAATTACAGATAAGTCTCGCCTTGTTCGCAGCAAAAGAAAAGTAGAAAATGCACCCTTTAACAAGATATAAGAATGCAGTAATTCACACAGATCACAGGTCTTGTTTTACTCACAGTAATAAAAGAGGAAAAGTTGTTAACTGAATGAACTACTGGTATAATATGATCACAGTAGATGTAATACTAAATTGCAATCAATCACTCTTCAAGAATTACAGAAAAAAATTCAGAGAAATGGAAACACAGTAGGAACACATAACTCAAATTGAATGAAACTTAGAATCTCTATCTGCACTTGTATTAATACTCAAAAAATATTTTCTTTATTACATTCGGCAAGAAGCAGCCTCAAATAGATCTAAAATATATCTATTTATACAAAAATTGTCTCAACTGGAAACCGTTGGACTTCCTACAATAAAATACCATCCAAATGAAATAACAACATGCAGATATTGTTGAGTTCTGATTTGATGTGTTGGCGCTTCATATGTCTCTTCATATGTTCACAGATGCATTCTTTGAACTGGATACACATGTCCACTTAGGTCACAAAATCATTGTTTTACTGTATTTCCCATATTATTTCGTTTCCATCTGATTTCGTTGCCATCTGTCCCTTCAAATGCGTTTAATGTGATCAAGAATTGTAGTTGAAGATATGGGGGTGGTATTTGGACAAGTAACTTGGCGCTGGCTCGTTATGGGATGGATAACAATTACGATGAAGAGTAATCATTCATGAACAGATGACGTTGGGAAGAGTATCCAATAAGAAGGTGGGATGAGTGGATATGAGAATGTAGGTGGTGAGGTGGACGGTATCAGGAGAGTGGAGGGTGTGACAGGCTGGAGGGTGAAAGGTCGAGTGGGTGGAGGATAGGTGTTGAGTCAGGATTCTAACGGTCTGTTTTGTAGGGGCATGAGGAAGTGGTTTTGAGGTAATCCACCTTATGCCTTGCAATGCACCTAGTGATGCCACGTACCCCTGAGAGAAAACCATGATTTAAATTGTAGGAGCGCACTTAGAAATTAAACCCTGCGCAATTTCTCCCCCTGCAATCGCTCTCGACCACTGGTCTCCATGGGCCAAAAACAAGTTTGTCAATCTTTGCAAAGTGAGATAAGCGCCCAAAGGTTAAGCCTAGGTCACAACTCTCGGTCACATGTAGAGAAGACAGAGTGAACTTTGTGTGATTCATATCCATCAATCCAAGTAGGAGATACATGTCAGAAGATCCTCGTATTCGATGATCTCATACTCCAAGAGGAAGAAAACAATGTTGAGTAAAGAACTCCCCAAGGCCCGAAGCCCAGAGTTCACCTGGACTGTTGATCGAAGTGGACACGTGTTGGCAGATGTGACACTCTGGAAGGTTTGTGGTGTTATGCATTTCGGAATGCTCGAAGCCCAGAGTCCCGAAGTAAATATCAACTATCCAAATCGAAAGGACACTTGGCACCATATATCTTACTTCGATGACTTAGCATTTCCCTTCCATATTTGGTCCCTTTCTTAGTTTATCAGGCTTCCAAACTGGTTTAGCATTCTTCTAGATTCTGAAATCTAGTCTATCGAGCTTCCTTGCAACTTTTCATGGTGCCATAATCCTTAAGGAAATAATATTAGCCTGCCTGTAATAAGAGAAGTCTGTAAGCTCTTCATTGAACAAAAAACTGATAATTGTAAATGGTAAAATGATTTTGAAATTCAAAGAGATTTATAAAATCTATCGGTCTTCATATAGATTTGTTTATAGAGAGATTATTACAAACTGTGATGGAATTTATCACTTGGAAAATAATTATACAAACCATTAACTTTAGGAAATTAACAATTTTACAGTTCGGGGTTTGGAGGTTTTGAGTGTAAGAGGGCAGAAATATCCCGAAGGTCGAATTCACGGAGAATTTAATCTCTTATTAGTCACTTTCATGTTTCAATTAATCCTATTTTAAACATTGAATTATCCTTAAGTACTTCGGTTGTTCGACGTTCGGGAGTTTTGGATTTAGGATGATAGAAATCCTCCAAAGGTTGAATTCCCAGAATAATTCTCTAAGCTTTTTGCTTCTTTGGGTAAAACTTTTATATCTAAGGGGAAAAATATATAAATCTAAAAAGCCAAAACTATGTGTGTTCCAATAGTGTCCAAGACACCATACATAATCGACACACCAGAATTGAAGGAGTTGTAGATGTAGCTCAAATAGTTGTTAAGGAAGGGGTATATATGCCAAAGTTTGTCACATTGGGGTGCCCCCATTATTATTTTTTGAAGAAATATGGAACCTTAAGGTTGTGTATTGATTTCAGACAACTAAATAAGGTTACCATAAAGAAAAAATATCATTTTCAAAGGATGGATGAATTATTTGATCTTTTGAAAGGTGCAATAATATTTTCCAATATTGACTTGATATTAGGTTATCATCAAGTAAGGATAAAGAAATTAGCAAGGAAACATTCAATACAAGATACGAGAATTATGAATTCACGGTAGTACCATTTGGACTATCAAATGCCCCAATTGTTTTTATGTGCCCGATGAATGGAGTGTTTAGGGAATACTTGGACAAGTTTGTAATTGTGTTCCTGTGTGATATACTCATTTAATATAAGTCAAAATATGAACATGTGAAACATTTAAGAATTGTGTTACAAGTTTTAAGAGAGCATAACGTTTATGCCAAGCTAAGTAAGTGCATCTTTTATCAAATTATTTCAGCTGATGGGATAACAATTGATCCTGAGAAGATAGAATCCATTAAAGGATGGATAGCACTAAGAAATGTTATATAGGGCATATCATTCATGTTTCTTGTTGGTTATTATTAAATATTCATAAAATACTTTTCAAATATTGCAAGCCCAATCACTTCTTTGCAAAAGAAGGGAGTGAAATTTGAATGGACTCCCAAATGTGAAGAAATATTTCAGTAGCTAAAAGAAATATTGACTAGTGTGTGAATATTGAATATTGCATATCCGAATGAAGATTTTTTTGGGTGCACTGATGCATG
>ML805204.1:194086-210478 GCA_009831015.1 Picea engelmannii | reverse complement strand
TTTTTACTCAAAAGAAGAAAACAATAGTTCATCAGAGTCCAGTGATAGTGATGACGATGAAGTCCTTTTTCTAGGTATTGAAGAGTCTAATGAGATAGAAGAAATTGATCATGAGGAAGAGTCAAAAGTTGAAGCAGAGGTTAATATGGTAGGAGAACTTCTCAGTGCCTTGGATGAATTAAGAAGATACAAAACTAGATATAGACAACTGAAAATTTGTATAGTTGAACAAAAGGAAAAACATGAACAGAAAGAAAAAAAGATGGAGAAACTCATGAGCAACCTGAAAAACCAAATCCTAGAAGCAAATAGGATGGAATAAAGTATGGAAAAGTCTCTTAAAGATAAACAAATAACCTGTGAAAGAATGGAGGTAGAAATAGTTCACCTAAGAAAATAACTTGATGCAAAACTCATTCAAACAAGATATGAAAATAGCTCTAAAATCTTAAATAAGATTATTACCACACAAAGGAATTCAAGTAACAAAAATGGAGTAGGTTATTCTCAAGAAGAAAACCAAGTTAACTCAAAATATTATGCAGTTTCTCTCCTCAGTACATTCAAGAAGAAAGATGAAGAAACGACAAGTAATGATCAGAACTCTAGAGGACTACTTCCACCCATCAAGAAGGAATATAAGACAACACCAAAGAAGGTTTATCAAAACATGTATCCTCACATTTTCTTTGGTTATTTCTTTGCATGCTCTAATTTTGGACACAAAGCTATGAATTGTAGAGCATATGGAAGGAAAAATTTGAGGGTTAAGAACTATAACCTTAAAGATAACCAAACAGTAAATCAAGTTAAAAGCAGAAACTATAACTCCTTTGCACCTCTACAAGAATGAAACCTAGAATGCTTCAGATGTCATAACTATGGACATAAATCTAGTAGTTGCAGATTAATGGAAGTCTCAGAAAAAACTAATTTCATTAGAGAGAAAAAGAAGCTTTGTAAAGAAAAAATATCAAAAGAAAAATGCCTCATTGCCTTGAAAGCCCAAGATAAAGAAGATCTATGGTATGTTGACAGTGGGTGCTCAAAACATATGACCAGAAAAAAGGACAAGTTTTTGAACTTAAAAAAACAAAAGGGTAAAGTTACATTTGGTGAAAATGCTTCAGGTAACATACTTGGGAAAGGCACTATGAGTTTGGGAAAAGACAAAGCCAAGGATGTGTTTCTTGTTAAAAAACTGAAACCTATCCTATTAAGTGTCAACCAAACTTGTGATCAAGGGCACATATGCATCTTTTATTCCTAGAAATGTGATATTAGGAGAGAGGACTCTGGAAAATTGGTCGGTACTGCTCCTAGAAGTCCTGAGAATGTATATATACTAAATACAAAATTGAATGAGGAGTGTCATATAAATCTAGTAGATGAAATTTGGCTATGGAATAGAAGGTTGGGGCACATTAACTTTGACAATTTAGTGAAGGTCATCAATCTTGGTGTAGTAAGAAACTTGCCAAAGATCATAAATCCCTCAAATCCTATGTGTAGACATTGTCAACTAGGGAAGCAAACTAGACTAAGGTTCAAGACAAAAGAATACTCAACCTCAAAACCTTTAGAGCTTGTTCACACCGACCTCTGTGGACCTACAATAACCAAGGGTTTGCAAGGAGAGTCCTAATTTATGCTCTTCATTGATGATTTTACTAGAATGGATCGGGTATGTTTTCTCAAGGAAAAATCAGAAGCACTTAATAAATTCAAAGCTCTTAAGACCCTTGTTGAAAATGAAAAAGAGACAAAAATCAAATGTCTTAGATCATAAAATGGTGGTGAGTTCACCTCAAAAGAATTTAATATCTTCTGTGAAACCCATGGAATAAAAAGACAATTCTATGTTTCCATAACACCTCAACAAAATGGGATTGTTGAGAGAAGGAATAGAACAGTCCAAGAAGTTGCAAGGACTATGCTCAATGAAGCAAAATTATCCGATGGATATTGGAGGGAAGTTGTAAGCACAACAATATACATATTGAAAAAAGGTCATCTTAGGATTAATAGTAATAAGACTCCTTATGAACTATGGTGTGGAAGAGCTCCTTCGGTAAAATACTTCAAGGTCTTTGGAAGCAAGTGTTACATCAAAAGTCTTGATGAGAATCTTGGAAAATTTGATGCTAGATCTGATGAAGGTATATTTCTTGGATATGCTTCTACCAAGAAAGCATACATATGCTACAATCTTAGATTACATAAGATTGTTGAGAGTGCAGATGTCAAGGTGAATGATTTAAAAACAATAAGGATCAAACATCAAGAGACTATACTTGACAATGAAGATGAAGGTGAAGTTGATGATGAGTCAGTTGGTACACAAGAAGAAGAAGTAGAAGAGGATAAAGAATAAAAGGAAGAGGATGATATGGATACTAGTGAATATGAGGAATATATTCAAGAAGAAGAGATAAGAGAAGAATCCCCAAGAAGAGACACAAAGACACCCTCAAGAATGACTCAAAGGAATCATCCCGAGGAACTGATTATTGGAAATAAAAGCGATGGAGTGGATACAAGAAAACAACTATTGTATAAGACAAAAATAACACTTCTGTCACATATTGATCCCAACTCAATCAAAGAGCCATGTAAATATGAAAATTGGGTCAATGTTATGAATGAAGAATTGGACCAGATTGAAAAAAAATCAAACTTGGGAACTAGTTCCAAGACCAAAAAATAAAAATGTCATCGGAACTAAATGGGTGTATAAAAACAAAATGGATGAGAATGGACAAGTAATCAGGAACAAATCCAAATTGGTGTGTAAAGGGTATGCTCAGGTTGAAGGGATAGACTTTGAAGAAACCTTTGCACCTGTGGCCAGATTAGAGTCAATTAGGATGTTCTTAGCCTTCGCCAGCTAAAAAAATCTTAAAGTATACCAGATGGATGTCAAGTTAGCATTTCTCAATGGAAACCTGGAAGAGGAAGTCTATATTGAGAAAATAGAAGGATTTCAATTAACTAACAAAGGAGACTATGTCTGTAAACTAAAGAAATTTCTCTATGGGCTAAAACAAGCACCCAGAGCATGGTATGCAAGGCTAGATTCTTATTTACAAGTACAAGGCCTCAAAAGAGGATCAACAGACAACAATATTTATTGTAAAATTGTTGGTAACAACATGATTATTGTGGAAGTATATGTTGATGATATTATATTTGGCAGCTATGATGAAAAAATGAGTAAGGACTTTGCTAGGAGAATGCAACAAGAATTTGAAATGTCCTTTCTTGGTGAACTGAATTTATTTCTTGGATTAAAAATAATACAGTCCAAAATAGGATTCTTTATCCATCAGTCCAAGTATGTTAAAGATATGCTTGAGAAATTCCAGTTAGAGGATTTCAAACCTGTCGGTACACCTATGACAGTTGGATGCAAACTAATCAAGGAAGATGAGTCCAAAGATGATCCAAAACACTACATATCAATGATTGGGACTTTAATCTATGTAACAACTTCCAGAACTAATGTCAAGCAAGTTGTTGGGATGGTGGCTAGATTCCAAGAAGAACCAAAAGACAACCATGTTCAAGATGTGAAAAGAATATTTAGGTATTTAAAAGGAACCATAGATCTTGGTTTGTGGTACCCTAGAAAGGATTCATTCACTCTAAAATCCTATTCAGATGTAGATTGGGTAGGTTATGTAGATGGAAAAAAAAGTACAAGTGGAGGAGCATTCTTCTTGGGATAATTATTGGTATCCTGGAAAAGCAAGAAACAATCATCAATTTCTTTGTCTAGCATTGAAACTGAGTATATTGCAACAACAGAATGTTTCACACAAGTGGAATGAATGAAACAAACCTTACAAGAACTCAAAATAGTGTTTGAATAACCTACTATTATCTACTGTGATAATACAAGAGCTATAAGTCTCTCCAAGAATCTTGTCCATCACTCCAAATCAAAACACATTCCCATAAAATACCACTGTCTAAGAGATCAGGCTGAAAATAAGAACATTAAATTGGTATATGTCCCAACACAAGAACATGTGGTAGATATTTTCACTAAACATTTAAGCATAGTTGTATTTGAATATCTCGAGCAAGAATTGGGAGTAATCCCTCTTCCAATCTAATCTCTCAAGAAAATAATGCATCAATTGGCACCAATTCAAGGGGAGACAACAATCAAATTCAGGAGGAGTCATTCTGTTATGACAGGAAAAGTATGATTGCAGGAGGAGTTAGCTGAGTTCAGATTTTGGTCAGAAGCACCATAGGGGAAACAACCATTTTCCACTGATTTCAAAGGGGGAGAGTAACTTCAAAAGAGATAAGCCTCATCACAGGGGGAGATTGTGTATGAAATTGGTGTGTTTCCATCAATGACAAAGGGGGAGATTGTTGGACATAGTGTCATTAATGTGTTTTCATTGATGTCAAATAAATATATGCATTATGATAGTACACAGATATTAAAAAGATCAGGAGGGTTAGCGACTGAAGATTAGAAGCTCAGAAGAGATGATGCACATGAAACTCAGAAGGGAAAGAACCAGATCAACGACAGGGATGGATTGTGGAGAGAAAAAGGAGAATTAAAAAACGTGTTATTCCCAATCCCGCAATTAGTATAGACTGTCATATTACAAGAGAAGGATCATTGGAGGACTAGTCAACAATCAAATCAAATCAGGACCGTTGGATACGCAAGCATCAGATCAATGACATGGATTGATTATGGAGCGTGAAGGGAGAATTAAACTATACGTTATTGCCAATCCCACAATTTTTCTAGATCGTCATATCTCATCGATTCAAAGATCAACGACTGTGGTTGACTCACCAACAATCACACAACTTCAATTGC
Source organism: Picea engelmannii (assembly GCA_009831015.1). Lineage (NCBI taxonomy): Eukaryota > Viridiplantae > Streptophyta > Pinopsida > Pinales > Pinaceae > Picea > Picea engelmannii. The sequence continues at coordinate 205,626 of ML805204.1, read as the reverse complement.
GGAGTTTGGGAAACCAATTAAACCACTCACAAGTTATGGTTCCGCAATCCACATCGACCATTGGATCAATTTAAGTGGAAGGATATGATAAGACAAAGACCGTCTGATATGAAGTCCTGATGTAAATGTGGATCATATGATCTATTCAAAGCACGCCAAGGTAGTAGTGGTCAAATTCGATGCTGACCACTTCGGGAGAAAAAGGGTTGAGAACAAGTAAGATCACCCAAAGGCCAAAGTACCAACGAAAATGTGAGGCGTATGATCTGAGGAAACACTTCAGAAGATATCCTCACCATCGTATCATGTTTAGTGGAAGGACATAGTAAGCCACAAATGTCCTAAAATAGACGTAAGCCGTTTGATCTCAAGAAACACTTCGAAAGATATCCTAACCGTAAAATCAAGGAAAGTAGAAGGATAGGATAAGCAAGGCCAAAGGCCCGAAATTCCAAATATACAAATTACCGACAATCGTTGGATCATGTCAAGCCTTTTCGGGTTAAAGAAGGACCATTGGATAAAGTAAAGTTACTTGAGGTTTACACTTCGAGGAATCTCACTTCAGGAAAACTAGGAAGCAAAGAAATTGAATTACTCAAAGTCCTGAAGCTCGAAATGAATGAGGACTGTTAGATATGGACAATACATGATGACCATAAGATCAAGATGATGGTCAACCTTGACGCTGACCACTTCGGCGAAATTGAGTTGAGAACATGTAAATTCATCCGAAGGCCGAAGTTCCGAAGGCCGAAGTTCCGAAGTCACGAGGTTAAGACATGTAACACTCACATTGAGATCCCACGCCATCAATAATGACATCAGCAAGGACACATGGTCTAATCAGATGATGACAAGTGTCAAGGTCCCATAAGTATTTTAAGCATATGTAAGACACAAATCCAGGTGACACATGGAAGCCACTGAGGAAGTGCCACGTCAACAAGTGACGTCAGCAAGTTACGTCACTCCGAGAGTTTTTACTTTGGGAGTTTCACCACCAACAAATGTCCGAAGTCCCAAAGTCCTGAAGGCCGAAGTCCCGAAGTCCTGAAGGCCAAAGTCCTGAAGTGGACATGAGTCGTCTGATCTGAAGAACACTTCGGGAGTGTTCTCGAACTTTGATCAAGTACAATGGAAGGAGAGTGTAAGTGGAAGTGTTAACCGACAACAAGTAGTCTCCACCATTTTATGACTTACTCGACAGGTGATCACTATGGAGGAAAATGGAGCAGTGATTATCCGAACCTCTGAAGTCATGAACTCATGAAGTACCGATAGTCGTCCATCCCATTGGGAGATTAAAACATGACCGTTGATTTTGATAAGTGATCAAGCACTCGCTTGTCCTAGCGCCTGGTCACCGCCTGTGGTCATATGGAATAAGAGAAATAAACATGAAAGATAATACATCTCTTAAGTTGATAAGACCATGGTTTTGTGTTGTCATTCATATGTAAATAGCTTGAAGTAAGCGCCTCAGCAGAACTCGATTTATGCAGTATTTGCAGAGATTATGGTTAAGTTAAATGAAGAGGTGCGATGGTCCAAACGAAAGGACACAATGTGTTATAACTCACACCAGTTTGAAGATTATATAAACGAGAAAGAGTTGTGAGAAGAATGTGTCTCTACGGTTCATATAAGAAGATTAAAAAAGAAACAAAGTTCAAGAAGAAGAACTGTTGGTTCTAATGGACCTATCAAAGTCTTATTGAAGATCAAGAAAAGAAGGATATTGTAACATCCCAGGTTTTGATCCCCCCATTTTAAATAATGTATTGTTACAATGATGAGAGGCCAAAGTTCCCAAACAATTATTAAAAGGCCAGTGTGCCCAAGAAATGTAATGTTTTGATCATTATTAATAATAAATACATCGTTGGCTACTAGACGGACAAGGACTAGAGTTATAGGGGACTATGATTCCACAAGAAAGGGGGATTGAGGGGATAAATGTTATTTCCTACTTTAAATACCCTTTTGTCTAAGGGATTGGATCAACTACATGAGCTTCTTGGGGGAAGCCAGGAGGTTCTTGATTCCCCACAAAATACTTAAACCTGTCCCTGGTCTGATTGGAGAGGTTGTTTGGTTGGCTCATTTGCTCCTTCATTTCTTCTTTCTTTCCATTCTTTCCCTCATGCATTCATTCATTGATTGTTCATTGTTTCTCACCTTGAGTGGAGATCTCACTCCATTCATTTCCGTCACCCATTCATATTCCTTGTTCGTGTCTTGGCTTGGGGAAATGAAATGAACTGTTGAAGAGAAACCATGGTATCATTGGCTGTAGAGGTCGCTGGTGTAATCTAGCCATGACTTGAGGCCTGCATGTCTGAGACGCATTGGCCTTTGTCCAGCTTTGTTCACAGTTGTGAGTCCTAAGAGTTCCAACATTAAGATTCTGAACCAGTTGCGCTAGAGCCCTGGAAGGAGAAGGGCTTCCTGAGGGACTGCGTGAAAGAGAAGGGTGGAGGTCCATTCTCTTGGGTGGTGTAGGCTAGGTAGAAGAGAGATGTATACTTGGATTGTTGTGAGTGCCAGGAAAGTCTGTGAGAGCTTGAGTGTTGTCTGGTTCTGGAAGCTATGTAACACTCTGGAACCGTCCTTGTGGATTCATATCCCTAGCTCAGGGGTGACACTGTTGTTGAGATCTAGAGAAATAGTGTCTACAGTTGGGTGGAATGTCCTTGGTATGCAACCAATTGGTGTCTTCTTTTATAAAGATAAGTGCTCTCTGTTATAGTATTATTTATCTGTATATGAATGTATTCCGCTGTGTTTTTATTTATCCTTTAATTGAATCTTTAGAATATGCATGCTTGATGTTTATTGTTGTGCATGTCATTATATATTTTCTTTTATGTGTCCTTATTAATTTAAAAAGGTATCAGTAAGAGAAAGAAGTCCAAGGGTGGGCTTGAAGGTAGTGTACCCTGACCTGTGGGTGGTGGGGTGTGTTACATGTTGGAATCAAAGCTTCTGGTTGAAACACCAGACCATTATGGGCTGCGTTTATTGGTCAGAGTCTCGTGGTTGAGATCGAATTCTGACTGTGAAGTTGAAAAGCTCAAGAGGAATGGCGTTGGAGAATCTACGCAGGAGATAGAATGTCAGAGATCCTTTGTAAGGGTTTGAAGGATCATGACCATCCCTTTCGAATTCGAGAGTGATCACCACTATGGGATCAAGAGAGATCTGATATCGTTGGATTGGAGGGTAGGTGAACAAGGGTCATCTGATGAAGGAGAAGAAAATGCTAAGTCACAACCGTCAGATCTCATTGGAGAGAGATCGATAGTGGGGAGGCATTGCAGGGATCAGGAAGAAAATTAAAGTTTATGAAAGTTGTGAACCTGCAATCCCTCAGGATCGTTGATCTTGCTAGATCAACATATCAATGGTGGATATCAATCCCACTATGGACGAACATCTTCGATTTGCTGAGATCGGCAAGGAAATTAAAGAGTGAGCTAGTTGAGTCTCCGTAATTACTCGTGGTCGTTGATATTCAAGAAGGGGACACATGTTAGGCGATATCGTACTCCAGGAGAAAACAAGAAGAAGCTGAGTGAGTAAAGGGCTCACAAATCCCGAAGCTTCGAAGAGCCAGAGTAGATCCAGACCGTTGATCGAAGTGGACACATGGCATGAGATCCTGCACTTTGGAGGATAACCACTTCGAAAGAAAGACAGATGCGAAAATTCATAACTCTTGAAGGCTCGAAGTCTGGAGTTAATACGGAACGTTCGATAAGGGAGACACGCGACGAAAGTTTGGCCAGTTTATAAATTCAGAGTTCGATAGAATTAGAGTGTGCTAGTATGGAAAATACCGAAGCCCAAAGTTCCTAAGCCTGAAGAGTCGAAGTGGTGGGGCATGATGATGTCACTTGGTGGTGATGTGGACCCAGAAAGGTCAAGTTGTTTAGAAATTCAGAGTTCGAGAGACTTGAGAAGTGCGAGCGTAAAATCTTCCGAAGCCCAAAATTTCAAAGTGACATGGCTCGCCGACGTCACCTGGGATGACGTAGACATATGGGATGTGTGCCACATGTCAAAAAGTTTTGAACATGTGGAGGATTGAAATGGAAATTAGAATGTGACATGTGTCACCCACCTGATTGGGCCACATGTCCTCTTCTAGTATTTCGCCACATTATGACAGATCGTCCAGTCCGAAGACTGGGCACTTCAGAGGAAAAAGATGTAACGATTTGCATTAGGTTGAGAACTCCTGAAGGCCAAAGTACATATCGACCGTTGATCCCAGAAGACACATGGAAGTAGATCTCACAGCAGTGCGGAGAATCGACACTCTGGGAGAAAGTGAAGGCGGAGATTTTGAAACTCCCGAAGCCCAAAGAGCCAAAGCGATTCATAGTCGCTGATCTATGAGAGACACACATCAACGAATTGTTAACTTCGAGTGAAAGCACTCCGAGAGAAAGTGAAGGTAGAGAGTTTGAAACTCTCGAAGCCTGAAGAGCTGAAGTGATTCACAATCACTGATCTGTGAGAGACACACGTTGATGGATCGTCGACTTCGGGTGAAAGCACTCTGGGAGAAAGTGAAGGCAGAGAGTTTGAAAATACCTACGCCCAAAGAGCTAAAGCGATTCATAGTCGTCAATCTGTGGGAGGACACACATCGGAAGATCGTGAACTCTGGGTGGAAGTGTTCCGGGAGGAAGCAAGTGGGGGAAGTTGAGACTTCCGAAGGCCGAAGTCCCAAAGTGGACTAGAGCCATTGATTTGAGGTGGATGCATGGCACCTGATCTAGAACTTTGGGTATGGAGTACTATAGGGGAAAGTGGAGGTCGAAAGTGCCGAACTCCCGAAGTGCAGAGTCCCTAAGTGGATCTCGATCGTTGATCGTGAATGAGGACAAGGAAGGACCCCAAGGTCACAGGCGAGGAAGGAGCCCAAGATCTCGATTTGTGAACAGAAAATTGAGAGCGGGGGACCATTGCGGGGATAGGAGAAAAAATTAGTGGATGTGCTAGTTCACAGCCCGCTATTTTCCAACATTGTTGATCTCGTTGGGACAAGGGATCAACGACCGTGATTTAAAGGAGATTTGGGTGAGAACTTTTCAGATTGCAGGGACAAAGATCTTCGATAAAGAGCGAGCACGTTGTCAGCCCACAATTACTTTTGAATGTCGATCTCATCCCTTGATTGATTTTCAACCACACAATCTCTGGTATAGTATTTTCTAACACAAAAAGCGCCAGGAAGGACTTGGTCGCGGTTTCGAGCCATTGTCACCTGGGGAAGTGGTTTGAAGGGAGTGCCTGTGCAGAATTAAATTTTGTATCAACTAGGGGATAACATAGAAGTGTTATATAGTGCAGATTGATACATATATGTTCTTCATTAATTGAGAAGAAAAAGGACCTGTAGCATTGTTGACAATTGTTTTCTATCATATGCATAATTCTAACAAAATGGTCACTTGCACATTTTGCAGAATTAAGAGATTAAACATATCAGCTCGGAATGAGGATTCGAGAGATGTGAGAAGGTGAGGAAGACTCTAGCCATGAAAGAGAGGCTGAAGGCCAGAATACCAGAGTTGGTAATGTAGAGACAGAGTCCAATGGACACAAGGGAAGAGGAGAGAAGGAAACATTAATAGAAACTGTAAGAAGTCTGAAAATAGAAGTGTAGAGCTACAAAGCAGACAATGAGAGACTTATGAGAGATAAAAGTCAGATAAATGCTCGAGTGTTGTAGATCTTAAATCAGTTGCATAGGAAAACGAAGAAGGATCAAAATCAAAATAAGAGGAAGAAGGCAGGTTTCGTGAAAGAAGAGAGGATCGTGGAAGAGCCGGTTATTCAGGAAGCGCCAACATAACTCATAGACACCACACACCTCATTACTTAGAAATAAATTTTTATGCATCGGAAGATTCCATAAGAAGTCCAGAGGCGTCCACCAGAGAAGGAGACATGAAGTGGACAGTTTGTAAGGAGAGCTGAGAAAACTTAATCCACCCTCCTTCAATGGTGAAAAAGAAAAGGAAGATGATGTTGACGCATGGTTTCTTGGACTCATGAGGTATTTTCAATTTCATAACTATTCATCAAACCTGGAAGCCAACATTTCCACCTACCATTTACATGGGAAAGTTGTAATGTGGTGGGATCAACAGAAGCAAGTTGAACATATTAATGATAGTAGGATCACTTGGAAGTGGTTCAAGAAGTACTTCCAGAAGGAGTACCTCTCAGATCATTTATTTGACAAGAAAATGCAGGAGTTCTTTGAACTTAGGCTGGGAAGCATGACTATGGCAGAATATGAGAATAAGTTCTTGGGATTGTTAAATAATGTCGGGTTCATTAATGATTAAAAGGTAAATATACAGAGGTTTTTGAGTGGACTTCCAACCTTTTATAAAGAAAATATTAGGTATAATGATCACAAGACCTTGACCGAGGCCATCAGGAAGGATAAATACCTATACTAGCAAGGCCAAGGAAGAGAATCCCTACAGAAATCTTGGAAGGATAAGAAGGAGGATAAGTCCGATTAGAGGAGGAAAGGTTTCAAACATCCCTTCAGTAGGAATGAGCCTAATAGAAATCATCAATATCAGTATGCTAAGGGTGAATCCAAGAAAGGATACTCCTTGGGAAAAAGGGGAAGACCACCAATCTAATGTTGGGAATGCAAAGAAGATCACATTTACAAGGATTTCCCACACAGAAAAGACAGAGTGAAGATTGTGCACAACGTCCAAGAGGATACAACAGTCGAAGATATGGGAAGAATCTATGCAGCTTTATATGATCGACAAGTAGAGTACCAGTCCAATATGATCGAGGTGGAAGGTAGGATCATAAATCAACATGTTGCTATTTTAATTGATTCATGAGCAAGTCATTGTTACATTGATCCTAAAATAGTGGATAGATTACATTTGGAGAAAAGTAAGCTTAGAATATCAAGTTTGGTCCAGCTAGCCACTGTAACCAAAAGGAGAATCCATGATATGGTCAGAGGATGTTCCATAAGTCTTAATGGTGTGAATACAAATGTTGATCTAAATATCATACCATTGGGGTCTTATGATAATCTAATTGGAATGGATTGGTTGGACAAGCATCATGTTGTCCTAGATTTTCATAGCAAGACATTTACATGTCTTGATGGAGATGGAAAATAGAGCACGGTGAAAGGAGTTCCAAGACCCATCTCTATAAGGGAGATTTCATCCTTACAGTTGAAGAGATGTTTTAGAAAAGGATGTCAATTGTGTGCAGCTCATGTGGAAGAGCCATAAAATACAAAGGGGCCAAGCCTTGAAGATTTATTGAGACTACAAGAATTCGAGGATGTATTCCAAGAAATACCAGGGTTTCCACCAAAAAGGGAGATAGATTTCTCTATTGATTTAGTGCTTGGAGATGCCCCAGTGTCAAAAACACCTTACAGAATGAGCACACCAGAGTTAAAAGAATTACAAATGCAGTTGGAGGAATTGTTGAAGAAAGGGTACATACATCCAAGTGTTTCACCTTGGGGAGCACCAAAACTTTTTGTCAAAAAGAAGGATGGAACCTTGAGGTTGTTTATTGACTTTCGACAACTGGATAAGTATATTATAAAGAACAAGTATCCTCTACCTAGAATTGATGACCTCTTTGATCAGCTAAAAAGATCAAAGATATTTTCGAAGATTGACCTGAGGTCAGGATACCATCAGGTAAGGATCAAGGAAGAAGACATTCATAAGACAACTTTTAGGACCAGGTATGGGCTTTATGAATTTGTAGTGGTGCCATTTGGACTGACCAATGCACTAGTTGTCTTTATATGCTTAATGAATGGAATATTCAGAAATTATTTGGATAAGTTTGTCATAGTGTTCTTGGATGACGTACTTATCTATTATAAGTCTGAAGACGAGTATGAACATCAATTAAGACTGGTATTGCAAGTGTTGAGAGAACATCAGTTGTATGCCAAGATGAGTAAGTGTTCTTTTTATCAAAAGCATATCCCTTACTTGCGACACATTATTTCAGAGCAGGGCATAACAATAGATCCAGAGAAGATTGAAGCCATTAGAGGATGGCCAACACCCATAAATGTGTCAGAAGTCATATATTTTATGGGATTAGTTGGTTACTACAAAAGGTTCATAGTAGGTTTCTTTAAGATTGTTCATCCCATCACTTCTTTGCAAAAGAAGGGAACTAAATTTGAATGGACACCTAAGTGTGAAAATAATTTTAATCTGTTGAAGGAATTACTTACTGGTGGACCTGTGTTAAATATTGTTGACCCAAATGAAAGTTTTTTGGTATGTACAAATGCATGTAAGGAAGGACGTGGAAATGTCATTGGTTATGAGTCCAGAAATCTTAAGGAACATGAGACGAACTATGCCACACATGACTTGGAGATTTTTTCCATTGTCCACGCCTTAAATATGTGGAGGCATTACCTCATGGGGAAGAGATTTGAAGTAAGAACAAACCACATTAGCCTGAAGTATCTTTTTGAAAAACCAACCTTGAATGCTAGGAAAACAAGATGGATGGAATTTTTAAGTGAATATGACCTCGATATCAAGAATATCAAAGGAAAAGAGAATAAAGTTGCCAATGCACTTAGTAGAAGAGTGCATCCCATGCATGTTATTGCTATCAGTATGCATCAGTCAGACTTGAAGAGAAGAATTTTAGATGATCTTGTTACAGATCAACATTACCTACAAGTAAAGGAAATATTACAACAAGAAGATGTACAACAAAAAATAAATGAGTATGAGATAAAAGAAGATGGATTACTCATGCATAAGAATAGAATCTATGTTCCTAGTTTCGGAGAACTGGGGAATTTGGCATTGAAGGAAATGCATGATGTTCCTTATGATGGACATCCCGGTTACCAGAAAATGATTACAGCAGTAAGAAGCCGATTCTTTTGGCTGAGAATGAAAAAAGGATGTTGTTGATTACATCGCTCGATGTATGGAATGTCAGAAGGTGAAGGCTGAGCATAGGCTCCCAGTGGGTTTGTTGCATCCATTACCAATCCCAGAGAAGAAATGGGAGTTGATAACCATTGATTTCATAACTAAATTACCCAGGACAACAAGGCAACATGATTCAATCATGGTGGTGGTTGAAAAATCAACAAAGGCTGCTCATTTTGTTCCTGTAAAAACAACACATACATAGACTAATATTGCAGAAATTTACATGTTGGAGATTGCTAGGTTGCATGGGATACCTAGGACAATTGTCTTGGACAAAGATACAAAGTTTTCTTCCAAATTTTGGAGGGGATTGTTTAAAGGATTTGGTATAAATCTAAGCTTTAGCAAAACATACCATCCCCAATCATATGGACAAATAGATAGGGTCAACTGAGTAATTGAAGATATGTCAAGAATGTATGTGATGGATAAGCCATCTAAGTGGGAAGATTACTTACACTTGGTTGAGTTTTCATATAATAATGGGTATCAAGCTTCATTGAGAATGAGCTCATTTGAATCCTTGTATGGTAGGAAATGCAATATTCTAGTGAGTTGGGACAACCCAGCAGATAGAGTGGAACTTGGGCCGGAGTTGCTCAAGGATATGTAAGACTAGATGGTTAAGATCAACCAAAATTTGAAGGCAGCTTAGGATAGACAAAAAGTTTATGCAGATAAGAACAGGACAAATAGAGAATTTAAATTTGGGGAGCATGTACTTTTGAGAGTGAAGCCAAAGAAAATATCCTTCAAATTGGGTAGTTGTACAAAGTTGGCAGCCAGATTTTGTGTTCCATTTGAAATATTGGACAAAATAGGGATAGTTGCATACATGCTTGCATTGCCTGCTTCCATGAATGTGCATAATGTATTTGATGTCTCTTTACTAAATAAATATGTACATGATCATAACCATGTTATTTATTGGCATCTGATTCAAGTAGAGACAGAGGGAGACTTCCAGGTTTAACCAGTGTTGGTATTGGACAAAAAGGTCAAAATGCTCCGGAATCGAGTTATAGAGCTGGTAAAAGTTCAGTGGACCTGCTACGGTCCTGAAGATGCTACCTGGGAGAATGAAGATTTTGATCTCTATTTTGTATATGCACTAAGGACAATCCCAAAATAAGGGGGAGGGGATGCAACACCCAGGGTTTTGAAACCCCATTTTAAATAATGTATTGTTACAATGCTGAGAGGCCAGAGTGCCCAAACAATTATTAAAAGGCCAGTGTGCCCAAGAAATGTGCTTTTTTTATCATTATTAATAATAAATACATCGTTGGCTACTAGAAAGACAAGGACTAGAGTTATAGGGGACTATGATTCCACAAGAGAGGGGGCTTGAGGGGATAAATGTTTATTTCCTATTTTAATTACCCTTTTGTCTAAGGGAGTGGATCAGTTACGTGGTATTCTTGGGGGAAGCTAGTAGGTTCTTGATTCCCCACGAAATACTTAAACATGCCCCTGGTCTATTGTGGGGGTTTTTTCGTTGACTTGTTCACTCCTTCACTTCTTCTTTCTTTCCATTCTTTCCCTCATGCATCCATTCACTAATTGTTCATTGTTTCGCACCTTGGGTGGAGATATCACTCCATTCATTTTCGTCACCCATTCATCTTCCTCATCCGTGTCTTGGTTTGTGGAAAGGAAACGAACTGCTGAAGAGTAGCCATGGTATCATTGGTTGTAGAGGTCTTTGGTGTAATTCAGCCATGACTTAAGGCCTGCATGTCTAAGATGTGTTGGCCTGTGTCCAACTTTGTTCACAGCTGCGAGTCCTGAGAGTTCCAACATTGAGATTCTGGACCAGTTGTGCTAGAACCCTGGCAGGAGAAGGGTTGCCTGAGGCACTGCATGGAAGAGAAGGGTGGAGGTCCATTCTCTTGGATGGTACAGGCCGGGTAGAAGATATAGGGGTACTTGGATTTCTGTGAGTGTCGGGAAAGCCTGTGAGATCTTGAGTGGTGACTAGTTTGGGAAGCCAAGTAACACTCTGGAACCATCCTTGTGGATTCATAGCCCTGGCTCAAGGGTGACACTACTGTTGAGATCTGGAGCAATAGTGTCTACGGTTGGGTGGAACATCCTTGGTCTGCAGCCAGTTGGTGTCTTCTTTTACAAATATAAGTGCTCTCTGTTATGGTATTATTTATCTGTATATGAATGTATTCCGTTGTGTATTTATTTATCGTTTAATTGAATCTTTAGAATATGCATGCTTCATGTTTATTGTTGTGCATGTCGTTAGTGTTTGCACTCTTTTCGTCGTTGTGTGAGCAAAAAGTGAGTGCTTACATGCCTAGTTGGGCTCTGCTAGTCATGACAGCTGTATGGTAAAAGGTTAGAAAGAAAACAACAAAGCTATTAACAAGAATTAAACAAAAACTAAATGAAACTAAGAGCATAGGAACAAAAATAAAAACAAATGACAATGGACCAATATCACCAATGTATTAGTTGGTCTGATAGATGAAATCCAAAGATACACAAAGGAGAAAGAGGACTTGGGTCCCTTCCCTCTCCAAT
>ML805204.1:157954-174743 GCA_009831015.1 Picea engelmannii | reverse complement strand
TTTTTTACAGTTAATATAAAAGTGTTGGTGGTTTTCCCAATTAGGTTCCACGATAAATATTGTGTTAAAATATTGATTTCATTGATAAAAGAAAATTGATAAAATTACTCTGTCATTGATTCACCCCCGCTCCCTCTCAGTGACAAGGTCTGTTCCTTCACTCCCTAGTTGGGCTCTCCTATTGTGTCATCAACCTCCATGTCTTTGGGACTCGTTTTAGCTTCTGGTGCTTCTTGTCCTTATTTTTAGATTTCTCCTTTTCGTTTTACAGATACATGAACAATGTGTGATTTTTCAACTTTTTTTTGGTGGGGTATTTATCTCCACCATCATCTCAATTTTGGATGGAAGACCTTCTCTATTCTTGACTATTGTTTTGGGGTTTTGTTTTGTTGAGGTACTCTTTTGTGACATATTTGGTGAACATGGGTTTTTACTCATCACTTCTTGGCCCCGTTTCTTATCGTATTCATTGGTGTTGATCAATGCCTCAATATCATCTAGGATGGTTCCAGAATACACTTTAGGAGGATTTTCATTATCTCCCCCCTCCTCCTCCTTCTAGTTGCACAGACTTATTAAATGATTTGTTGTATCCAATTGAAAACATGTGTGCCGAAAAAATTCTTAGGGTCAAAACGCTAAATTGCTTGAACTTATTTTAAATTGAAATGGTCAAATTGAGCAGTGTATTCATCCAAATGAGAAATGTTCTTCACATAAATTTCTCCAACTTTCCATGGAAATGAGATGAAATTATTTTTTTCTTTTTTCATTGAATAAATGCACCCAATATTTGTATTGTTTGCATACATCAATAGTGAAAATTCTGTTAGAAACATAAAATGGAAGCAAATAGGGTTTCCCCTAAAATTCATGAAGTCTAATAAAACTAAAATCTTCCATGGTTTCAAAAATTCATTTATCTAACAAAATGGATGTGGCTTCTAATGATAGTATGGACGTGGCAGGACTACAAATCATCTTCTTAAAAGAAGACAAGAAGGAATTTTATACTTCATATAAATTGTATGGGGTCTTGTGCCTCCATAACAATAGATACCGGAATGAAACTATATCCTTCTTGAAGCCTATGTTCATAGCTCTGGGCAAGTCCTCAAAATAGGGAAATAAACTATAGCATAAATTATATTGGAAGTCATGTAAAATTTCTTGGTCTTCCTAATGCTTCCCAACTGAAACGAAATATCATTTGAAATCCCCCTAACTGATCTATCCTTGGGGATACTCTGCCTGACTGAACTCTTCCTGAAACTGATCTCCCAACCTGAACTTTCCTATTTATGGTGCTTCCTCGTGTACATCTAATACATATAAGATAAGCATTCAAAATCATTCATTTTGGAGTAGAAATTACTCTAAGTCTCTGGCGAAGATACTCAAAGGCTTCTTGTCGAAGAGTTTTTGTAAAGATGTCTGCCACTTGTTATTTTTTGCCCACATTGTTACAGATTATTTTGGTCACTCTTATGATGACCCCATAGGCATGTGTTCAGGCTTCCAAAAAAATCTTTCACATGAGGAAAATAGTTGAGTTTCTTCCCCTACAAGGCATATTATTAGAATGACCCCGCAGGCTAACAGTGGTACACAGTGCGGAAATCAAGGATTTTCGCAGGCTGCTCTATGCCTGGCCTGCGGGATTTTTGCATGCTACTATATAGGTAGGGTGCAACGATGCTTGAAGCTAAGAAAAGGAAGAAGTTTCACGAAGTTTGTAGAAGGAGAATCTTCTAGAATGTGAGGTGGTGTCTGTATGGTTGTGATCTTACTTGATTTTCTGATTTAGTGGGATCATCCTCATCCTAGTAACCACTTCATATTATCCTATATAATAATGGATTTCTCATGGAAAAGGTTAAGCAAGGTCAAGCAAGATTGAGAAAAGAATAGAGTGAAGACTGTGAAGAATCCTAATACAATTGGTGCTTGAGGCATCCATTTGTCCATCAAGCCTTGTGGATTATCTTCATTCAAATTTGAATCAAGTGTATGTGTGTGTTGGAATAAAGGACCACCGAAAGGGAACTTGCGACATCAAGGCAATTCGGTTGTATCTTCCACTTTTACTTAATATGATACAGTGACCCATAAAATCATTAGTATTTTATTACATGACTCCTTGAGCACATGTTTAGGTTTCCATTGAATCTATAATTGTTTCCTTCACTTTGGTTGGTTTGTGTCATTGCAGATCTGATCTTACAAGAGCACTGGAGAGAAGCAGGGACAACAAATATATAAGGAAGCGATATATAAAGGTATGTCATACACTCCTTTTTTGATGATAAATTCAATGGTAGAAACGTAGGGAAAGCATCATGTCCTATCTTGTTTTGTTCTAGATCCAAATGGATCTAGGGATATTAGTTTATGTCTACATTCACCGATTTATCCAATAACACACATATTCAACTCTGATGTTCTTCTCTGTAACTTGTTCCTGTAGAAAGTGATACTTGATTGGAATGTGCTTCGTCTTGGAGTGCATCACCGTGTTCTTTAAGATATTGATGGCGCTTGTATTATCACAACAGATTGGAATGGGCTCATCATAATCAAACTGTATATATGTCAGATTTTGTTTCATCCATAGAACCTATGTAAAACATTTTGTTGTTGCAATATATTCTCCTTCGACTGTAGATAAAGATATTGATGATTGTTTCTTGCTTAGACAAGATACTAAACACTCACCCAAGTAGAACGTTGCTCCACTAGTGCTTCATCGGTCATCAATGCAACCTGCCCAATATGCATCTGTGTAGGAAATAAGTGATAGATACTTTCCTTTTTGATACCATAATCCAAACTCTTTTGTTCCTTTCAGATATATGAAAATATTTTTCACTGCTAAGACATGTGATTCCTTTGATGCTGCTTGAAATCGTGCCACCTGTCCAACTACCTGCATTACATTTTGTCTGGATGCTATCACATATAGTAAGATAACAATCATTGACATGTATTTCCTCTGGTATGCAGACTTTGAATCATCTTTGCTCAACTTGCAACTGGTTTGCATAGGAGTGGTAACTGGTTTGCAATCTTCCATTCCAAACTTCTTTATCATTTCTATGATATATTTAGTTTGAGAAATAAAATTCCTTGGTTGCTTTGACATATCTAAAGACCCAGAAAGAAGGATAGTTCTCCGAGTAATGACATTTCAAATTCATTCTTTATTTCTTTTGCAAATTGTTGTCTTAATCTGTTATCATTACTTCCAAAAATAGTATCATAAACATAAACTTCAATTAATAAAATACTATCTTGAGTTACCTTGATGTAGAGGTTATTGTCTACACTTCCTTTTCTGAAACCTGCCTACTGTATATATTTATCCAATCTAGAGTATCGTTCTCTAGGAGCCTCTTTTAGACCATAAAAGTCCTTCTTCAATTTACACACATAATCTGCGTTCTATGACAACTGAAATCCTTCTAGGTGTTCGATGTAGACTTCTTCTTCAAGTTTCCCATTTAGAAAAGTTGATTTCATGTCCATCTGACACACTTTAATATTCTTGGAGCATGCATAAGCTAAAAGCAATCAGATTTCTTCCATTCCGGAAACTGCGGAAAATGTCTCTTCAAATTCGATTCCTTCAACCTGTGTGTATCCTTTACATACCAATCTAGCTTTATTCCTTGAAACTTGTCCATATTCATTCAATTTATTTCTGAAAACCCACTTTGTGTCAATCACATTCTTATTCTTTGGTCTTGGAACCAATTCCCAAGTGTCATTCTTCTCTATTTGATCCAATTCTTCATCCATGGCCTTATTCCAAAATTCATCCTTGTTTGCCTCTTCAAAACTGTTTGGTTCAATCATAGATAAGAGTGCTAGGTGTGTTTGTTCTGGTGAATGGATTCTTCTTCTAGTCTCAACTCATGCATCCTTGTTTTCGATAATCTGATCTGAAGGATGATTCTTTTGTACTTGTTTGCTAGGTGTCTTTGGAGGCACTTGTTGAACTTTCTCTTCTACTTCTATTTGATCCTCTTCATCTTCCTCTTCTACTTCTTCTTCGTAAAAAATTTCCATTGATTCATTTTCTTCTTCCTTTAATTCTCATCCACATGTTTCATAAATTGTTATATTGATGCTTTCCACAACTTTTTTCAACCTCAAATTGTAACACTTGTATGCTTTCCTTGTACTTGAGTAACCAACAAGTACTCCTTTGTCCACACGAGAGTCAAAATTTCTCATTCTTCCATCTTCTCTTTTGATGTAGCGTTTTCTTCCAAATACTCTTAAGTGCTTCACAATTGTTGGTCTTCCTTTCCATAGATCATAGGGAGTTTTTTCATTGTTGTTTCTGAGCATTACTCTATTTTGAATGTGAATTGTTATATGCATTGCATGTTTCCAAAAAATATCTGTCAATTTGGAATCCATTAACATTGTTCGAGCCATTTCCTGTATTGTCTTGTTCTTTCTTTCAACAACTCCATTCTGTTGAGGTGTCCTAGCAACAAAGAATTTCCTTTTTATTCCATGTCTACTGTTGTATTCCAGAAATTCCTTTGAAGTGAACTCTTCTCCATTATCAGATCTCAAACATTTGATTTTTGAACCCATTTCGTTTTCAACCATCTCCTTGTAGACCTTGAAGTTTTCAAAATCTTATGACTTATTCCTAAGAAAGAAAATTGCAGTCATTCTTGTATAATCATCAACTAATAACATAAAGTATTTATCACCTTTTAAACCCTTTGTTGTAGGTGGTCCAACTAGATCAATATGCACAATTTCTAGTGGCCTTGTCGTTGAATATTCCTTTGATTTGAACCTAGTCTTTGTTTGCTTTCCTTGTTGAGAATGCTTGCATAAAGTGTTGGTTGGTTTCGTGATCTGGGGAATTTCTCTAACTGCTTCCTTTTTGCTAACTTTGACAAGGTTATCAAAGTGTATGTGACCCATTATTTTGTGCCATATCCAACTTTCATCTTCTTTTCCTAGACAACACTTTTCATTTCCAATTTCACTTAATACATATATGTTGCTTGAAGTTCTTAATGTTGTTGCAATTAATTTTCCTGAACCTTCTTT
Source organism: Picea engelmannii (assembly GCA_009831015.1). Classification (NCBI taxonomy): domain Eukaryota; kingdom Viridiplantae; phylum Streptophyta; class Pinopsida; order Pinales; family Pinaceae; genus Picea; species Picea engelmannii. Next base: position 169,661 of record ML805204.1, on the reverse strand, counting down.
TCGTAGCTCTCACTTCTGTGAATCGAAAGTAATTTTATGACCTTGGTCACACATTTGAGTTACACTTAGAAGATTATGTTTCATATCTTATACTAGTTTAACATTTTCTACCTTGGTATTCTTGTTTCCAATTCTGACTATGCCTTTTCCAATTATTTTAGCTGAATCATCATTTCCAAAGGAGACTGATTCATATCTTTCCTTTATTAATGTAAGAAACATGTCTTTATCACCTGTCATGTGTTTTGAACATCGATTGTCAACATACCAACCACGTTTCTTTTGCTTATCTTGTAGAGTGAGTGTGCATTCTTCATTTCTATATTGATTATGTTTTCTTGTCCATGTTCTCTTCTGAGGTTCATGTCTGTGATTGTTGTTGTTCTATTGTGGTTCTCTAGGAGGGACTGTCATTCTACAATCTTTGGCCATGTGTCCAAAGTTGTTGCACTTGTAGCATCCCACTTCAGTGCTCGATGATTCAAACTTGATGTAGCTTATTCTCTTTGTTTCAATAGGCCTTCTTGGATAACCATTTTGTGTATGAATTTCAAAGTTGCTTATGTTCCTCCTATTAGCTCTGCAATTTACAGCTTTATGTACAAAATTATTTCATGCATAACATAAACTTAAAAATATAGTTTCATACCTGGGAGTTGAATATCTTCTTAAAGGAGTTACTTTTATGAATCCTTCTTCTTCCTGAGGCCTGTTTGTTTCTATCGGTCATTGATTCAGAAATCTAAATCTTCTCGGTGGAGGAGTGTCCCTATAATCTTCCTTGTAGGTCTTCCTATTCTCTTTGATTGTTTCTGCATAACTTTTTGTGTATGTTTCGTGTTTTGTTTCTTTGGAAATTTATCTCTTTTCTTTCTAATTGTATCCAAGTCCGTACGTGTCATGATGAGGCTTTTGACTGTTGATAATGTCATCCAAAACTTTTGAGTTGTTTTGAATATTTTTATTTTGAAGATCCTTTCTCAATGTGACAATATCTGCTTCCAAATTTCCAATGATCTTGTCTCTTTCTTCTAGTTGTTCTTTGAGTGCTTATTCCATTATTTTATCTTTTTTCTATTTGAACCTTCAATTTCATGATCACTTGTTCTAGTTCTTGAGTGTCTTATTTCTTGTCTAGTTCTACTTGTAGCTTCTTGTTTTTCTTATTTTCTCTTCTTATAACTTCTATGGCACTCAACAATTATTCTCGGCAGTCAACTTATGCCTCTTCATATTATTATTTGGTGTCTTCTATATCAGAGTCTTCTAATGCCATGAAAAGAACTCTTTATGTCTCAATGTCACTGACTTCATCTTCATCTGATGAGGAGATGTCTTTTTTGGTGCATAAGCTTTTCTTGAAAGATTTTTTTTTGGTTCTTTTGCCTTTATATGTTTGTTTTCTATTTGAGTAATCTTCATCATTCCTCTTATTTTTCTTATGAGTACATTTGTTATAAAAATGACCAATACCATCACAATTAAAACAAATCAATGGAAGCTTACCTTTATATCTATCATTGGTTCCCTTGTTCAATCTTCTGACAAAGTTGGCCACTTCTTCTTCATCATCTTCTGAGAGGACACTATTGTTGTTATGTTCCTTTTTCTTTCCCTTTTGCTTTGAATTTTTGGATGATTTGAAAGTTGCTTCTTTTATATCTGGATTTTCTTGTTCAAGTCTCATTTCATATGATGTGAAGATTCCATGTAGTTCATCCATGCTTATTGAGTCTAGATCTTCTCTTTCTTCAAGCACTGATATCTTAGAATCAAATCTCATAGGAAGAGATCTTAGTACCTTTTGAACAATTACATATTCTTCAATTTCTTCTCCCAATCCTATGATTGCATTCACTGTTTCATCGACTCATAAGAATTAAGATTAAATATTCTCATCTTCCTTCATCTTTAGTTGTTTGAATTGACCTCTGTAAGTTTGAAGCTTTGTTGCTTTGAATTTTAAATCTCCTTCATAAATATTTTGAAGTTTGTCCCAAATCTCTTTAGCGGATTTACAATGTACAACTTTGGTATATATTGATTCACCAAGACCATTTAGAAGTGCATTTGTGGCTATGGAATTATTTTAACTAAGTTTCATTGCTTTTTCACTTGTTCGAGGAACTACTGGTTCTTTGTATCCATCTACTACTGATTGGAAAATTTAAAATCCCTGTGCCTGTATATATGTTTTCATCCTTCTGATCCAAAATGCACACTTATGTCCATCAAATTGTGGTATTATGTTTTTATACATGTTGTTTCTCTCCATGATCTACCTTTCAATGGTTAAACTGATTTTTGAAGGAACCTACTCTGATTCCAATTGTTGGATTACTAAGAGGGGGAGTGAATTAGTAATAGAGAAATTTAATCATTTTTAACCACAAAATGCAAGTGTTATATCAATATAGAATTATCATCCAATAGTTGCAGATTAAATAAAAAATGAACAAATGAGAAATCATACACATACACAATACACAAATGTTTTATGTGGAAACCCAAAGCAGGAGAAAAACACGAAATCCTTTTTCTTATATCTCTTTAAGAATTACATTCATTGGAAGCACAAAATTCCTTTGTTTTCCAGCTGCAATTGGAAGGAGCCTCCAACCCCCTAGTTTCTCAAGATACAACCTGAGGGAATCTCCAACTCCCCAATTCTATGGCTACAATGAGAAGGAGGCTACAACCCCCTATGTTCTCTGACTACAACCAAAGGGAAGCTCCAAATCCCCAATTCTCTAGCTACAACCAAAAGAAGGCTACAACCCCCTATGTTCTCCGGATACAACCAGAAGGAGGATAAAACCACCTTTTCTTTCCCCGTCCAACCGCCTTGTCGTAGAAGTAGAATGATGGAACCACTGTCACACTATCACTGTGAGATATACTGTTGTAAACATGTACCAATCAACCTACACCAAACAACCTGTAACAACCTGTACCAAAAAACCTGTAATCAACCTCTACCATAATATGTACCAATCATGCATCAAATACACATAAACTATGACTCATCAAGATGTACCAACATCATCAACTATACACCTCATGTATGTGCCAACTCATCAACTACTTGTCTCAACCATGTACCCAACATGTACCTCAACCAAAATCCCTCATCAATTTCATCATCCAAATCTTATTTGTAACTCTGTAATAGACTTGGTGTATATGATCACATACCTGCAAACCTTATTTAATTTTAACAACAAGAGACTAGCATTTTCATCAAAATTTACTTTAGTCTCACATCAGTAATTTTGGATTAGTCAACAACCCTAACTTGAAATAATTATAACTATGTACCTGTAATGAATAAAGATATGAAAGTAGTACACAATGTTCTTCAGTGTCTTTTATGCAATTCCTCTAGGTTTCACTACTTGGAACCTCTCAGAAAAGGAGTTATGGCAAAAATGGCATAGCTTGTTGAATTCTGGCTTATTCTAGAGAGCGAAATTGTAGAGTGTTCCCCGCATAGAATGTTTGTTGTATGGATATTAAAATGGTACACATAATACTATAGACTTTACTCTAACCAATATATCTGATATTAATGAATTTGAATCTCTTATGAAGAAGTTATGACGTTTTACCCGAAACACATGTTTTAGACTAGTTTCAAGACTATCCACAAACCCTATTTTCCACGGAGTGTAACTGAAGCTGCGAGTTCTTGGCATCTCACAGGGAGCAGGCCATCCTCCATGGAGCCTAATGTTATCACATATGTTTGTATGGATAGGGTTCTTCCCTAGAAAATAGCCCCATGGCGAAAAAATGACAAATAGGGGGCTAAAAACCCACTTTTATCGTTTATCCTAAGTTTTGTGCCTGGGCGCGTTGTGCTAAGGGGTGCATAGATATAGGCAACTGAGATATGTGTGCTCATATCTATGGTGCAGGATCCATATCGGACACCCCCAGAAATTATACCTTTAACGAGGGGGGGTGGGTCTGAGTTGGTAGTTTTTGAGCGCAGGCCCCCAACTATTATGGCTCTTCCTCGTTAACTCGGACCCCTCCCCCCCCTCCGAGTATACCACATACCTCTTCTTCTTACCACCATTGTTTCCTTCCAACACCTGTCCTCCACTCACTCATATCTCTTCCCACCACATCCCCTTTGTCCTGTGCTTCTTATCACCACCTGCCATGTGTATCTCACTCCCACCTCATGTCACATCCCCTCTCTACCTCCACCACTCAGTTCTTGACACATGTCTCCCATGTCACTTCCACCTGTGTAGTTGTTGTGCCCACTATGCCTATCATTGCAGCCTCCCTTCTACCTCCACACCACCTTCTCGTGCCATATCACCTCTGCGCCTTTACATCTCAGTGCCAACGTCCTGTCGTCCACGTTTTCCCAATCATCTTTCCACCGATGCATATTTCCACATGACTGCCCCTCGCCTAGTCGAGTCCCCGTCAGCTCCACCTTTGTCCACCTACATGTCTTTCCTGTAAGCATCCAACAAATCACAGATGACGAAGGAGAGGTCGCCATGACTTCCAAATGAAGGTGTTGACTCTGCCCACTCAGATCCCGATGAAGTAGTAAATAAAAACAAGGAAGGTGGGTAAGACATCGTCTCCTTCCATAAATATAAGGCCAGAGAGGGACAAATCACGGAAGAATACTGTCAGTCCAATCTGACAGAGATTGCGTCCGACATAAGACTACATGGGCAGTCTGACCAACATCTGCATGCATAGCCTGATAGAGAAGCTCATCAACGCAAAGATTTGAAAGCATGATAGGATCGCCTCAGGAAGTCGAAGCCAGTTCATAGTATATATAGGCATTTTTTCCATTTTTTTTAGTGTCGATGGTAGAGCTAAGCTCCCGATTGTAAAGTTTTAATGAAGCCTCTGGTTCTTTTGTTACGTATTGCATTTTGAGACTTCTTTTTTAATGACAGTCAACCTTCTTTTCCACCTCTTTTGCCTCTGATATTGAAGGCTCAGGCATGGATGATCCATTTGAGTTGTTGTAATCATGTTGTGGTGTATGTTTGATTGTAGTGTTGTTACAGCGTCTTCAGTTTCCTGGAGTTTTGAATCCAAGAGGATCTCGTATTTGAATATTTTCCTCCTTAGGTTGCTAGAAGAATGGATGTCCATAGCAGTCCTTTACATTTTCTCCTTGAGTTCTTTCCCCTACTCACCCTTACTACAACTTACTAACTGGATTTAGATCAAGACCTCCTTTGCCTGTGCATATTAGTCCTGTTTTCTAAGTTAAAGCGATATTTTCTTGAGTTTGTCTCCATTTGACCACCCTTAAAATTATTCATTGTGACATAAAAAACTGATGGGTATTGGGCTTACCTTTGCTCCAATATAGAGGTGACTTCTAGTGCTAACATTTCTGGCGCCGCTGCTGGGGATGAATTTAATATTTTCCCTGGGATTGAACGACAAAGCTTATTGATTCTGAAGGTGCATTAGAAATCAGTACATTGAAGATTGCAACTATGCACCTGGAGACTCCATTGTTTCAGCTGTGGTTTCGAGAGGCAGACACACGAGGTCTACCCCACAGCTGCCTCTAGCAACATCTGAAGCTGACCCAGAGAAAATTGTTAGAATATGAAAGACCCCTCACTAAGGTACTTCAACTGTTGAACCAGGTACTTCTGATGATTTTCACCATCCTCATTTAGAAACTCCGATATCTGCTTCTCCTTTTCCTATTATACCATCTGCTAGAGTTTCCCGAAGCTTAAATTTTGGGAGTGTTCCATTTGATTTCTCCTCTCCTGGTCTGGGATTGGAAGGAGAAATCCTTGTCACTCATGTCTCCCCTGAAGTCATACCATGGTTTAAACACGGGACCTCAGAAGATTTTCCCACTCCGGGTTTTACCACCCCTCCCCCTGTTAGAGTCACTTCTTCTACAGAGAGGGAAGCCTTTGTTCCCTAAAGTCCTATGTTGTTTCCCTTTCCTCCCGGTAACACACCTCCAATTTCCCTTATTCGAAATCCATCCCCTCCCAGTAACACACCTCCAATCTCCCCTATTTGAAATCCATCCTCTCCCAGTTCTCCTCTAGCTACCATCCCTATGGTAGGTGCTAATCCCCCTAGGAACATAATGGATTCCATAGTTGCTACGAGATATGCCCCTATGGTCTTACCTCAACCAAAGAATTCTCTCCATGCTAGAGACTACCTCAAATACATGCCCAAGTTCACTGGAGAATAAGACATAATTGTTGAAAAACACATTGTTGCGTTTTACAGTTATGTAGATCATTTGAATGTTGAAAATGAATATGTGTGGATGAGAGTTTTTGTCCAGAGCCTTGATGGTGAGGCTAGGAAATGGTTTAGGGGATTGACCCCTGGATCCATTGTTGGGATTGAGGCTTTAGATGATGTTTTCTTGAGACAATGGGGGGATAAAAAAGACTTTATGTATTATATCACAAAGTTTGGGTCCCTAAAAAGAAAAGAGGGAGAGTTTGTCTCTGACTTCTCCAAAAGATTCAACAAAATGTACAACAAGATCTTTGCTGAGATAAAGCCTACAGAAGCCTCTACTAGAATTAATTATGCTAGCGCTTTCAACCCTGATTTTTGCCTCTTGTTAAGAGAGAGAAGAGCTACCTCCTTGGCTCATATGCAAGATGCAGCCCTGGAAGTAGAGTCCAATGTGTTGGCGGTTGGCAGACTTAGAAATAAAGCTGACAGAGACCGGGGAAGGGGGTGATCTGAAGCTTCAACCTCTGGTTCCTCTACATCCCATCCTCAAGTAGATGAATTAACCAAGTTGGTAAAATCTCTTTCTGCAAAGATGGAGAAGATGAAATTTGAAGGGAAGCATAGTTATAAGAATTCCCAAAATGATGATAACAGAGGTAATTTCATAAGACCAAAAAATACCCCTCAGATACTTCCAAGAGATCCCATAAACAAAGATAGGGATGATCAGAAAATCCAAAACCCTCTCCAAAATAATCTTGTTGTTGATGTAGAAGGAGAGGAGGAAGAGCTTGACCCTGAAATCCATTGTCTTGGAGACACATCTCCTTTTCCCCATTTAACTCAATCTAGATAGGAGGAGTCCCTCATGGAAAACCAAATAAATGAGCTGAGTAAAGGGGAGAATACCAATAGTAGTCCCAATAAATATAACCTCAGGTCCAAGAAGAAGGAAGGGAAGTCTGACATTCCCAATCAACCTTCTAGAACAGAGAATCCTGCTAAAGAAGCAACAAACAGGAACAAGGAAAATAAAACATAGACCCCCTCACCAATAGCCAAAGGTCATGTCCCATAAATGAGAGAAATTATGAAACCCCCCTCCTATTTTATTTTTGAGCATGAGATTCAAAAGACTAGGATCCCTGTACCCCTTTTAGAGCTAGTCAAGCACGAAGATTTCAAGAAATCCCTCTCTAAATTGTTACAGTCTTAGCCTGCATCTCACTCCTCAGACTGAGTTAATATTCAGGATGAAAAGGAAGAAGTCATCCTAGGTCCCTTGATAGAAGACAAAGATGATTTATCCCCTCCCTTCTATACATTTCTGAACATACATGACAAGGTGTTGCATAATTGTTTGATGGAGTCAAGGGCTTCTCATAATCTCATGCCCAAATCTTTCATGGACGAACTTGGATTAGAAATCACAAAGAATTACCATGATTTGTACTCTTTCAATTCTAGGAAAGTGCAATGTCTTGGGCTCATCAGAGATCTGGTCGTGAACTTGTTTCAGTTTCCCATGAAAAGTGTGGTCACGGACATCGTGGTGTTCGATGTTCCCCCCAAGTTTGGCATGTTGTTGTCAAGATCTTGGATAAAGAGACTTGGAGAAACATTGTTGATGGACCTCACATATGCTACCATTCCTGTGTTCGTAGGGGAGCATAGAAGACTGTACAAAGAAGCTCAGCTGGCCTACATTATTAGTGATGAATCTGACCCCACAAGCCATCCTATTTTCACCCTCGATATTGATTTAGGATCCATCTTGTTACAGCTTACCGATGCCCTTGAACCCCCTCTCGAAGTCATAAAATAGTCCATTACTCTCTATGAAGATTCTCCTCCGATTACCTATGTTTGGAAAATGTTCTTTGATGGAGCCTCTTCAAGAGAAGGTTCTAGTGTTGGAGTGGTCCATTTTTCACCTATTCAAGAGATCATATCTCTGTCCTACAAGTTAGAATTTGAAACTACCAACAATGTGGCAGAGTATGGACCTCTTGTTTTGGGTTTGAGGGATGCAAAGTACATGGGGATTAAAGAGATATCAATTTTTGGGGATGCCGAGTTAATTGTCCATCAGATCAGGATTTTATCAAGCCAAGCACCCTCGGCTTAGAAGTTACAAAAATAAAGTCTGGGATCTAATTGACAATTTTTTCTTGGATTTCAACATTTCATTTGTTCCAAGAGAAGAGAATGCCATGCCTGATTCTCTGGTTGTTTCAACAAGTATTTTCAGAGTCCCTCTACCACCCAAGCTCAGGTATGATGTAGAAGTGAAATATAGACCCTCTATACCTGACAATGTCAAGCATTGGAAAGTGTTCGAGGATGATCTTGAAATCAAAAGATTCCTAGATACTGTTGAGGAATTATCTGCATTACACATTGATCAAGATCCTAATTCTGAAATAAATTCTCATGCTAATGTTTTTATGAACAAAATTGCTAATCTTCATATTGTCCAGTTGCCCATCAATCATATCCCAATGGGAGTAGTCCATTTGGAAAGACTATCTGATAGAAATGATGTGGAAGTAAAGGGTAAAATTGCAAATGAGGATGCTGATGTAGCTAAGTGCAATATTGGTACGGAGGAGGATCCAAAATTTGTTAAGTTTTCAAGCAGCTTGTCAAGGGAGCAAAGGGCCGAGTACACAGAGATATTAAGAGAATTCACTGATGTGTATTCCTGAACCTATGAAGACCTCAGAACATACGACACAAATGTCATTGAGCATAGGATCCCATTGAAAGAGGAGGCCAAACCATTTAGACAGAAATTAAGACAAATAAATCCTATGCTGTTGCCTATTATGGAAAGGGAGGTAAAGAAGTTGTTGGACACCCAAATAATTTCCCCCTTGAGATATTCTAAATGGGTGGCCAACCTGGTCCCAGTAAGGAAGAAAACTAGAGAAATCAGGCTCTGTGTTGATTTCAGGAACCTAAACAGAAGATCTAAGAAGGACAATTACCCTTTGCCAAAGATGGAACACATATTGCAGAGGGTGACAGGTGCATCCAAGATTTCCATGATTGATGGATTTTCTCGCTACAATTAGATCTTTGTCCTGCCTGAGGACAGAGAAAATACGACCTTAACCACTCCTTGGGGCACTTTCATGTATGCCAAAATTCCCTTTGGATCGATGAACGCATGAGAAACCTTCCAACGAGCCATGGACATCACCTTCATTGGAGAAAGGGATAAATTTGTGGTCATCTATTTGGATGACATTAGAGTTTTCTCTAGGATTGATAAAGAACACGGTTAGCATCTAAGAAAGGTACTCTTAGAATGCAGAAGGTTAGGTCTCTCCCTTAATCCCAAAAAGTCATTGTTTTCCATGTGAGAGGGAAAATTGTTGGGGCACATAGTATCAGTTGAAGGGGTCAGGAATGATTTAAGTAGGGTAGAATCTATTCAAACCTTGTCGCTTCCCAGGACCAAGAAGGAAGTTCAATCTTTCTTGGGAAAAATTAATTTACTGAGAAGGTTTGTTTCAAATTTTGTTGAATTGGTAAAACATATCACAACTATGCTTGGGAAGGGGAATGAAGTAAAATGGATTGTTGAGTCCTGAGAATCCTACAACCAAATCAAGAAGGCATTGACTGAGGCACCTGTGCTAATAAGTCCTGATTATTCCAAGGATTTTCTGATTTTTTCCTTTGCCTCTTTTGACACAGTGGTAGCTATTTTGTTGCAGAAGAATGTTGAAAGGCTGGAGAAGCCTATTTCCTTTTTCAACAAAGCACTAAGGGATGCTTAGAATAGATATGACATCATGGATAAGCAGGCATATGCCTTGGTGAAAGCTCTCAAATATTTTAGAGTCTGTGTTCTACATTCAAAGATCATTGCATATGTCCCTTCAGCTTCGATGAAGGACATTCTTATCCATCCTAACATAGATGGAAAAAGGAGCAAGTGGATTGCCAAAATCCTGGAATTTGATCTGGAGATAAATCCCACAAAGCTAGTTAAAGGCCAGGGTTTAGCCAAGATGTTGGTTGAGCCTAATTGCAAAGCTTTGGGGGTTAACTTCATCAACACTTGCTCACAAAATTAGCAAGCTGAGTTGTCTGATAAAATTTCTCAAGACAACCCTCCATTGGCAAAATGTTCTTGGTACAAAGACATTATATTTTTTCTGCAAGAGTTAAGGCCCCCTGATGGAATGGGGAAGAGCAAGGCTAGAACCTTAAAGCTCAAAACAATTATATATTTCCTTATTGACCAGGTCTTGTATTGGAAAGACTCTCTAGGAGTACTCCTGAGATGTTTATACCCACAAGAGGCCCAAAAAATTATGTTTGATTTTCATGACAGTCTATGCGGGGGACATCACTTCTGGAGAACCACAACCTATAAAATTTTCAGGGCTGGGTACTTTTGGCCTAGCCTATTCACTGATGTCTGTGCAAAGATCAGGGCTTGTATTAAGTGTCAAAAGTTCTCTAGGAAGAGAAGCTCAAGTCTTTGCCATTGAATCATGTGGTAGCTTTATGACCCTTTCAGTAGTGGGGGTTGGACTTCATTGGGGAAATTCATCCTGCTTCAAGCGGTCAACACAGGTAGATATTGACTGCAATAGATTACTTCACCAAATGGATAGAAGCTAGCCCCACAAGGAGTGCTTCTCACAAAGTAATCATTGGTTTTCTTGAAGATATTATAGCCAGGTTTGGTTGCCCGAACATAATCGTCACTAGTAATGCCGCATCTTTTAAGGTTGAAACATTGATCAAATTCTGTGAGCAATTCAGAATTTCATTGATCCACTCCACCTCGTACTATCCCCAAGGCAATGTACTATCGGATTCCTCTAACAAGAGCCTTATAAATATTATCAAAAGACTGTTAGAGGACAATAAGAAAGCATGGGATTCAAATCTCAAATTTTCTCTATGGGTTGACAGAGTGACAACAAAGAGATATCTTGTTGTCTCTCCTTTTCAACTCGTGTATGGAGTTGAAGCCATCTTTCCTTCTTAGCTCGCCTTGCCAGTGGAAAAATTATTCCAAGACTTCCAAGGGGACCCTAACGATATGATCAGAATAATACATCAGCTGGTAGAGGTGAAACAAACTAGAGAGAAACTAATGGACAAAGCACATGAGCATCGGGAGAGGATCAAGCATGATTTTGATAGGAAAGTAAGAAAAGAGGATTTCTGGCTAGGAGATATAGTACTCAAATGAGATGCACCCAAATAGTATAGGGGCAAGCATAGTAAATTTGAAGGCGTTTGGATTGGACCCTTCAAAGTTTCTCAGGTATTTCCAAATAACACTTACAGGTTGTAGAATTTGGAGGGTGATGAAGTTTTTGGTGGCCCTGTTAATGGGCATTTTCTAAAAAAGTTCTTTGTTTGAGCCATGAGTGGCTCCTTCACGCCATTGTAAATATCATTTTCTTTCTATTTTAATGGATGAATCCACAACCCAACAGTAAGGTGTCTGAAG